>CM039120.1:29889715-30218173 GCA_022036555.1 Microstegium vimineum | reverse complement strand
TTGATGAGATGCTAGGTTACATAATGATTGGTTGCAATGCAGTTAAGTGGTAATCGAGAACAAACCATCATTTCAACTACTACCTGTTTGAAGCTTTAGCTCTAAAGTTTAGAGGGAAGGATCCAAACAGGGTCTAAGGTTACCTCTAAACTTTAGAGCTTTAGACCTCAAAAGTGAGCTAAGTGCTCTAAAGTTTTTAGAGCTCTAAAGTTTAGAGAAGGGATCCAAACAGGCCCTTATAATATAGAAGCTCTAATTAGCTGACCCAAATTTCTACATAGCTTTGATCAAAGTCCACTCCATTCATTATTACAAATATCGTACATGTTGTTCAAATGTATTAAAGTGTCCTTGAATTCATCATTTGATCTAACAAAAACCATGAGTACAATACAAGCAAAAAAAATAGCAGTCTATTATGAATTTATATTTGGTAAAATGCTGACTACAAGAAGTTCTTCCAGCGTTACTTGTACTCAACCAGTGATTGAATATAGTTAGGCAGTTAGATAACAAAATATATATCACGGTGTACGTAGAACAGGACTGCTCTAAGAAAAATGAGACAGAATTGTTCCCATTAAAGTATCACTTACTATATTTTGATCAATTCGTTCTTGGCATGCAGGGATACGCTCTTTGAGTTTCTCAAGATTCTCTTCATGTCCTGCAATCTCCTTGTCAACATCATAAACCCATGCCCAAGCCAACTTTTTCTTCAAGTTTTCAATCTCATTTTCTATTTCTTCAATATGTTCCATATTCTTTATCTTCTCCTGAATCTCATCTAGTTCTCTGAGCGCTGGTCTAATTGACGCTTCCAGTTCTTCAACTATAGAGTCCGCAATGTTCAGGTTGTCTCTTATTGTAGCAAGCAAGTCATTCACTTGTTGAAGAAGTGTAGCCTTGAAAAAGAACTGAAGCAAAACAGAAAGGTATGAACAGTAAAAACCTAGAATGAGGCCAGTTATCAGTTATATTAGGAGAGCACACAGAATGCACAGGTGCAGCGCACTTTTAAACTCCAAATCAATGACTGAAGCCTAATTGCTCAAGTTTATCTAAAATGGTACAGTATATTCTGAAATTTGGCCTATCAATAAGTTGGGTATTATCTTTTTCATGAAACAACAATCAGCAAATAATTCTGCAAGAATGAAAATATACAATGGTCAGGCCGCCGATGAAGGGCCCTCCGTCGAAGGGGAACCGGCTTCAGGAATGCCAACCCCGGACGGATTAGCAGTGTCCGGCTCATTCCCGGCGCCTCTCAGGCCTGCTGGCATAACAGCACCGCTCGATGAGTGGGTTCCGGCGCTCCCGGACGAGCCTCAGGAACGCGAGACTACCAACCTCTTTGCCGGAGCTAAGGTTGAGCGGCCCACGCTCCAACTGCACAAAAGACACAATGAAGTAGGAGATAGAAATTCTCTGAAAATAGAGCGGATCAGGTTTACCTCAGGGCCAGCACAGGGCGTTTCGACCGAACGTCCGACAACAACGAGCTCAGCAACGCTGGCCCATGTTTGCGGGAAGGAGCCCTCTGCACCAGCCGGCTTACCTGCGGCACCTGCACTGTGACATCGGGCGCAGAGACATCCGGCGGTGTCAGAACAGGGGTGATCTCAGAACACGGAGCCGACCGCGAGGACGACGTCGCGAGCGCGTTGTCTGGTACCAGCGAAGCAGAATCGGTCGGGACGGGCTCCGAGTCCGGCGTCGCGACGTTGCCCGAAACCTCCGCCGTCTAAGGCAAACTTGCGCCCGCAGGAGAGCCTGAAGAACCAAATTGCGATGATGGACCACCGCCTCATAAAAAGGAGATCACTCAGGGTCCGAAGAATCGCCATCCTCATCATCAGTGTCTTCTGACATCGACGAAACTTCCTCCCCCTTCTCCTCTCTTGTGTTCCGGTTCTCATTCCGGATGTGGCGAGCAATCCTGCGGAATTTCCATGATTGCCCCTCCTCGTTGCGTTCCCTGTTCGCTCGTCTCAATGCGACGGTCAGAAGAGGAGGACGACTAGGACGAACATCCACGCGGCCGACCTACGAGAAACTCTCCCTAGATCGATCAGTGGCAAGGGAGTAGAAGGACGATGCTTCATCGATAAGAAAAAAGGGGAGGTATAAAATACCAAGGTCTTCGTGTCCGGATCGTGGAGCATCCTGGGAACGCCGTCGACGGGGTAAGACGCGTCGGCCGTACCAGTGACAAGCCGAACGCGCGCCACGACGGTGTTCATATCCGCCACCTCCAGAGCCGACACCGTCCCATCAGGGGACGCATCGTCGGTCATCTGGAATAGCATCAGCGCCCGCTGGTGCAAAGGCACCACCCCTTTGGAGAAATAACCACCGGTCAAATCGCGCGAACACACGCCGGCTCCCTTTAAGACCCGAATAGCGCGGAAGGCATCCTCTAGCCACTTCAAGGCCTTATCATCGATCCCGTGATAAAAAGTAGGGAGCCGAGTGTCAAGAGGCGCCCCGGTGTAGCGAGGAAGCGGGGCATTTTTGTCGCTCTGGAGATAAAACCACGACGTGTGCCAACCCTTGTTCGCCGACCGGGTGGGCACGACGATGAAGTCTCCCGCGCGTCCGGACCAGAGCTTCACGCCGGCGCAACCCATGGGCTGTCCCTTTATAAGGTCCACGGAGAACAACCGCCGCCACAGGTTGAAGTGGGGCTCGATCCCCAGATACCCCTCACAGAAAGCCATGAAGGTCGAGATCTGCTGGACGCCATTGGGATTAAGATGATGAAGCTCAAGCTTATAGTAGTCGAGCAAACCTGTAAAGAAGGGATGCGGAGGCGTGCCCAACCCACGCTGATGAAACTCGACGAAAGAGACGACATAGCTGTCAGGAGGATTGGGGGAGAACTCGTCCTCAGGCAGCAACCACCCGATGGATCAGAAGGTGGGGGAAGACTTCCCTCGCGCACCAGTTCCAGCAGCTGAGCCTGAGACACGGCGGAACGCAGCCAAGACACCATGGTCGACGAAAGAGGTGAGAGTGATTGGTAAGTACACACACCCGATGAAATTTCTTTCCGCTCACTGTGTTCCCTATGTCTAGAATGCAGGGGTGGTGGCGGCGTTAGTGAGCTTTGCAGCAAACGACAACTCACTATCTTTATGCGAAAAGACCTATGGGCCGACGGCTAACGCATTTGCTACAACACGAGCCCAGGTAAGACAACCAGGCCGAGGGATCTTGGGCTGGCCCAATTCCATGGGTTCGACATCCTCCCCGACCAAAAAACGAAGAGTGAGGGACATTGCTAAGCGGGCCCTCGTGGCCGGAACATAGACGTCTTCACGTCGAATGCGCTCAACAAACATGTTTAGGCTTCAACATATAACAGAATATGTGGTAAACCCACGAGGGGTGGCATCGAGCCCTCGGGTCCCAGCGAACGAATCCGGGTACTATACATATCGACTGTTATTGAGATCGGGCGCCGATAGACCTCCGCCGGTGCGTGCCTCCACGGATGATCACTAGGGTCTCACCTAAATTACCCGATTGTAGCTCGCCGAGCGCTCGGTCTCGTCCATCAAGGAAAGACACGAGGCTGCTCACTTCCACATCCTAGATCATGGGGGTGAGAGGAAGAAACAAGGGAACCGCGCGATGATGGTTCCCGGATGCATGATCCAACTAAAACAATAGGCAATGGACGCTGGCCTATGAAACAAAAACAATAACTAAAACAACAGTTGATAAAGACGCGGAGCGGGGGATTAACGATTCAAGTCCGTACAAACAAAATAAGGCTCCCCGGCCAGCGTAACACACTTTCTTTTACTTGACACCAACGGTCAGGGGGTCTCCGCCCTGGGCCACACCATTAGAATTTCCTCCGCAGGTACGGCGCCCACGACAGCTTCTGCCGCGCCCGAAAGCCGCTCGATGAGATCGAAATATTGATCAACGCTCTGCCCAGGCGCAAACCCAACCACATCGGCCATATCTGTGCCAGAGTGGACCTCGGCCATGGCAAGTGCTACTCCAGCCCCACAAAAAATGGCACGCGTAGTGGCATTGTGGACGCGCGCCGGGACGGCTCAAAGGCGCCTGACGACGGAGTCTCCAGGCACATGAAGGATGTCGACGATGCCGATCGTAGCAGAACGGAGCGCCTGCAACTCCTCTTCTAACACTGCGGAGCAAAGGATGGAATGATAGATAGGTCACACCGGGGTAGAGAAAATAGCGATCGCTTACCCGTGATGCGCTCGTCGGCTTCGGCCAGCTGGTCACGAAGACGAGAGCCCGCCCGCACGGACACCAATAAACTCTGGCGAAACCCTTAGAGCATCCGGTAGAGCAATTCAGTGTCCTGAACCTGACGAAGGTTCCGCATCGGGCGATTGAGCAGTTCCTCCATTAAGCTGTGGTCCCTGCGAGCAGGAGGTGCCGACTGAAAGGTCTAGGAATGGCTAGAGGGAGGGGGGGTGAATAGCTAGCCTATTAAAAAATCTACAACAACACTTAAGCAAACTTGTTATAATAAAACACAACGTTAAGCAAGTTTGCTCTAGCTCTATGGTTAGGCAAGCCACCTACCAATTCTAGTCACTAGCAAGATAACTACTAAACCACACAACTTAGCTAGCAACCTAGAAAGCTCTAAACAAAGCTACACAATCTAGAAGAGCTAAGCTACTCTACTTTGCAAGAACGAAAGAATGCAATGCAAAGCTAGAGATAGGAGGGTTATACCACCATGGAGAGGAGACCAATATGTAGCCAATCAATCACAATAGAAATCTTCGGAGATAGACAATGAGACACAAGAGTTTTCTCCGAGGTTCACTTGTTTGCCAACAAGCTAGTCCCCGTTGTAGCGATACACCCACTTGGAGGTTCACGCGCTAATTGGCAACCACAAGCCAAACCCGTCACTGGGTGCCGCACAACCAACACAAGATGGGGATCCCCAAGCTACGAGCAATCCACTAGAGATACCTTTCCCGAACTCCCGCAGGGTAGGTTCAAGAACCCCTCACAATCCACCGATCGGAGCCAGAGATAATCACCTTCCTCCGCTCAACGATCCGCGTCGCACCAAGCCGTCTAGGAGGTGGCAACCTCCAAGAATAACAAGAGCTCCACAATGACGACGATCACCATGTGCCACTAGTATGTAATCAATGAGCAATGCACTTGGATTCACTCAAACTCTCATGAATATGATCAAATATGTTGAGAGGATGAGTGGTGGGCTTCTCACAAATGAGCACAAATGTGTGAGTGATTAGAATGTGCAAGAAGTTCCCCAAAGGGACGACCATACAACTATATATAGCCCACACTCACAACTAGCCGTTTTGCCCATGAAACAGAGTTTCTACGCCACCTCCGGACGCCAGAAATAGTGTGGGGTCCGGACCATCAATAGCGTCCGGACGCCCTCCACATAGAGAGACAGCTCCACTTTTCTTCATCCGGACGCGGCCTCCGGACGCGCGCAAAGCGCCATCCGGACCAATGACCACGCGTCCGGTCACCTAGCCGTTTGAATCGGCTTCTTCCCGCTCGCGCCACAGCCAGCCATGTGGCTCTGGACGCCACTGTTCACAAGGTCCGGACTCGCTGTTCACAACGTCTGGAAATATTTTCCCGAGCTCCCAAGCGCACCCGAGAGCTCCCTCCGCGCCTCTTCACCTCCAGATGCGTGTCCGGATCACCTGTCTGGACCAACGCCTACGTCCAGACCTCTTTCCTAAGAAGCAACAGAGAGCGCCAAACTCCGGACCCTGCGTCCGGAGCTACGCGTCCGGACCGCAAACAGCGTCCGGATGCCTCTCCTCAACTAAGCCAACCTATGTCATGCCTCCGGACCCATCGCCGATGGTCCGGACAGCACCATACCTTAGCGTCCGGACCTCTGTCCGAAGCTAATTCTTGCTGCCCAAACACTTCTCCAACTTCTCTAAGCTTCCAAGTGCCAACACTAAGTGATCTAACACTTGTGCACGTGTGTTAGCTTTTAGTTCACATTTATCTTGGATTAGTTGGTTGTTTCACTAGTTCAATTGATTTTAATGCAATGCATATGAACCTAGTGGCACATGATAAACGTAATCAATAGCAAGAGCTCCCTCCTTGATAGTACGGCTATCTATCCTAAATGTGATCACATCCTCTATGATGTCTTGATCACCAAACCGAAAATGGTCCTATATCACCTTTGCCTTGGGACCATTTTCCTTTCCATCTCCTTCACCATGCTAGAGCTTATGCAATCCACCCTTGATTCATCTTGCTCCATCACATGGCATGTACCAACCTATCTCATGATTCACACTTAAAGATTCAAGGTTAGTACTTAAGTGGGTTTCATCAATTTCTCAAAACCAAAACACAAGGGAACTCTCAATCTCCCCCTTTTTGGTAATTGATGACAACCCTGCCAAAAAGATATGAAATATAATCATTTTGAACTTGAGTTGCTTGTCCAAGCATTTTAATCAAAGATTTTAGATTTGGACAAGTTACACAAATTCGATTTTGGTAGTTATTAGCTCCCCCTACATATGTGCTTCATGAGTTTGGTTAAAGTTTTGCACATATGCATGGATAGACAATGTGGGAGAGGAAATAGCTACCAAATGATGCTAAGGTTTAAGAGTAGACCTTTGAAGCGTGATACCATTGGAGTGCGGAAATTAGAATCACCCTTAGCACCATGATTAGCTAGACACCACTTGAAAATACAACACTTGGAAATTTCATGGGTTAGAGCTAATAAACCTATGCATGCTAGTTGATCAAACATCATTCATTTTGGATCACTAGCAAACACCACACAAGCATGAATATTTGAATTTAAAGATCTTGTGCAACAATACATATGAGAATGCAAGCATTCAAATGCAACAATAAGTTCATGAGCTTGCTCCCCCTATTTGTATGTTCTCATTTCAAAAAGATTTTTCATTTTTCTCCCCTTATATATAACTTTTGATTCTCCCCCTTTGGTCAATTATATATATATATATATCTTTTCACATAATTTCTCCCCCTTTGTCATCCAATTGACACAAAAAGGTGGGACCAATTATAGATATTCAAGTTTTACTCCCCCTTAGTGTGAAGTAGGGTTAAAGATTGTTTTCAACTTTGGTTTGAACTAAGCTATTTGCCCAAGATATTTAATTCGGTTTAAACCATAGACAAGCTTGTTCACACATGCTAAGATGGTTGTCTTGCCTATGTTGAATTAAACATTTGAGTTCATAGACATAGATCAAACACTAGGATTGCAAGCACATCAACATGTCATATGCCACCACTAGATCATATCAACTAATAGAAGCAATAGTAGTACCATATAAGCATCAAATACTTTTTAGTTTTCATGAATGAGCCTAGAAGCATGAGTAATGTCTAAATTCTCTATACAAGTCCTAACAAGGTATGCATGAATGCTCTCAAATCAACTTTTACCTTGCATTGCTGGAGTAGAGGCATGTCATATAAGTGGGGGTGCATCAACTCATGTTGGAGAAATCAAGTATGTTCAACTCATTCCTTAGCTTGCAAAACCTCTTTTCATCTAGTGGCTTGGTAAATATATCGGCCAATTGATCTTCGGTGCCAACACTTGTGATAGAAATGTCCCCTTTCAATTGATGATCTCTAATGAAATGGTGGCAGACATCAATATGCTTTGTTCTTGAGTGTTGAACCGGATTGTTGGTGAGCTTGATTGCACTTTCATTGTCACATAGCAAAGGCACTTGCTTGAATTTGACTCCAAAGTCATTCAAAGTAGCTCTCATCCAAAGTATTTGTGCACAACAACTCCCCGCACTAATATACTCGGCTTCGGCGGTAGAGAGTGCCACACTATTTTGCTTCTTTGATGACCATGAGACTAGTGATCTTCCAAGCAATTAACAAGTGCCCGATATGCTTTTCCTTTCTATCTTGCAACCCGCATAGTCCGAGTCCGAGTATCCAAGTAACTCAAAGTTTGATCCTTTAGGATACCATAACCCAACACTAGGTGTATGCTTCAAATATCTCAATATCCTCTTAGTGGCTTTCAAATGACTCTCTCTTGGAGAAGCTTGAAATCTTGCACACATGCATACACTAAACATGACATCCGGTCTTTATGCGGTCACACAAAGCAAGCTACCAATCATTGATCTATATAGCTTTTGATCTACCATGTTGCCACTAGCATCACCATCCAAATTTCCATTTGTTCCCATTGGTGTACTAATAGACTTTTCTTCATCTAGATTAAACTTCTTGAGCATGTCCTTAATGTACTTGCCTTGACTAACAAAAGTCCCATTCTTCAATTGTTTGACTTGAAGACCAAGGAAGTAACTAAGCTCTCCAAGCATAGACATCTCAAACTCTTTGGCCATCATGTTGCAAAACTGTTCACAAAACTCTTGATTGGTTGATCCAAAGATAATATCATCCACATAGATTTGCAACACAAACAAATCCTTGCCACTCTTCTTGGTGAAGAGGTTAGTGTCAACCTTGCCCATAATGAATCCCTTAGAGAGGAGAAAGTCCCTCAACCTCTCATACCACGCTCTAGGAGCTTGCTTCAAGCCATATAAGGCCTTCCTTAGCTTGTACACATGGTTGGGTTTCTTGTCATCTTCAAAACCGGGTGGTCGCTCAACAAATACCAATTCATTGATGTACCCATTGAGAAATGCACTCTTCACATCCATTTGATAGAGATTGATGTTGTGAGAACAAGCATAAGACAATAGAATCCTTATTGCTTCTAGCCTTGCCACCAGTGCATATGTTTCTCCAAAGTCAAGACCCTCTACTTGAGTGTAACCTTGTGCAACTAGTCTTGCTTTGTTTCTCACCACTATTCCATCTTGATCTTGCTTGTTGCGATTGTCGTTCTTTGGTCTTTCAACTAAATCCCAAACTTGATTTCTTGTGAAGTTATTGAGTTCCTCATGCATAGCATTCACCCAATCAATATCTTGCAAGGCTTCTTCAATCTTGGTTGGCTCAATAGATGATACAAAAGAGTAGTGTTCACAAAATGAAGCCAATCTTGATCTTGTTTATACACCACTTGTGATATATCCAATAATATGATCCAAAGGATGATCCCTTGCAATAGATGTAGGTTGGAGTATTGGAAGTTGATTGCTTGTACTTGGTTGATCATTGGGTAGAGATGATGAACTATCTTGTTGATCTTGAGTTGGAGAGGATGAACTAGCTTGATTTTCATTGAGTTGCACATTGGATGAAGGATTCACTTGATCTTCATTATCTTGCTCATCATCCACTTGCTTCGGCCTAATGTCCCCAATATCCATCTTCTTCATTGCAGTGGACAATGGTTCACCTCACATCATCATGGTTAACATTCTCATCTTGAGATCCATTTGTTTCATAAAACTCCACATCATGTACCTCCTCAACTATGCCATGAGTAAGATTCCATACTCTATATGCTTTGCTTGTAGTTGAGTAGCCAAGTAGGAAGCCTTCATGACATTTCTTCTCAAATTTGCTCAATCTTGCACCTTTCTTCAAGATATAGCATTTGCATCCAAATACTCTAAAGTATGCAATATTTGGCTTTCTTCCATTCAATAGCTCATAAGGTGTCTTCTCAAGCATCTTGTGGCAATAGAGTCGGTTGCTATAATAGCAAGCCGTGTTGATAGCTTTGGCCCAAAAAGAATCACTCACATTGTATTCACTAAGCATAGATCTTGTCATATCAATGAGTGTCCTATTTTTCCTCTCAACCAGCCCATTTGATTGAGGTGTATACTTAGCCGAGGATTGATGTTTGATTCCATATTCATCACATAGCTCATCAACTCTTGTGTTCTTGAACTCACTACCATTGTCACTCCTTACTCTCTTGATAGTTGTTTCAAATTCATTTTGGCATCTCTTGACAAAGATCTTGAATGTATCAAATGTTTCACTCTTGTCACTAAGAAAGAATACCCATGTATATCTAGTGAAATCATCAACTATCACAAAGCCATACTTGTTTCCTCCAATACTTGTATATGCGGTTGGTCCAAACAAGTCCATATGCAAAAGCTCAAAAGGTTTGCAAGTACTCATCATGCTCTTACTAGGGTGAGTGTTTCGAACTTGTTTGCCGGCTTGACAAGAGATACATAGCTTATCTTTCTCAAAGACCACATCTTTGACTAGTTTGTTCAATTGCCTCATTCCAACATGACCATGCCTTGTATGCCATAAACAACCCATGCTAGATTTGGATAGCAAGCAAGTTGACAATTGAGTTTCTTTGGCATTGAAATCAACTAAGTATAGATTCTCATATTTAAATCCTTTGAATATCAAGTTAGAGCCATCTACACTTATGATCTCTACATCATCAACTCCAAAGATGCATTTGAAACCAAGATCACAAAGTTGAGCTACGGATAATAAGTTGAAGTTCAAGCTCTCTACTAGAAACACATTGGATATGCTCATGTCATTGGATATAGCAATCTTACCAAGCCCTTTGACTTTGCCTTTGCCATTGTCACCAAATGTGATAGATTCAATCCCATTGTAATCATTTTGCTTGATAGAGTTGAATATTCTTGAATCTCCGGTCATATGTTGAGTGCACCCACTATCAAGCACCCAATGCCTCCCTCAGGCTTTATAATTGACCTACAAAACAATTCAATTCTTCTTAGGTACCCATACTTGCTTGGGTCCTCCAAAGTTAGTGACTAAGGACTTAGGTACCCAAATATCTTTCTTCTTTGAGCTCTCATTGGGTGTACCCATGTACTTAGCAATCACCCCTTTCTTGCCCTTGGTAAGCATATAACTAGAATCAAAGCGAATAGATGCATGTGTAAATTTTATCCTGCTTTGGTTTAGTTTGCAATATTGCTCATCATGCCCTACTTGCTTGCAACTAGAGCAAAACCGACCATTGCTCTTCACAAAGTGAGGCTTTGGAGTTGCAAAGGCCGCCTTGCCTCTCTCGAGGGTATAGCCAAGTCCCTCTTTGCAAAGGGAGAACCTTTGGCTACCAAAGCACTTAAGCAAGCAGGCGTCTCCACCATAGGCATTGCCTAATGTTAGAGTGAGCTTACCAACCTCCTTCTTAAGGGTCTCATTCTCAACCATTAGTGAAGCATCACAAGTGACAACATCACTAGTAGAAGAGGTAGAGTTAGAAGTGCTACAAGAAGGGTTAGTTGGGGTGATGATGATGGGTTCATAGAATGATTCATTGATTATATCACAAGTAATTCCCATGTTACTTGTTGAAATATGCACTTCCTCCTTTTGCTCAACAAGAGACGAGTGATCCTTTTCAAGCTTAGAGTGAGCTTTGCCAAGCTTCTCATGGGTTACCTCTAGCCTCTCATGAGAAAGATTGAGCTCATCAAAGGATTGCTTGAGAGCTTGAAGCTCCTTCCGTAATGCTTTGCACTCCTTTCTATTGATGTCAAAGTGAGTCTTAGCGTCATCCAACATTTCAACTAGTTCATCTTTAGTGGGTTCATCATCATCATCATCATCATCACTAGAGTCACACTCATCAGCGGATTGCATCTTAGTTGGCCTAGCCATGAAGCATGTCGATGGAGTGTCAAAGAGAGAGATCTTGTTCTTCATAGCAATGCTAGCAAGAGCCTTCTTCTTGCTTGATCTCTTCTCATCATCACTTGAGTCATCATCATCACTTGTGTCACTATCCCAAGTGACAACATATGAGCCTCCCTTCTTGCTCTTCTTGAGAAACATCTTGCTCTCTTTATTCTCTTTCTTCTTTCCCTTCTTATCATCTTCATTGTCACTATGAAGAGGGCAATCTAAAATGAAGTGATCCTTGCTATTGCACTTGAAACACCTCTTGTCATTGTTCTTGCTCTTGAAGGAGTTCTTCTTCCTTCTAGCTCTATAGCCCTTCTTCTTCATGAACTTGCCAAATTTCTTGACAAAGAGGGCCATCTCTTCTTCATCATCTTCATCATCATTGCTTGAGCACTCATCATTGCTTGATTCATCACACTTTGCTTTGCCCTTAGATGATGATGTGGCTTTGAATGCCACACTCTTCTTCTTATCTTCTTTCTTGTCATCCTTCTTTTCCTTGTTCTCTCTAATCTTGTCCTTGTCTTCTCTAAAGGTGTCATCGGTAATCACCTCACCAAGAATTTGGTTTGGTGTCATTGTGTCCAATCCGCTTCTCACTAATAAAGTGACTAGCATCTCAAATATTGAGGGAAGACTTCTGAATAACTTGAATGAGAAGTCCTTGTCTTCCACCTTCTCTCCATGTGACTTAAGGTCATTGACAAGCACCTCAAGCCTATTGAACATTTCCGACACATTTTCATCTTCCTTCATCTTGAAGCTTGCAAACTTTTCTTTCAAGATGTAGGCCTTTGCTCCCTTCATGGATTGAGTCCCTTCATAAGACTCTTCTAGCTTCTTCCATGCCTCATGAGCACTCTCCAAGTTCTTGATTTGCTCAAACACTTCTCTTGAGATTGCTTCATGAATGACACTCAAAGCAATGTCATTGTTTTGGAGCTTCTCCTCTTCGGCCGGGGTAGGTGTCGCTTCATTAGACACCTCAAACTTCTTGTCGACCACCAACCATATCTTCCGGTTGATTGATTTAATATAGGTGGTCATCAAGGCCTTCCAATAGCTATAATTGGTTCCATCAAACTTAGGTGCCCTCTTGGTGTTGTTGATTTGAGCCATTTTAACACCGTGGGATGTTAAGCCTTTGAGTACGGTGTACTAGCTCTGATACCACTTGAAAGGTCTAGGAATGGCTAGAGGGGGGGTGAATAGCCTATTAAAAAATCTACAACAACACTTAAGCAAACTTGTTAGAATAAAACATAGCATTAAGCAAGTTTGCTCTAGCTCTATGGTTAGGCAAGCCACCTACCAATGCTAGTCACTAGCAAGATAACTACTAAAGCACACAACTTAGCTAGCAACCTAGAAAGCTCTAAACAAAGCTACACAAGCTAGAAGAGCTAAGCTACTCTACTTTGCAAGAATGAAAGAATATAATGGAAAGCTAGAGATAGGAGAGTTATACCACCATGGAGAGGAGACCAATATGTAGCCAATCAATCACAATAGAAATCCTCGGAGATAGACAATGAGACACAAGATTTTTCTCCGAGGTTCACTTGTTTGCCAACAAGCTAGTCCCCGTTGTAGCGATACACCCACTTGGAGGTTCACGCGCTAATTGACAACCACAAGCCAAACCCGTCACCGGGTGCCGCACAACCAACACAAGATGGGGACCCCCAAGCTACGAGCAATCCACTAGAGATACCTTTCGCGAACTCCCACGGGGTAGGTTCAAGAACCCCTCACAATCCACCGATCAGAGCCGGAGACAATCACCTTCCTCCGCTCAACGATCCTCGTCGCACCAAGCCGTCTAGGAGGTGGCAACCTCCAAGAATAACAAGAGCTCCGCGATGACGACGATCACCAAGTGCCACTAGTATGTAATCAACGAGCAATGCACTTGGATTCACTCAAACTCTCATGAATATGATCAAATATGTTGAGAGGATGAGTGGTGGGCTTCTCACAAATGAGCACAAATGTGTGATTGATTAGAATGTGCAAGAAGTGCCCCAAAGGGCCGACCATACAACTATATATAGCCCACACTCACAACTAGCCGTTTTGCCCATGAAACAGAGTTTCTGCGCCACCTCCGGAAGCTAGAAATAGTGTGGGGGTCCGGACCATCAACAGTGTCCGGACGCCCTCCACATAGAGAGACAGCTCCACTTTTCTTCATCCGGACGCGCGCAAAGCGCCATCCGGACCAATGACCACGCGTCCGGTCACCTAGCCGTTTGAATCGGCTTCTTCCTGCTCGCGCCACAGCCAGCCATGTGGCTCCGGATGCCACTGTTCACAAGGTCCGGACTTGCTGTTCACAGCGTCCAGAAATATTTTCCCGAGCTCCCGAGCGCACCCGAGAGCTCCCTCAGCGCCTCTTCACCTCCGGACGCGTGTCCGGATCACCTGTCTGGACCAACGCCTACGTCCAGACCTCTTTCCTCAGAAGCAACAGAGAGCGCCAGACTCCGGACCCTGTGTCCGGAGCTGCGCATCCGGACCGCAAACAGCGTCCGGATGCCTCTCCTTAGCTAAGCGTATGAATGAAGATGAGGGAAGGGGATCAATAATAAAATGATACAAATACCATCCCGCCTTGACCATCCGATGACGGAGATCCCGGGCTCCGGACGCACCGTCTCCAATGGGATTATCCTCCATTGGGCGTTTGCCGTGATCCATGACCCAGATGGAGGAAGTTCTGAGCAGAAAGCAAAAGACAAAGAGGCAAGGAAGCGCATCGCGGCCTAGCCATTGTACTACTCCAAGGCCAAATAAGAAGAGGACCCGATGGAGCTGGACCCGCACCGCACGCCACCGGGACCCACCATCATCACTCCTCGCCCACAAGGCGGTCAAAAAGACGCAATGACAAGTCTTGTCATGGCGAGGCGTCCGATACGTCACGCGCTGAGGCGCGTGACACGCAGAGCACCGACAAACCCCACCAGGCTGGGACGCGACACAAGTCGCCCTAACCCTTAGGCCTGTCGCGGCTGCATCCCGGTCACTGACAGAGCACTATCGCAGCTCCAACTCCGATTTAGGCACAAAAACAGATCCGTGTGGCCTGACTGAACGACATCAGGGCACGCTCGGGGGCTTCACGCCACAGAAAATCACCGTACGCAGAGGGCTCGTTAATGGATGCGTAAGAGAGTGAGACAACCACTCCATTGCATCTGGTCGTGACGGACGGGCCAAGGTGTCAACAGCAGGGAAGTACGAAATGTGGCAACAAGCTAGAGGTGAGCAAGTTTCGATGCTCATGGCATCATGACTAAACAGTGCTACCGGCAGTGGTGGCAGATTGTTAGGACGAAAACCAAAATCGACCCGGTTCAGTCCGTGCACGCCATCGGGAGATTGCGGTGTGAAGTAATCAAAGCATATCTACCGCTCGCGATCAAAACATCAAGACAAAGACGACAAAATCAAAGCCTGTGCAAGAGCTACACTCTCACCCAGGCTCGGGGGATACACCCGGCGGGCGCGCACCCTCTCGACAAAGGATAAAAAACAAATATCTCAAGAACGTATATAAAGCCTCAGCAAGGTAATTAGGAACTCTTCCTAAGGCTCGGGGGCTACTGTCGGAGACCTAATTTAACGATAAGCTTTCAAAGACAAATCAACAAACTAAGAGCCCAATGACGGTCATCTAAGAAGGAATAAAAGGCCCATCAAGGATAAATCATCGCAGGCCCACGAAGAAGGGGCGCGTGACTCGCAGAAATCCCATCGGCCCAGGTAGACAGACGTGCCCCGGGCAGACGTGGTTCTGCCTCGCTCGACGCGGGGAGTGAGGCAGCCCCGCAACCCGCAGAAGACGTGAAGGACCTCAGCGGTAGAGAAATGACCCATTTTCCCCCATCTAGAAGGCGGCTGCCATCAATCCTTAGACGCTGACGGTGCAAATGCCGATAAGAAAAGAGGTACAACACCCTGAGGGATCGTACGCCCCGCATAATCCGGGGCTCAGGATAACGTCCTAGCCCCTACCTGAACGGAGACACGTCGAGCTCCCCAACAAGGGACGGGACAGAACAGGACTATCAAACAGATGGGACCCACGCCTCCCATGGAGCGATGATAGCTTCTCACGCCTCCGGGCCCCTACAGGAACTCTCTGAGAGGGGGTACACTAGGTACAGAGGGCTCTAGGAGTAACGAAGTCCATTGGCCCATGGCGAAGGAATCTGTCATATGTAAAAAGAACTATAAGAAGGTACAACCTTGTACTTTCCAATGGTACAACGGAAGCCATGCCTCTATGTTGCTACGGGTTCAACTGGACCCCCCCGCATTCTTCGGTGGTACAACGAAGGGCCAACACACAATGCCCCTCCCCCGATCCAGTACAAGAACAATAGGAATATAATATTATAAGTGTCCAACATCCTTTCGGAGGAAGGAAGAGATAAAGCACATCATCCTATGTAGATACTCCTCGACGCATGCTTGTAACCCCCCTAAGCTCCTTGTGCCTATAAATGGAGAGCAGGGGAGACGACGAGAGAGGGAGAACGACACATATCGAGCACACATCGAAGAACACCACTAACAGATAGCACACTCACTCACTGAATCATCTAGAGACCTGGGGCTCATACCCCCTCTCTCGAACCAGCTTGTAAACCCCCTCCAAGTAGAGATAAGGAACACGAGCAGCTCCACACTGGACGTAGGGATTTCTTGCCCGAACGAGTATAATCCTCTTGTCTCTTTGTCTCACCATTCGGAGCCCGACACGTGTACAAATTTACTCGTTGGGAGTTTCTAAACACCGACACTTCGCATCCCCTAGTAGGCTAGTGCTATCCTAGCTTCGCTTCATTGTGTTCTAACTTGTTGTTGAGTTTGTTTTAGATTTCAATTTAGGCTATTCACCCCCACTCTAGCCTTGGGATAGGACCTTTCACGTGGTATCATTGCTAGTACATCATTGATTTGAGTCTTAACAACCTACAGTGTGATCATGGCTCATATCAAGAACATGAAGAAACCACCAAGATTTGATGGTTCCAACTATGACTATTGGAAGGTCAAGATGACCGCACACATCAAGTCAGTTAGCCGGAAGGTGTGGCTTGTGGTGGACAAAAAGTTTGGGGTTGTGAATGTGGAGGCTCCAACTTCACAAGAGGAAGAGAAGCTTCAACACAATGACATTGCTCTTAGTGCCATCCTGAGGCTCTTGATGAGAAGGTCTTTGAGCAAATCAAGAATCTAGAGAGTGCTCATGAGGCTTGGAAGAAGCTTGAGGAGTCATTTGAGGGCACACAAGACATCAAGGGGGCCAAGGCATACATTCTCAATGAAAAGTTTGCAAGCTTCAAGATGAAGGAGAATGAAAATGTGCCGGAGATGTTCCATAGGCTTCAAGTGCTTATCAATGATCTCACGGCTCTTGGTGAGAAGGTTGAGGACAAGGACTTCTCTCACAAGTTCTTGAGGTGTCTTCCATCCCGGTTTGACACACTTGTGACCTTGATTGTGAGGAGTGGGCTAGACACCATGACTCCAAATCAAGTCTTGGGGGATGTTATGACTCAAGATGCATACCGGGAGAACAAGAAAGAAGATGTGAAGAAGGAAGACAAGAAGGATGAGAAGAAGAAGAGCATAGCCTTCAAGGCTACTTCATCACACAAGAGCAAGGGCAAGAGCAAAATTGAAGAATCTTGCGAAAGGGAAGACCAAAGCGCTAGTGATCTTGATGAAGAAGAAATGGCTCTCTTTGTGAGGAAATTTGGAAGATTCAAGAAGAAGAAGGGCTATGGTGCAATAAGAAAGAAGACTTCTTTCAAGAATCATGATGAACCAAGGAAGTGCTTCAAGTGTGGAAGCTTTGATCATCTCATTGTTCATTGTCCTTACAATAGTGACAAGGATGATGATGACCACAAAAAGAGAGGCAAGAAAGAGAAGAAGCCCACATTTGACAACAACAAGAAGAAGGGCTACTCTCATATTGTCACTTGGGATAGTGATTCTTCTTCATGTGATGATGATGATCAAGAAAAGAAGACCACTACCAAGAAGAAGGCTTTTGCAAGCATTGTAATGAGGGACAAGATCTCTCTATTTGACACTCCATCATCATGCTTCATGGCTAAGTCCACTAAGGTACTTTCTCATGATGAGAGTGAGAGTGAGAGCTATAGTGATAGTGAGGAGCCTTCAAGGGAGGAACTCATGGACATGCTTGAGCAAGCTAAGGATTACATTGACAAGAAGAGGAAGGAATGCAAGGAATTGTGCAAGGCCAATGTGGCTCTTGAGCAAAACCTTGATGAGGCCGTAGCATCTCATGAGAGGCTAATGGAAGCCCATGAGAATCTAGTGAAGTCTCACACTAAGCTTGAAAGAGCTCATTCCTCCCTCCTTGACCAAAGTAAGAAGGAGATTACTCAAACATGTGACATGGGAGTTACTTGTGATATTCTTGATGAATCCTTCGATACTCCTATCATTGTTGCTCCCACTAACCCATCTTGTAGCACTTCCACTTCTACTTCATCTACTAGTGATGGTTTCACTTGTGATGCCTCACTAATGGTGGAAAATGAAACCCTCAAGAAGGAGGTTACAAAGCTCAATCACTCCTTATCTAAGGCTTATGGAGGTGAGGACCGCTTTCTTATGTGCTTGGGTAGCCAAAGAGCATCTCTCTACAAAGAGGGATTGGGCTATACCCCCAAGAAAGGCAAGGCCGCTTTTGCTCCTCACAAAACTCGTTTTGTGAAGAACACGGTAGCTATTGCAAGAGTTGCAAGCAACTTGGTCACAATGAGCATCAATGCAAGAACAAGAAGCCACAAGGAAGTGTATCCTCCATGAGAGTTGATTCATTCTATGTTATTTCCAAGGGTACTAATGGTGTTCATGCCAAGTTTGTCGGTGCACCTTAGATGGCTTCCAAGAAGTCCATTTGGGTACCAAAATCTTTGGTAACTAACCTTGGAGGACTAAATCAAGTTTGGGTACCTAAAAAAATTGATCTCTCTTTTAAGTCAATTAGAAAGCCAGAGGGAGGCATTGGGTGCTTGATAGTGGGTGCACTCAACACATGACCGGAGATGGAAGGATGTTCAACTCAATCAACCAAGATAGTGATCATGGCTTTGATAGTATCACATTTGGTGACAATGGAAAAGGCAAGGTGTAAGGGCTTGGAAAGATTGTTATCTCCAATGATCTAAGCATTAGCAATGTGCTTCTAGTGGAAATGCTTGAGTTGAATCTATTGTCGGTTGCCCAATTGTATGATCTCGGTTTCAAGTGCATCTTTGGAGTGGAGGATGTGGAAATCATTAGTGTGGATGGTTCAAATATGATCTTCAAGGGATTTTGGTATGAGAACCTCTACCTAGTGGATTTCAATGCTAGTGAGATCCAACTCTCAACATGTCTCATCTCAAGATCTAGCATGGGTTGGTTATGGCATAGAAGGCTTGGTCATGTAGGCATGAAGCAATTGAAAAAGCTAGTCAAGCATGATCTAGTGAAGGGCTTGAAGGATGTCACCTTTGAGAAGGACAAGCTATGTAGCTCATGTCAAGCCAGAAATCAAGTTGACAACACTCATCCAAAGAAGAGCATCATGAGTACAAGCAAAGCTTTTGAGCTCTTGCACATGGATCTCTTTGGATCAACAACATATGCAAACATTGGTGGCAATAAGTATGGATTTGTGATAGTTGATGACTTCACAAGATACACATGGGTATTCTTCTTGAGTGACAAGAGTGACACATTTGATATCTTCAAGTCATTTGTCAAGAGGTGCCAAAATGAGTTTGAAACAACTATCAAAAGAGTTAGAAGTGACAATGAGAGTGAGTTCAAGAACACAAGAGTTGATGAACTTTGTGATGACTTTGGAATCAATCATCCATTCTCTCCAAAGTACACTCCTCAATCCAATGGGATAGTTGAAAGGAAGAATAGGACTTTGATTGACATGGCAAGATCAATGCTATGTGAATACAATGTTAGTCATTCCTTTTGGGCCGAGGCTATCAATACAACTTGCTACTCTAGGAACCGCCTCTATTGCCATGGAATGCTTGAGAAGACTTCCTATGAGCTATTGAATGGAAGAAAACCAAACATTGCCTATTTTCGGGTACTTGGTTGCAAGTGCTATATCTTGAAGAAGGGAACTAGGTTGAGCAAGTTTGAGAAGAAATGTGATGAGGGATTTCTACTTGGTTACTCAACAACTAGCAAGGCTTATAGAGTATGGAACTTGGCTAGTGGAATTCTTGAGGAAGTGCATGATGTGGAATTTGCTGAAACACAAGGCTCTCAAGATGAACAAGAAAACTTGGATGATGTGAGAGGTGACAAGTTTGTCAATGCTATGAAAGATATGGATATTGGTGACATTCGACCAAGACAAGTCCAAGATGAAGATGAAGATCAAGTGACCATTCCAAGTGAACAAGCTAGTGGTTCTCCAACTCAAGATCAAGCAAATACTAGTGAAGATCAAGTGCAAGCTAATACATCATCTCAACCAAATGACATCAACACGCAAGTACTCCAACCTACCAACATTGCAAGAGATCATCCTTTGGATCAAGTGATTGGAGGCATTCAAAGTGGAGTTCAAACAAGATCAAGATTGGCTTCATTTTGTGAGCATTACTCTTTTGTCTCATCATTTAAGCCAACCAAGATTGATGAAGCTTTGAAGGATGTGTATTGGATCAATGCTATGCATGAAGAACTTAACAACTTCATAAGAAATCAAGTTTGAGAATTGGTAGAAAGACCAAAGAAGCACAATGTCATTGGAACAAAATGAGTTTTCAAGAACAAGCAAGATCAAGATGGAATAGTGGTGAGGAACAAAGCAAGACTAGTAGCTCAAGGTTACTCTCAAGTTGAAGGTCTTGACTTTGGGGAAACATAAGCTCCGGTGGCAAGATTAGAGGCAATAAGGATCCTATTGGCCTATGCTTGTGCACACAATATCAAGCTATACCAAATGGATGTCAAGAGCACATTCTTGAATGGGTATATCAATGAGGAGGTATATGTTGAGCAACCACCCGATTTTGAAGATGCTAAGAAGCCCAACCATGTGTTCAAGCTCAAAAAGGCTCTCTATGGATTGAAGCAAGCACCTAGAGCATGGTATGAGAGATTGAGAAGCTTTGTCTTCTCTAAAGGGTTCAAGATGGGTTTGGTTGATACTACCCTATTCACAAGGAAGATTCGAAATGACTTGTTCATCTTGCAAATCTATGTGGATGACATTATCTTTGGGGCTTCAAATCAAGACTTTTGTGAAGAGTCTGGGGAGATGATGGCAAATGAATTTGAAATGTCAATGATTGGTGAGCTAAGTTACTTCCTTGGACTTCAAATTAAGCAAATGAAGAATGGTACATTTGTGAGTCAAGGAAAGTACATCAAAGATATGATTAAGAAGTTTGGGCTAGAAGAAGCTAAAGGCATTAGTACTCCCATGGGGACTAATGGACACTTGGATAGTGTGATGAGGGACGGTCCCGATCTTCACGACGTAGGATCTTGATCTTGATAACTAACCTAAGATTGACCGATAACTTACTAAAAGCAGCGATAACTAGTGCAACCTGACGACATGCACAAGGAGCCAACCACCATCTCTATACAGCAGCCTGAACCAAGGATTCGCCCAACCACACTCTCAAAGAAACCAACCTACGCAACCTGAACTTGAAAATCAGGAGCACGGATTGGGTGCCGATGACACGGCCACTTCTGTAATCTCCGCGAAGGAAAACACAAGAGCAAAGGGGTAGAGAATCTCTCTCTGGGGTTTGTTAGCACACAACTGAACAAAGGTTCGATATTTCGATTATCAAAAGTCTGCATTTGCAAAGATGCAAAGGGGTATATATACTAGCAACAGCCCTGCTAGATAGGTGAAAACACGAGATGGAAATGAAAAGACTAAGAATGTGAAAAGACCTCCACGAAATGGGTTTCTGAAGTGGCTTCGCGAGGCTATTGGTCTTCTGCGCAGTCTTCAGTAAATTGACAATGTCTCCATCTTGGGAAGTCCAAATGACACACCGTTAAATGCGTTGGAAAGTTAACTTGACCATATTTCCAACCATGTATACCATGCATCACGAAACATTATAGAATGGTACAGTTTTGCATGGGAACTTAACCATCAGGCTGGCTGTTGACATTCATAGCAGTTTTCACTAATCTGTTCGTATCTCAATATTGGTATGTCCACAAGTGGTGAGGTTTGATTCATTGGAAAGTAGACTTGAATAGCTTTCCAAAATGTCCTCTTGAGCCTCAAAAGCTTCTCGGAGTAGAGAGATATGATCATTTCTTGAACTGGTCTGTTTTGGACTGGACTAGTCCGTTTTGGATTGGACTGGCCGAACTGGTCTGTTTCTTTTCTGGACTGGTCCGAACTAGTCTGTTGTTTTTCTTCATGTAGAGTAACATCCTTCTCTTGATGTATATACCTAATTACAACAAAAGTAGAACACTTAGGTAGTATAACATTCTTAGAATTATCAAGATTAAAATCAATAAGGAATAAATTCACCCGTTCTTGAAGTTTTCTAGAACGACTTCTTGTAAGTGGACCTTGAATTGTATCGTTTATGTTTGATGATGGCTGCTTAGTACTTGAAGTAGCATGCATGGTTGAGATGTCCTCATCATAGTGACACAAGTGGCATAATGGTGGATCAAACACTCTATCGGTCTATGATTGGAAGCTTACTCTATGTGACCGCTTCAAGGTCGAATGTCATGTTTAGTGTATGCATGTGTGCAAGATTTCAAGTATCTCCTAGAGAGAGTCATTTAAAATCCACAAAGAGAATATTGAGATATTTGAAGCATACACAAGAGGTTGGACTTTGATTTTTCCAAAGGGGTCAAGGTTTGAATTGATTGGATATTCGGACTCCGACTATGCGGGTTGCAAAGTGGATAGAAAGAGCACTAGTGGTACATGTCAAATGCTAGGAAGGTCACTAGTCTAATGGTCATCCAAGAAACAAAATAGTGTGACACTCTCTACTGCCCAAGCCGAATACATAAGTGCGGGGAGTTGTTGTGCACAACTATTATGGATGAAAGCCACTTTGGAGGACTATGGAATTCAATTCAAGAAAGTCCCATTGCTTTATGACAATGAAAGTGCGGTAAAGCTTACAAACAACCCCGTCCAACACTCAAGAACAAAGAACATAGATGTGAGACATCACTTTATAAGAGATCATCAACAAAAGGGTGACATTTCATTGATAATGTGGGCACCGATGATCAATTAGCCGATATTTTCACCAAGCCACTTGATGAGAAGAGGTTTTGCATGTTAAGGAATGAGTTGAACATTTTGGATTTCTCCAACATGAGTTGATGCACCCCACCTATGACATGCCTCTACTCCAACATAGCAAGGTACAATTGATTGACATATGCATTCATTCTTTGCTAGTCTTGTGTAGAGCATATAGAAATCACTCATGATAGGCTCATTCATGAAAATCAAATGTTTTGTATGTACATATGGTACCACTATTGCTTCTATGAGTTGATTGATCTAGTGGTGGCATATGACATGTTGATAAGCTTGCAACCACACATGTTTTAGTCTATAATGCTTATTCTTGTACTTAACCAACATGGCTAAGATAACCATTGCAAGATATGTGAAGAAGCTTGTCCATGGTTTAAACTGTGTTAAGTATTTAGGACAAGTAATCTAGAGTAAACTAAAAGGATTATTCACCCCACTCCTTTATAAATTGACTTGATAAACAAATCTTCCTAAGTATCCTCAAGTGATACATGTTACTACAAGTGGTTTCATTTGTGGTAATGTGTGACAAAGGGGGAGAAATTGTGATAAAATGAAAGGGGGAGAAATGTTTTAACAAGTGGTAAAGGGGAGAATCTAGAAATAGTGGGAGAAATAGGATTTTGAATGAAAAGTGAAAAATTAAAATTTGAGCACAAGTAGGGGAGCAAGCCTATGAACACTTTGTTGCATTTGAATGTGCATTCACTCATATGCTTGCTTGCATTGAATTTATAGTGTTTTTCAAGTGGACTCTTGCTTGTGTGGTGCATGCCTAGTTATAATCTTGATTGATGATTTGATCACTAGCATGCATAGGAAAGATATCCTCTCTTGTTTAGTGTGTTATCCATGTGGTATCTAGCTAACCATGTTGCTAAAGGATGAATGAAAGGCGCACTTCGATTGGTATCACGCTTCAAAGGTCTATCTCTAATCCTTAGCATCATGTCATAGTTTGCTAGTGTTCACCCCTCCAAAAGTTCCATCTAAGCATGTGTGCAAAGCTTGAGTCATATTCATAGAAGTGCACACATGTAGGGGGAGTCAACACTATCAAACCAATTAACTTAGAAATGATTGACCACCTTTCCTATCTTCATGTATTTCAAGTGGTATAAATCATTTTGAGTTGAAGTCAAAATCATATTTCATATCATTTTATATGGGTTGTAATCAATTACCAAAAAGGGGGAGATTGAAAGATCTCTAGTGTTTTGGGTAATTGATGAAACCTAAGTACTAACCTAACTCTAAGTGTGAGTAGGTTTAGTACATCAAGGTGAAGTGAGAATAACAAGTGATGGAGCAAGGAGGAGGCTAAGGAGAAAACAAGCCAAAGTTCCACACTTGGAGAAGAAGAGAGAAGGAGAAGACCTTAAGAGCTATACAAGGCAAAGGTATAAGCTATGGCTTTTCTATTTTGGTGATCAAGACACCTAGAGTGTGTGATCACATTTAGGATAGGTAACCGTACTATGAAGAGGGGAAAATAGTATGTGGCTACAACTATCAAGTCACAAGTCGCGCATTTTTTTGCGTAAAATTCGCGAGCGTGCTCCGCCGGAGATTCGAACCTTAGACCTTAGCCTCGCGCGGTACCTCCTCTACCACTCCACCCATGACTCACTTGTGTCTAGATTCCGTTTTACTTTCTCATATTCTATACTATACCGAGTGTAAATTGATTGTTTGAGCCACTAAACGAATTCAAATGAAAACGTTGTGAACTACAAAGTTTCATAACTTTTCGAGACCTACAACTTTCATGTAGCAAGTTTTTTCTTCTGAGGTCCTTTACAAAAATTTGAGTTTCAAATTTGACACATTCGAACGTATTTTTCGATGACAAGATGATTTGAAATGAAAAAGTTGTGAACTACAAAGTTTCATAAATTTTCGAGATCTACAACTTTCATGTAGAAAGTTTTTCTATCCGATGTCGTTTACAAAAATAAAAAAATCGGTGAAAAAAATCCGATGTCGATTTTTAGTGGCGGTTCCTTAAGAAAACCGCCACTAAAAATAGGGTATTTTTACTGCCAGTTTTTCCTAAGAATGTCGCCTGTAAAAATCAATTTTCAGTGGCGGTTTGTAACCGCTTTTTTTCTACTGACGGTTGATAACCCAAACCGCATGTGCTATTTTTTTTGGGGTGCAGCCAAAAATCGTTTTTCTACTAGTGAAATAAGCTCATGTTTCACGAAGAAATAAAGTACTCAGTCTCTTTGACTTTTTTGGTACATCCATTTTGCTATGTACCTAAATATAATAATATGTCTACATACATAGCAATATGGATGAATCAAAAAAGTCAAAGCAGACTTATAATTTGGAACGGAGGGAGTATTAGACTTAAACTCCTATAGAGCTAGTCCTCTATTTTCTAGAAATTGTGGAATCAGTTCAAATATAATTCCTAGTGAAATTCAGTTATTACAACAATTACCTGAGTAGTTAATCCTAGACCCTCTGTTTATGCATATTTATCATATTTCTTATACCCGTATGTATAAGAGAGTGCATATATATACATTAAATCTGAAGTTTAATGGGTGTGATTAATTCCTATGTTTTGAATTTAATTCAGAAAAATGCTAGTGCAACTTCGTTATGATTTTTATACCATGTAATTGTAAGCATTTTATTAATACACTAGAAACATGGTATAAGATATATGAGCTCTCTAAATCCTGCTGACCTTAGATTTATCCCCTTTGAGAGGCTCATATTTGCTTGATATTAATTCTGAAAATTACATATATCATAATCCTGAAAATACAAGGATGCTTCTAAGAATATTTGTTTTACAAACATCCACTACCTTTTTGCAGCTTACCACTTGTTTACATGTAGTAAACTTATATGCACATGATCTAATGCATGGTAATATATACATGCATCAAGAAAAAGAAATATCCTAGAATTACTCTGAATAGTATAATTATTTGTTATGGCCATTATTAAATCCATGCATGATATTTTGCTACCATTGAAGTGTAGTGAATTCAGGATATATATTTTCTAATTATTCTTTAGAATGAGTTTATGACCTAGAGAAATAACAAATGCATTATGGGACTCATTGCATGAGAAAAATCCCAAATTATGATTATAGAATATCATATTGCATTGAAAGTCGAATTTTTAAGCTTGTAGCCTATAGATTGAGGTGTAATGCTGCTTTATAAATAATAGCTTGAAGTTTTGTATTAAATATCTAGAAGACAATATGGTAAATAAAATTTTAGCAATCTATATTCTTGAAGAAATGTCTCTTGAGTATAGAATATTAAAGAGAAATATAATACATGAAGTATTTGAATTTATCATCAGAAATTACTCAAATAGAAGTTGAATTAGAATTTTTGATACTCAATGAACCAGGATATATGACTTGCATATATTGCACTCCTAGAAGGATTGTGATTACATATTACCACTATGAAATAAAAGGATGCATGAAGTTGCTAAATGTCAATCATAGAAGCTAAGACATATAAGAATGGATAAGAAATTTTTAGATTTCTCTAGAAAAAGAGCTTAAATCATGTGAGAACATATTTGTATTGTATTTAAACTTATATTAACTATAAGTATTATTACTTTATTAGTAAACGGTGGTGCATTAAGTTTTAATTCCAGTTGAATTAAGTGGATTATGTAAACTCATAGAAGAGTTAATGGTTACTTTATTAGCTTGAAGACTAATACGAAGCATTTAATATTCTTAGTTGCTAATCTTACTTGAAGTAATATGTGTTAATATTGTATGGAATAAATTATATTGATATGTTTTACATATAAATAATTGCCTATTTTTGCCTATTTAAATAGTATTGCATGAATTTTATCCATAAACAAGCCTTAATTAACCATGAAGGTTATAGTTTTTTGTGCAATACTACCATGTAGGTAGAAGAGAAACTGAATTTTCTAGAAGCACATGAATAATTAGACTATATTAGTATGTTAAAAAAACTAGAAGTTCATGTTCTACCATAGAAGGTCATGTTCTATCACGAAGATATCATTCAAACACTCAGAAAGTGTATATATGTAAAGCTAGCAATAAAGTATTGATATCCTCTAAATATACCATAGAAGGTATAAGAATAATGGTGTCTTTGGCAATTGAATTATCCCCTAAATGCCAAATGCAAGACTGGATTTACTCTTAAGTGATACAATCAAAATCTCAAAGATTTGTAGAACATATAATTTGCAAATCCACTAAGAAAGGATTTAAAATATTCAAACTTTAGTATAAGTTTGATGCATTATCTAGAAGATATTGAATATTGTAACTTATTTACCCCCATAATCCTATGAAAGAATTTACCTGAAGAATAAAAATTTATGTGTTTTGCATAATTAATAGGTGGTCATTATGCATGAAGCATATTGCTATTATTTATACCCATATTATAATCATAGAAGAATTGAAGCCAACTTTTGAAAGATATAATATTGTGGTACCGCATACCATTATTAAACACACATTTATGAAAAGTATGGTTTAAACAATGAAGTTCAATGACGGCTTTATGAGGGGGAGCAATTTGATTGAATCTACCTTGAAGGTAATTAAAACTAACAGAATTATAAAGATCAAGTAGATCATATTTGTTAAAGCATTGAAGTTTATGCATAGATCATGAAGATTAATATCTATCTTGAAGAATACATAGCCAACAAGGTTAAATGTTATACTCTTTTTTCCTATGCGAGTTTTTACTTGAATGTTTCTCACGCAAAGTTTTTAACGAGACAATATGTACAATACAATTAACGAATATGATGTACTCTTTTCTTCAAGAACCGTTTTTCCCCACTGAGTTTTCGGATGGAGTTTTTAACGAGGCATGTGCATATCGTGGTAATTGCCCAAGGGGGAGTGTTGAGAAACACAAAGACTTTATCCTAGAAGGAAAGGAAAAGGAGAAATCATAATCCTAGTCTGTTTGTATGTAGGCTCTTATCAAAACTCTTAGACCCTGACATGACATGACTATATATATGTGAGAGCTTTATATTGTAATCACGAATATCAAGAGAAATAAAGAATAGTCTTCATATCTTATGTTTACTTTACTTGTTTTACTATTTTTATCTACCGAGGAAAAGATCCAAACCATCGACGACGAGTTTCTTAACACCTGACTTGGTCAAATTCCCTAAGTCAGGTTCACCACTCGGACACGTGGCGAAGTGAGAGCAAGCACATGCATGATCCGAACCATGGTGTGGATCGTCCAAAGAATTTTTTTAGCGCCTAAGACAGAGAGCAAGTGAGCAACCAAAAGGATCCGGCGGCCAGCCCGCGGCAGCCAGTCTCCCCGGTGGCCGGGCCTGCAACAGCCAGCCCGTGTCCGTGCCGGTGGCTTCTACGAACAACGGGGAATGGAGGTGGCGAGGCCAGTGCAAGGCCGGAGCGTCGGGGACGGATCCCTGAGTCGCTGCGTCACGAGCAGACAGTGATACAATGCGACTAGAGTTTGGGCCCACTAAGCTTGGCTTCTAAGCTGTGCGTCTTATAGAAGGCAGGTTCTAGACTGCTGATTGAGCTCCCGAAGTTAAAGATATCATCTTTTTTTTTCTCTACTAATGACAACAATATAATAGCATAGTACTTCAATGCAGAAATATGACAACAAACATATACGGTAAAAGAAGTCACAAAAAAACAAGCCTATACTATAAGAGGTGCTACACTCGTAATTTACAACCATTACCAATATACGGTATTTATAGTTACACCCAATATGTACCAACTCCATCTCTAAAAGAATGCAATTCTTGTTTTTTAAGAAGTCAAACAATTTATACTTTGACTAAATTTATATAAAAAATTATCAACATTTATAATATGAAATTAGTATCATTAGATTGGTTATAGAATATATTTTTATAATAAAATTATTTGGAGACATAAATACTTATACTATTTAATATAAAGTTAGTCAAATATGAACTACATTGACCAGCACGCTTTCCATAATTACGTTCTTTTCATGACAGAGGTAGTATTTACACTACGCCACCGTTGTTTGTCAAAAACACAGTAGAACCTCAAAAGCAAGCCTCAACAATTGATATTTTTCAGTTTCACTTTCATCTGTATTGGGTAACTAGGTAAATGCCTGTGGGTTGCAACAGGAAATATAATACACAGTGACACACACACACACACACACACACACACACACATATATATATATATATATATATATATATATATATATATATATATGAGCGTGTGTTGTATCGTTAATTAAAAGGACATTGCAATCGTGTTGTTTGAACAATAATATTACATAAGTCTTCAAGAACAATAATTAAAATATAACTCTAAATTTGAAGTTCAAGATGCGGAGTATGACTCCTTGTAGATGAAGTATGCGGGTGGTTGAAACTGTAGCTGGAAGTATCCTGCATATAGAAATCATTCATTAACTTTTAAAGCTAAAGTATTTTTAGTATCTTGAAAAATGTATCAATGATTTACCTCTGTTATGTAGTTATGTAGTCAGAACCTCTTTATATACGATATTCTTTGTGAATATATCCTTTGTCGGTTTCTTCTTCCCCTTTCCCTTGTTCACGTCCTTCTCAGTAGGCGGCACGACCAGGATCTTAATGTTTGATCTTCTCGTGGCTCTGGATAACGCTACATACAATTGGTCGTGTGAGAATACTAGTTCTGGCAAGTATACCCCGACGGCAGGGATAGTCTTCCCCTGTGCCTTATTAACGGTCATTGCGAAGCTGAGCCGAATAGGGAACTGCTTTTGCTTAAATTGGAAGGGAAACATCTCATCGTCTGATGGACATAAGGGTATGCGAGGTAGAAAAACCCTCTTTCCAGCGTGTTTTCCCAACACAATTTCTACATCTATAGTATTCTTTTGGAACCCCTATATGATAAGTCTGGTACCATTACAAAGTCCATTGGCGGGATCAATGTTTCTAAGTAATATGACCGGACAACCAATCTTTAGCTTTAAAACATGTGGTGGTAGACCATTAGGCGTCAAAGTTTTAAGGAATTCCTTAGGATATTAGTTGTGTGGATCATCCACCACACAATCAAAGCTATGGTACACCATTTCATCCCCATAAAAATGACCTATCATCTTCGTATTAATCATATCTACACAGTCATTCCGCGTTGATAATATCGCTCGAGAGGTGATATAATCTTTGCTTGACATATTTGCATTGAGGTTAGAGAATATGCAATCAATTAGAGTATCAAGGTCACTATCTTTCCCGGTGGGTGGTAAACAAATATCCTGAGGAAGACATACTTCATCATTGTCATTCGTCTCTTCAGAACCTCCACCGACGCGTAGCAGGTATTTTGCAAACCATGGGTCACTCTTTGCCCTCATGTTGCGCACAAGTTTTAGATGTCGCATGGAATCCCAGAGGTACGACATCCATACTGAGGCACCGACTACCTGAGCCCTCTGAAGGGTTATGAGGTTGCTACGCTAGCCAGAAAACAAAATTTTCTACCCCATTAACCAGGAACTAGTGCTAGTTATAGATCACGGGGTTACCACTAGACGCGCAGGTGCAGCGGAAGCAACTCGATGTAGTCGTTCGCGTCGTGGCAGTGTCGTGCAGTTGCGTGAGTGTCCGTCACGTCCGACCACGTACAGTTCGTCCGAGCAAGTCCCCGAGCAGCTCCGACCAGTTGCCGATCACCTCCGACCTGCAGTCACGTTCGGTTCGTCCGAGCAAGTCCCCGACCAGCTCCGACCAGTTCCGACCCAGTTCCAATCACCTCTGACCAGCTCCGACCCGGTTCCGATCTCCTCCGACCAGCTCCGACCTTGTGCCGCAGATGCAACACGTCCGAGGTATCCCACACGTGCAGGGAGGAAGCGTTACGCCTTCGGACTGCTAGGTCCGCGAGGACTACTAGGCGCGAGCGTGGGGAGGGCGACGATGGCTGCCAAAAGGCGTAAGTCAACTCGCCCCGCACCTCCCCTTGCTTATATAGGCGTCCTAATGAGCTCCCACGTTGGAGGCCCATTAGTAACCCTAAACCTAGTCTAATTCGGGTCCAACCCGAATTAGGCTTCCAGCCCCTTAAGCGTGCGACCCTATGGGCTCACGCATACATAGACATGGCTCAAGTACTCTTACTCGACCAATAGTTGATAGCGGCCTTTAGCAAGGCATATTAACTCCTATACATATGCTACGATCATATCAGAGGAACCACTACAATACAATATACATGTTATTCCTTTGCCTTACGATATTTGGTCCAACTCATGGGTTAACACTTAACCCAAGCACGGCCATGCATTTCATGATCCAATCATTTGAGTGGGTCCAGTGATATCTCTCTCATATGGAGAGTGGCAAATTCCATCTTGATTGAGTATGTCTCACAACATGTTTCCCAACAAACCCGAAAGCCACCTTTATAACTACCCAGTCACGGAGTAGCGTTTGGTAGTCTCTAAGTAGGTCGTTTCACATCTTGAGTACATACGACAATCTCAGGTCTAAGGACATAACATACATGATGTGTATAGAGACAATCTCATGTCGGGTCCGTCCAGCACCATGTCCTACATGTGCCCACATTATTAGTTTGACATCTCCATGTCCATGACTTGTGAAACATAGTCATCAACTAATAATGTGCTGATCTAATATTCATGTACATTCTAGCACGAACTCCGATCAGGGACAACTTTAGAATAACCATACAAGTAAAAAAGTTACAAACAATTCACATAATTGCTTATCAATACAAGTTGTCTTTAATGGATACTCATTGAACTCATAACATGTCATGGATACAAGGAAATACAATCATCTCTATGATTACCTCTAGGGCTAATCTTGAAGATATCTAATACCCATAGCTTTCACGTGTGCCTCATGCTTAGGCTGTGGAAGAGCCTTTGTCAAAGGATCTGCAACATTCAAATCCGTATGTATTTTGCACATCTTGATCTAATCTCGACCGACGAACTCTCGAATGAGATGACACTTCCACAGTACATGTTTGTTCTTTTGGTGATTCCTAGGCTCCTTAGCCTGCGCTATCGCCCCATTGTTATCACAATGTAGATTCAATGGGCGAGACGCATTTGGAACCACACCAAGCTCGATGAGAAACTATTGGTATTTCTTATGACTATTGGATAAATCCGCAAGCACACAGATTATACCGTTGTAACACTTCACCTAGGAGTATTCCAAGGTATCATAATTTATATTATCCCAAGGGAAAGCTTGCTAGAAATGATAATTGGAGAGAGATCCTAGAGAGCACCTCAACTTAGTACCAACTAGTATAGAGGGGTAAACGATATATGTGATAGGAAGGGGTTGATGAATGAAGAAACTACGGTAAAAGATACTTAGAACAGACTAGAAAGACTAGCTAGGTGGGAGAACAACGAAAAGAGTAAAGGGACTCCTAAGCAGTTCACTCTACTTCAATATACTTAGCCAATTAACTAGTCTAAACACTATAGTTTGTCTCCTCAATACAAGTATGCTAGGCGAGGGGATAGATCAGTAGGAGGACAAAACTCCTACCGGACCGCGCCCTCTTCTTACGGGGGCCTTACCTTTTAAGAACTTGCCTAAGAACACGTGGTGGAATACAAAGACTAGACAAGGTTGTCACCTCTTGCTAGCTACCACAAAAAATCTGTGCAACAAGCGATAACCAAGGATAAGATGATGTATAAGCACCATGCTTACGCACAACTTACTACTTTAACTATGATCAATAATCAAAGTACCCTATGACAGGCAATGATCGCATATGGGAAAGGTCACAAGGATCACAGACTATGGATGCAAAGGCTACTAAAGAGCAAAAGCATATAGCAAGACTATATCTAGTATAGAAATGCTCAAAGTAAATACTAAGTAAAGTAGAGAGAAAATATATATATTGAATAAGATAAAGTATTACAAAGAAGGAAAGATACAAGAGCTATATCAGACTCTCCAGAAGACAACTCCGGAAATCCAAGCACAACTCGACTCAACTCTAACTCCCACTCTAGACTAACTCCTAGAACAATCTAAGGAATAGAGCTTGTAGGTTTGTTCACCATGTTTAGAGAGGGGGTGTGACCCTATATTTATAGTGGGAGGTGGAGTAGGGGCTACTCCGGTGCCACGTCAGTGATCCAGGGCCTTCCATCCTCCACCCTTGGATCCAACCAACCTTGAAACCGACCAAGGCATGGATGGATGCGATTCATCATGTGGGGTAGGAGTATGGCGGTTGGGGGCACCCAAACCGAACATGGGGGTGTTCGGCCGACCACCCCTATGGGAGGTGGGACCTCCTGTGGCCTTCCAGAGGTGGCCCACTGGTCATGGACCAAGTGGAGGCCTTGTGGGCTCAAGTGGGGGGTCGACCGATCCCCCCCTAGGGGTTCTGGCCCTCCTCTGTTGTCCTGATGCTGGCCCCACTTGTCATTGATATTAATTGTTGGTTCTGAGGTGGTTGTCACGTTTATCTCCTTGGTGTGGACCCATTGATTCATGTGCTATGCATGTGAGCCGTTGAGAGAAAGCACAGAGTGATCCAATGGTTGGATTTCACTCTAGAGTGCCTCTATTGGATCATGGCCGAGAGGGGAGAGCTTGGTGGGCCCATAGGGTGGTCGGCCGACCCCCTATGTGGGCCCACTAGCTCTCCTTTGCTCCATTTCTTCATTCCTGCATTCACACACTCATAGACATGTGGAATTAGTTATTTGATAAATTATGTTCATGATGTGTTTGTTTATCCTTGATCCTTGGGTTGATGGCAGCATTTTAGATATGTAAAAATAGACCATAATTTTTTCCAACAAGATCCCCCAAGCTTAACCTTTGCTTGTCCCGAGCAAACAATCGAACTTAGCTCGATGGATCAGGAGTTGCTACTATGCTTCATATTTCAAGAGTACTAAATCTACAACAATCATACTTCTATTTTGAATGAAAAAATTAGCAATAAAGACTCACCCATATTACCTTAGTCCTTCATGGGCTTATAGCTTTATCCTTTGTCTTGAGAGGTTGAGACATAGAACAACTTGACTTGAGCACTAGTTTTCTCATTCTTTCACAAGTTTCATATCAGAGGTTTTGCAAGATTTTTTGTAAAAGAAAACTTAGTGTTCCTCAAAGGTACTCTCGAGTCGCTCATAAAGTGTATGATTCCTCACCAAGACATATATCAAAGTTTTCCTTCTTTCATCCTATCTCTAAAGCTTATGTGGGGCTATAGGTAGGGATCAAAGATGTAGCAAACTTACCTTGCATATATTGTAAAGTCAAATTCCGGATCCAAGGAGAGAAGTGTCATACTCTTAGATCAAGATGTGCAAGTGTGTGGAAACATGGTAAACAATCAATACTCCTTTATTTGGATGATCTCTCTTTCCTCAAATTATTTTGAGACATAGCTATCACTACTACATAAATGATTTTGCATAGCTCTTGGGTTTTATTAACCGTGGCGGTTAAATGCATAAACCGCCACGGTTAATAGGTGCCCAGGAAACCCCACTAGCTGGGGGCACAACCGCCGCAGTTAATGCATTAACCGTGGCGGTTGTTTTAACCTAACCGCCACGGTTAATGTCCTATTAACCGTGGCGGTTATTGTTGCACAACCGCCATGGTTAATGAATTAACTGTGGCAGTCTTCTTAATTCAACCGCCTCCTAAAATAAGGGCCCAACTAGTAGCCCAAAAAGCCCAAAGTGTCAGACTCATATATATATAGAACATATTAGGCTTTCTCCCCCTCCCTCAGTCCCTCCCCTCCCTCAGCCCACTCCCTCCCAGCCGCCGCCACTCCCTCCCCCATCCCGGTGCCCCTGCCTCCGCCACTCCCTCCCCACCGGTGGCGCCCGCGCGGACTCCTCTCCCCCACCGGCGGCTCCCCTCTCTCCCTCCCCGGCGCCCCTCCCCTTCCTGGCCAGAATCGTGTGGGCGCGGGAGGGCGGTGCAGGTCCGCGCGACGGCAGATGGCGGCGCCCCTCGTCCTCGCCCCCGATGGCGGCGCCCCTCGTTCTCGTGGTGGCAGCTCGTCCTTGTCCTTGCTGGCGGCGCCCCTAGTCCTCGTCCCCGACGACGGCTCGTGGTGGCGGCAGCGGATCCGGCGCAGGGCCTCGCGAGGCGGCGCGCGGGTGGCGCGGAGCCGCGCGGTGACGATGCGGGCGTGCGAGGAGGCGCGCGGGCGGCGCGGGGACGGCGCGGGTGCGCGAGGAGGCGCGCGGTCGGCGCGACTGCACGGTGCTGCACGGCGGCGGCGACTACGGACGGCGCGGGGACGGCACGACTGCGCGGTGCTGCACGGCGGCGGCGACTGCGGCCCAGATCGAGACCTAAAAGCCCAGATGCACCCCTAACCGGGTTTGGATCTGGGCTTTTTTGTTTTTTAAAAGGATTAACCGTGGTAGTTGATCTAACATAACCGCCACGGTTAATATCCATTAACCATGGCGGCTGGCCTAGTAAAACCGCCACAGTTAATGGCACCGATTAACCGTGACCATTGATCCGTGGCGGTTGGAAAAACTGCCACAGTTAATCAAATTCAACCGCCACGGAAAATGATTTCTGTAGTAGTGTATCTGTTTCATTTTTCTATGAGCTTTAAAAGATGCTCATTTTCAATTTTTTTAAGAGAGAGCTTTGGAATCTCATAAATTTTGGGGACTTTAGAATGTCCCTGAAATTTTCATAATTTTGCATAGTCTATGTCTTATTTACTAGCAACAACTAGAGAGAGCTTTTCTACTTAGACCATGGAGTATGAACTATGTGGAAATGTAAGGCATGTTTCTGCGTACTTCCAGTGTAGAAGCAACATGTATATGTGGCGTGTATGTGATCTTGATCTTGGGAGCATGATAAATCTCTCAACAAGGGTCACAAAACTTGACCAAACTCAACACAAAGCAAGCAGCTTATGTAGAAAGCTTATATCATGAAAGAACATGTATGACTTTGGTAGGAGTTTTCACCATTGAGGAACATCAAAGTGTTTTATCATTTTAATAAATAAAACTCCAAAAGTCATTTTTGCTTAGAACAAAATTATAGCAGCTCTTATCTTGTCGTATCATGTCTCACAACAACTTAGACTTAGTTATGACATTTGCAACCCACAAAAGTTTGAGGTTCATGATGGTTTCTTTTCGGCCAAGTAATCCATACTTAAAGAAGTACCAAGTTGTAAACTAACTTATAGAGAAACATTTAGTAGAGCAACTATTCATCATTTCCATAGGAGATATTCATTTTAATGGAACATGTGAGAGTGGATTAGAGAAAGTCTTTTTATTTTATTTTATCATATGCAGATTTTTAAATGCAAAACTAAGATAAGCAAGAAGATGCATGAATATAAATGCTAAAATTAAAAACTTACCTTAGTGGGGGAGGGAACCTCCCCCAAGCTTGTCTTTTGCTTAATGATGCGGCGGATGTGGATGTTGTTGCCGCCAAAAGTCCCAACGGCGATGTTGTTCTTCATGCATTGCTTGTATGTTCTCGGAAGTTTGCTGGACGATGCGTGCTGTCTCATCGTGCTCAACACGCAGCTCACCAAAGGTGTTGGTGAGATGATGTAATTCTTGTCGCAGTTCACAATGCTCCCTCTCCCGTGTGGACGAGAAGGACACTCGTGCTCGTTGCGGACGTGATGATCGAGGAGGCATGCCACTAGAAGTACGCATGGGATCGGAAGATGCATCGTCTTCCTCCTTGCCAATAGCTCCTTGGGAAGGACCACCTTGCTCAAGATGAACATAGTGTAGCCCGTCCTGAGCTCTCCTATCTGAGCATGCAAAACCTCTTTGCCCAATTCCTTGATCTAAATCAAGGGCTAGTTTACGGGTCCTATACAATTGAAGTTGCCTATTTGGAAGAGGCACCTCAATTGTATGACCACTATAAATCATTTTAAGATCACCATTGACATCTCTTCTTAGCATTTTGGTAAAAGTAAGATATTCTTCTGAGATCACCGCTAAAGGAGCAGAGATGTAAACAAAGGGGTTTGTGCCATTTAACAAGCTCATAGAATCGGCAAGACGAGTAATTAGATATGTGAAATGAATAGATTCATTACTCTCAAATGAATTTTGCCAAAAATCCACTAAGCATTTACAGGAGAGATTTGCATTTTGTCGATCATGGCATAAAGCAATTTTAATTCCATGTCACTTATCAAGCTAGCATTACTTCTAGGAAAAAAAGTCATTTTCATCCAAAGATGCATGAAGCGAACAATTGGATTATGAATTTCTTCAGGTTTACGATTTGAACAATCTTTTAGAGCAGAGATAGAGAACCAAAATTTCTTCTTGTTAAAACTACGCATGGCAGGATTTAAATCTATCAAGCATGAATTATCAAAACCAAGAGCAACACTTAGATGACTCCAAGTTAAACTATGACTTTGATTAAACATGTGAATGGAAATTCCAACATTAGAGACTTGGAGAGATCATAGGAATTCTATGGTAAGAAACTCTATTCCAAACTCTTCTATTTGCCAAAAGCTAGACCAACCAATAGAGGAAAAGATAGTGTTGAATTCGTTGGTCATTCCTGCGTTGGAGAGAAGATTCGGATCCAATCTCCTTGTGTGCTCAAAAGATCAGCACCAAAGGGAGAGGTATCTTTGATACTTTACTTGGTTGAACCAAAGACCACTTTGTTGGTCATAGGTCCTCATCGGGGGCACCATGTGTCGACGAAATACGCGTCGCAGTCTACCTAGGGGGTACCCTATGGTGGTAGATTGTAGGCGGAGGTGTGACGACGGCGATCAAGCGTAACACAGAGAGCGTAGACACGGCGACTTAGACAGGTTCAGACCGGCAAATCACCGTAATACCCTACGTACTGTGTTTTGGTGGCTGGATTGATCTTGCGTATTAGGTTACAAGATCTGTAGTTGATTTGAGAGAGGTCTAAGAGATTGTTTTTGAGGGGGTTCCCTGCTCGCCTTATATAGCCGGGGAGCAGGGTTACAATTTCCATATCCTAATATATTACGATCGGTCCCTTATGGCAAGGGATCCGAGTCTATCTACTGGAGTCTTCCTTGGCGAGCAAGGCTTCTCCGGAGTCCTTGGCGAGCACAGCGGGCTGGTCGCGTGCTGCAAGGCCTTGCGGCTGGGCCATCTCCTAATTAGTAGGCCCATAAGGTCCCTGAGGATACACTGAGGTAGTATCCCCAACAAGTCCCCGAGCATGTTGCATTCTTTAGGCGAGCCCGCAGCGTCATCCTCGGAGGTGTTCAGCTGGTCGCCATCATGCAAAGCGGTCGTCGTGGAGCCCCGACCAACATGGCTGGTCGAGGTGCTGCTCGGAGAAGTCTCCCGACCAGGTCGATCTGGTCGAGAGCGTCGCAGCTTGATGGGCGAGCTGGTCGCCTTGCCGAACGCTGTGGTTGCTTGTTAGATGAATGTGACGTGCTCAAGAAGAAAACTTTTGAAAGGTCCTTCCCTGGTGAAGTGTACCCACTTAGGCTCTGCAAAAACAACATAGAAAAAATAGCAGAGCTTTGTGCGAACACATGGTGGATAAGAACCCATGGATGTTCAATTTTGATGATGAGTGATCATCCAACACGTGAGTGTTTCAGTTTGAGTGGCTTACCCTAACCTCTGCGAAAGCAGAAACATGTGCTTGTCTATCGGCTTGTGGTGTGTAGGTGCTATTCCTAGTGACAGTGGTCAATGGCGTGGAGAAGGTCGAGTAGAGGCTTGATGTGCCGATGGACTGAGAGTGGTGAAGGGCGGAAGCGGGGCTCGGACTGAGGGACCATCGGCGCCGACGGATTAGCTGTGGTGGCTGGTACTTGGCACCGGCAAGTGCGAGAAGACATGAAGGTAGACCGAGTTGACCGAGTCAAGACGGTGTCGCGCGAGTGGAGCGGAGCTCAGGGGACTCGGAGTCCGACCGGGCGAAGACAAGGTGGCTCGCTTCGAGTGGTTTGGTGGTTTGAGCCTCAAAACCATCCGCGTCGGTTTCCGAGTTTGGGCCGCAAAACTCGGGGTTCGTTAGTTGAGCCCAAAGCTACCGGTGCGGGTTTCCTGGGTTTGGGCCTCAAAACCTAGGCGGAGCTTCCGAGGAAGTGGGATGGCACGTGGCAGAATCCTGGAGGTTGCGTCGAGGTGATGGAAACTCCCGTAGGAAGCGGGCCGTCCATTCAAATGATGGCTAAGAGTTACCGACTTGGATTACAATGTCTTAGGCTAGGTAATTTGGTCTTGTATCTAGGGGTCTTTGGGAAATAGCGAAAGCTCCGTTAAATAGAGATGAAGGGGTATCCTCATCCTATCTCTTGAACCCTAATCACTTGGCCCCCCTCTCTCTCTAGTTCTTGAGATCTCTAGGTTGTTTCTACCAACCTTTGTAAGGACTTGGTTTTGTTGCGAGGAATCGTAGGCCGTAACCTCCGTAAGCCATGGTGGCTTCGATTTCGCGATTTCGTGATTTCGTGATTGTGTAACTCTAATCACGAGTGCGTAGATCGGGCGATTTCTTTGTGGCGTTCTTCGTTATGCCTTTTCTCCCCCAAATCCGAGTGTTTCCGTTTATCCTCTCCAAATTGAGCGATGATTTCTTTGGGTTAGCTCCCCAACTGCACTACGATGATGCCTACAATGTTTGGTTGCAGTTGGTGATCATTTGGTTGAGTTTTGGGAAGATTTGGCGGAGAGAAATCATTTGGTTGCAGTTTTCTGAGCGTGAGCTCCGGACTAACCTCCGGACCACTTTGACTAGGCTCCGGACCATAGGCCACTGGTCCGGTGGTCAAGTCCCGGGAGGCCGTCTGGCTGTTCAGAGCGTCGGACGAGTTGTCCGAAGCCAGGGTGTTTGTTGTGCTTTTTGCTCTGTGGTGGGTGTTAGCTCCGGACTACTTCCTATAGTCCGACGGTGAGCGTCGAACTAGTTGTCCGGAGCAAGGGCACTCCCTGCATGTTTTCTGGACAGGCGTCGGACTTCCCAAAGTAGGCGTCGGACCAGTCCGGAGGTGCCTTGGTGTGCACCGGACCAAAGGCACCAGACCACTTCCATTGGTCTGGTGATCTTGACTAAGGTAGTCCGGAGCCTCCTGTGGTTTGTTGTTTTCTCTATTTGTTTTGTGGTTTGTTTCTCCGGGTTCGTGGCTAGCTCCGCTGTGTTCCTAGGACATCTCCTAAACATCCACCCAGTTGTGGGTCGTGAGCCTCGTTCTTGCTTTGGGTCGTGCTTGGGACAAGGGTCAAGATCTTCCGAAAGAAATTTTTATTTGGCTCCCATTCACCCCCCCTCTGGTTGCCGTTTCCGGTCCTTCAATTGGTATCAAAGCCGGTTAAGGATCATTCCACCTTACACGGTTCTTGATCCGCAAAGGCGACATGGAGCGAGGTGCTGGTAAACCTCCCTACTTCGATGGAACCAACTTTGCCTATTGGAAGGTGCGCTGGTCGGCTTACCTCCAAGGGCTTGACACAAAGTTTTGGGAGATTTGTGAGAATGAGAACTACGTGGTTCTTGGAGCTCGGATCACTGACCTCCAAATCTCGGAGCATGTGTCAAATGCATGAGCCCGTAGTACTCTCTTCTCTTGTTTGTCTCTTCCGGAGTTTGAGCGGGTTTTGAGTCTCACTACGATACGGGAGATCTGGCAAACACTCTTGAGATATCATGAGGGCAACCCTCAGATCAAGTCTAGACACTTTGACACGTACCGTAGAGAGTACGAGAACTTTGCTCAGTTGGCTGGCGAATCTATTGAAGGGATGTTCACTCGCTTCCAATCTATCGTCAACAAGATGTGTGCTAATCAAGCCAACTGAAGGGATTTTGCATGCTCTTGATCGGAAGGTATGGGAGATGAAGGTGGCTGCCATTCAAGAGTCACCGGGCTATGATGCCCTGACCGTGGACGAGCTGTTCAGCAAGCTCAAGTCCTCGGAGATTGACTACTAGACCCGGGCCAAGCTTGAAAACCCGTCGAAACCATCTATGGCGTTGGTTTCTAGCCCCAGTGGTACGTCTTCTTCCTCCTCTGACCGTTCACACTCTTTGTTCGCTTTGTCTTTGATTTCTGTGACAGAGGATCAAGTGGAGGCTCTTGGAGATGATGAGCTAGCTTTGGTCATCACCAAGTTCTCACGGTTTCACAACAACCGTTTGAACCGTCGACGTGGTGGCTCAGCCAAGGGTGCTACCGTTGCGGTGATGAGGATCACTTCATCGCAAACTGCCCCAAGAAAGTTGTGAGTGACTTCACCAAGCGCAAGGACAAGCGCGAGCACCACTTCGAGGACAAGCACAAGCCCAAGGGTGGCTACCATAGAAGGTCCTCCAAGAAGGTGATCGACAAGGTGAAGGCCAAGCACCGAGCCTTCCTCGCCTCCCTCAGCGACATCGATGCCTCCTCCGACGAAGGTGCTTCTACGAGCGATGATGAGTCCAAGGGAAAGGTTGAGGACAAGCTCAACGACCTATGCTTCTACGCCGACGCCAAGCACGGTGGCTTTTGCACCATGGCGATTGAAGAAGGCAAGGTCGGCAAGCGCAAGGAAGGCCCCGACTACGACTACGACTCCGACACACCCGAGGTACCACCCACCATCGAATCCCTCTCTCTCTCTCGAGATTGAGTCTCTGAACGACACCTTGATGAGTCAAGATGCGTTGCTCAAGCGTGCCGCTTGTGAGAGGAACGACTTTAAGGCGAAGTACCTTAGCGCGCTTCATGAGCTAGATTTTGCTAAGGCTTCAGTGGTGGTTACCGAGGAGGTAGAGTGTGATGCGTGCGCCATTCACATGTCTGATCTTGTCACTCTCCAGGACAAGTATGGCACTCTACTTGAGGAGGTTAGTGAGCTGAAGGCTAGGCCTAGCTTAGTTGGTGCGTGCAAGTCTTGCTTAGGCTTGCGTTCTGAGCTGGCATAGAAAGATGCTAGGATCATTGTGTTAGAGAAGGTCAGCTCAGATAGCACTAGAGAGTCGGATCGCTTTGAGGCTTTGGAGTTTGAGACCGCGTCGTGCAGACATGACAAGATGCGTACCGAGGAAGAAAACGCATACCTTCGGTCCATCTTGAGCTGGGTGTCTTGCCGAGAGCCGCAGTTGGGGATGATGCTTAGCCAATGCAAAAGGGTTGGCAGCACGGGAGTAGGCTTTGCTATAGGTGGGAAGGACGATAGCATGTTCGGTAAGATCAGTGAGTGCAGTGGTTTGAGCGAGAATGAGAAACCCACCATAACTCCCAAGCTTACCAAGATCACTCCACCTAAGCCTACCAACCCCTCTGAGTTTCCTGTGAGAGATGGTGTGTTTGAAGAGCCACCCAAAACCACTCCACAGAAGAAAGTGTGGATTGCAAAACCGAACCACCTTTGCAACCCACTTGACACACTACTAGACATCTCTAGTGATCCCCTTCCTAAGAAAGTGAGAGATGGTGTGTTTGAAGAGCCACCCAAAACCACTCCACAGAAGAAAGTGTGGATTGCAAAACCGAACCACCTTTGCAACCCACTTGACACACTACTAGACATCTCTAGTGATCCCCTTCCTAAGAAAGCTAGAGCCACCCAACCTAACAAGAGAGTGCCTACCAAGAGTGTGGTGAGGTACCATTGTGAGTATTGTGAGCGGGATGGGCACTTGGCTGAGTTTTGCTTTAGGAGGAAGAGAGATGATCGGAGGCAGTTTGAGTTGAACAACCGGGACATGTACCACCCACGAGTTGGGGTGCGTGAACCGAAAGTTCAGAGGCGCACTTCTAGGCCTAGAGGTACAATGCCTCAAGGTGCTAGGCCTTAGGAGGCTAGACGACATGGTGGTCGTGCCCCGCGGGGTACCGGTCGTGACCCCTACGACTACGAGCCTCGTGGCGGTGGCTTTACTCCTCCCTTATTTAGCGGACCATGTTTTCCCTATCGTGGTGATCTCTATCCCTCCGTGGGGCATGAGATGTTTGGTTTTACTCCTAACCCATTCTTTGGGCAAGTGGGACAACACTGGTATCCTTCACAGTTTACTAACCCCAGTGTTGGTCCGTTTTCTCACCCTATGTCTTTTTATTGATGTAGGAAGGAGGACTAGAGGAGACTTGGCTTGTGGATTCCGGATGTTCACGCCATATGAACGGAAGTGCCAAGTGGTTCTCCAGCTTCGACCTCGTGCGCCACACCGAGTACATCACATTCGGGACAAGAGTAAAGGTAAGGTTATCTCCCAAGGGTCCATTTGAGTCAATTCGTCTTTTGTCCTCAAGGATGTTGCTTTGGTTGCGAATTTGTATTTTAACCTTCTATTGGTTTCGCAACTCTTTGAAGACGGTTTTGAGGTGAGCTTTAAGCCAAATCTCTCTCGATTTTGGACTCTCGGGGTGATCTTGTTTGCCGGATTTTGCCCTTCGGGAAGGTTTTTCGTGCGGATTTTTCTATCTCTTCCGGACCTTATCCAAGGATTGCCAAAGCTAAAGTTTGAGAAGGATTTGGTTTGCCATCCTTGCAGGCATGGCAAGATGGTTGCTGCTTCCCATCCTCCTGTGACTGAGGTCATGACCACTTGACCCGGTGAGCTCTTACACATGGACACAGTTGGTCCAACTCGGGTTAGGTTGGAGAGAGGGAAGTGGTATGTGGTTGTAGTCGTTGATGACTACTCAAGGTACTCTTGGGTGTTCTTTTTGGAGAGTAAGGATGAGGCTTTTCCACTTGTTCGAGATCTGATTTTGAGATTGCAAAATGAGCTACCTAAGAATGCCATGAGAGATATCCACAGTCACAATGTCACATAATTCAAGAATGCTCAATTTGCAACTCTTTGCTCTTCTTTGGGTCTCGATCACCAGTTTTCCTCACCTCACACTCCCCAGCAGAACGGTGTTGTTGAGCGCAAGAATCAAACCCTTGTTGAGATGGCCAGGACGATGCTCGATGAGCATAGGACTCCTAGGCGGTATTGGGCCGAAGCACTCAGTTCTGCTTGTTATGTTTCCAATCGCATTTTCCTCCGAGCTTTTAAGAAGAAGACTTCTTATGAGTTGCGATTTGGGAGACCACCCAAGGTAAGTCACCTACGGGTGTTTGGGTGCAGGTGCTTCATCCTCAAGAAGGGCGGTAAATTGGATAAATTTGAATCACGGTCTTCTGACGGTATCTTTCTTGGTTATTCTACTCACTCCTGTGCTTGTCGTGCACTTAACCTTGAGACTAACCGAGTAATGGAGACTTGTGAGATTACCTTCGATGGGACTATGCCCTGTGTTTCCACTGCTTTTGAGCTTGCAGGTGATGATGAGGTGAACACTAGCATCTTTGTGGAGGAGGAGCAGGATGATGCCAATTGGGGTGATCCTAAGCCAACTCCACTGGCTGCCCCCGTCGACCCTGCGACGTCCACTTCGGCTCACAGTGCCGATCCGACTACTTCCTCTACATGGAGGCCGTTCGAGCAGCTTCCTCAGTCGGTGCCCGTTGCACCTGAGGGAGTTCCAGCTGCTGTTGAGGGGGAGGCCACTTCGTCCAGGCAGGCTCCCCGGCACATCCAGCGGCAACACCCGCCGGAGGACATCATCAGTGACATTGACTGTCGAGTCATGCGGTCCAGGTCCTATCTTTCTCACTTTGCTCATTCGGCTTTTGTCACTTCTTTTGTGGCCCGAGATGTTGGACATGATTTGATGGATCCGGATTGGGTTAATGCCATGCATGAGGAGTTAGAAAACTTTGAGCGAAACTGCGTTTGGGTCTTAGTTCCTCCACCACCTAGTTTCCACCCCATAGGTACCAAATGGGTTTTCAAAAATAAACAAAGTGAGGATGGGGAGGTAGTGCGCAACAAGGCTAGGTTGGTAGCTCAAGGCTTTTGTCAAAAGGAGGGTATAGACTATGAGGAAACCTTTGCTCCCGTAGCTTGTTTAGAAGCCATTAGAATCCTTCTAGCTTTTGCGGCTTCTAAGGGTTTTAAACTTTTTCAAATGGACGTTAAAAGTGCTTTATTAAACGGCTACATAGAGGAGGAAGTTTATGTTAAACAACCTCCCGGTTTCGAAAATCCCAAGTTTCCAAACCATGTTTTTAAACTTCACAAAGCTTTGTATGGTTTGAAACAAGCACCTAGAGCATGGTATGATAGGCTAAAAACCTTTTTGCTTGCTAAGGGCTTTAAAATGGGATCGGTAGATAAGACATTATTTCTCCTCAAGCAAGGCAAAGACACTCTCCTTGTCCAAATATACGTGGATGATATCATCTTTGGTGGTTCTTCTCATGCTCTTGTTGCCAAGTTTGCAAATATTATGAGTAGGGAATTTGAGATGAGTATGATGGGAGAGTTGACCTTCTTTCTCGGGTTGCAAATCAAGCAAACCCGGGAAGGGACGTTTGTGCACCAAGGCAAGGACACGGAGGATATCTTGAAGAAGTTTGACATGGGTGAGGCAAAGCCCCTCTCGACGCCCATATTGACTACGACTACCTTGGATGCGGACGAGGAAGGAGAGGTGGTGGATCAGACGGAGTACCGAAGCATGATCGGGTCGCTTCTATACTTGACAGCGACTCGGTCGGACATTCAGTTCGCCGTCTGCTTGTGTGCACGCTTTCAGGCGTCCCCACAGACTTCGCACAAGCAGGCGGTGAAACGCATCATGAGGTACTTACGCTTCACTCCTGAATTTGGACTTTGGTTTTCCACCTCTTCTTCTCTTGAGCTTTGTGGTTTTTCTGACGCCGACTTTGCAGGTTGCCGACTTGATCGGAAGTCCACTTATGGGACTTGCCAGTTTCTCGGGTCTTCTTTGGTTTCTTGGTATTCTCGCAAGTAGTCTAGCATGGCACAGTCGACGTGCGAAGCTGAGTACGTTGCCGCGGCTAGTTGTTGCTCGAAGTTGATTTGGATGATTGCCACTTTGAGAGATTTCAGTCTTGAGCTTACTAAGGTGCCTGTGCCTTGTGATAGCACGAGCGCAATTAGTGTGGCCAAAAATCCCGTGCTTCATTCAAAGACCAAGCACATTGAGGTCCACTTTCATTTCTTGCGAGATCATTACGAGAAGGGCGACATTGACCTCTGGCATGTCGAGACCCACAACCAGCTTGCGAATATTCTCACAAAGCCTTTGGATCAAGCTGCGTTTTCTCTCCTTCGGGGTGAGTTGGGTGTTTGCTTTCCTTTTTAGAGGAGGAACATTTTGTGTATCCTAGTTATTTTTGTCTTTTCTTTGTCCTTCTTCTAAATTGGTGTCTTGTTAGTGTTAGTTGGTGTCAATGCATTGTGCATCTCATTCGCATTTGTGACATAGTTCATTTTAAGCTTCATACTTATAGCCAATATAATGAATCTATGCTCTGTTTGAGGTGCTTTATGTGTCTATGGTGTTGCCTAACTTAGACTCTTTTTGATCTATATGATATGCAATAGAGCTAAGTTAGAAAAGCTTTAAAACTGAATTTAAATTCCCCATGTCACCTCTGAAATGGCACTAGCATGTGTAGACTTTTGAAGATCCTTCTTGGCTATCTTGTATATAGCTTGTAACTATGGCTCTTCATTGTTTCATTCACTACCTTTGAGCACCCTGATTAATATCTAAAATGAAATTGCTCTATGTTTTGTGAATTGGAAAGATCGAGTTGGGTCTGCATTGTGAGCACTTCACCGTGTGTTCGAGACTGCTTCCCATATGGGTTGATACTTGAGCGGTGTCATGTATGACCAAAACCGGTGTGTCAAGTCCTTTGACTTCGACCGGTTGGTAAGCAGTGGCATCACCTTGCTTACAACCACTCGCATACAACTTAAATGTGCCTAAACCTGAAAATTGGGTGCAAAACTCTAAAATTTGGAAAATTCATTGAGTTGGGTCATTGGCTTGTTGTATGAACTTTGCTAAGGGATAGTTTTACTTGCTATACATGAGATTGCTTTGAGATAGATCCTATCTTGCTTGCCATGTCTAGCTGTCTCTAAGAGGTGATACCCATTCCTTGCTCTCACATGATATGCTCTCTAAAATAGCTTCTAAGGTGATCTTAAGCTCAACTTGAGTATTTGTTGGGCACGTAGAGCTTTTCCTATTCTCATAGGATCACATCACTTAGAGCATCTATTCATTGTCTAAACTCTAAGTATGAAGCTTTTGCACTCATTTTGCATTTCATGACATTTGTAGCCAGATCTTGAGTTGTTGATGTTTGATGAGCTACATGTGTCAACAAGGGGGAGAGATGTGCATTTCATTCCATTTTCAGCCATCTACTTCCAAGGCGGAGAAAGAGTCAGCCATCTACTTCCAAGGGGGAGAAAGAGTGCATCTCATTGGTTTCTTTAGGGGAGTTTTGTGTGTTTCTTTTGCCCTAAGGAGCTTTTGGTATCTTGAGTGTGCTTTTGCCTAGGGGGAGCTTTTGCTAGATGTGTTGAGCTTTTTCCTCTTCTGGAGATTCTAGCTTGCTTTGTTGGCTCCGACAGGTTTCGATTGCTTCTTGAGCATTAAGGGACGTAAGTGGTTTCAATTGGTATTTTTTTGAGCTCCCTTAGTGTTTTATTGGAAGTCTGAGCTTTGAGAGCTGTGTTTTGGTATCCTGGACTTGCTAGCAGTGTTGAGCCCGGTTTCTGCCTCTTCTTGAGGGCTAGCTTTGTTTTGCCCATGTGCTTTTGTTGTGCATCTATAAGTGGTTTTGTCATAAGGTGTTTTTGAGGATGCTTTTAATTGGTATCGTGTTTGCTTCTCTCAAGTGACCCCGTTTTGGCTTTGGTAGTTTTTTGGCCATTTGGAGAGCTTTACCTTGTGTCTCAAATCTGAAATGCACTTGTGTTGACAATGCACTCATCAAGGGGGAGATTGCGAACACATGGTGGATAAGTACCCATGGATGTTCAGTTTTGATGATGAGTGATCGTCCAACACGTGAGTGTTTCAGTTTGAGTGGCTTACCCTAACCTCTGCGAAAGCAGAAACATGTGCTTGTCTATCGGCTTGTGGTGTGCAGGTGCTATGCCTAGTGACAGTGGTCAATGGCATGGAGAAGGTCGAGTAGAGGCTTGCCGTGCCGATGGACTGAGAACGGTGAAGGGCAGAAGCGGGCCTCAGACTGAGGGACCATGGGCACCGACGAACTAGCTGTGGTGGCTGGTACTTGGCACCGGCGAGTGCGAGAAGACATGGAGGTAGACCGAGTTGACCGAGTCAAGACGGTGGATGCGCGAGTCGAGCGGAGGCTCAGGGGAATCGGAGTCCGATCGGGCGAAGACAAGGTGGCTCGCATCGAGTGGTTTGGTGGTTTGGGCCTCAAAACCATCCGCGTCGGTTTCCGAGTTTGGGCCGCAAAACTCGGGGTTCAGTAGTTGAGCCCAAAGCTACCGGTGGCGGGTTTCCTGGGTTTGGGCCTCAAAACCTAGGCGGAGCTTCCGAGGAAGTGGGGATGGCACGTGGAGGAATCCTGGAGGTTGCGTCGAGGCGATGACAACTCCTGGCAGGAAGCAGGGCCGTCCATTCAAATGAGTGGCTGAGAGTTACCGACTTGGATTACAATGTCTTAGGGCTAGGTAATTCGGTCATGTATCTAGGGGGTCTTTGGGAAATAGCCAAAGCTCCGTTAAATAGAGGATGAAGAGGTATCCTCATCCTATCTCTTGAACCCTAATCACTTGCCCCCTCTCTCTCTCTAGTTCTTGAGATCTCTAGGTTGTTTCTACCAACCTTTGTAAGGACTTGGTTTTGTTGCGAGGAATCAGAGGCCGTAACCTCCGTAAGCCATGGTGGCTTTGATTTCGTGATTGTGTCCCCGGTTTGCTTGTGTTCTTCCTGTTTTGCTTTTGCTCTCTCTTTTCCCCAAGTTGATTTCTCTTTGTTGAGAGTAGCTTTGCAAAATCGACTTGAACTAAGTTGTTCGTAATCGTGAGGAGCTTCTTTGCACCGAAGGAATTCTCCTCAAACCTCACGAGTGCGTAGATCGGGCGATTTCTTTGCGGCGTTCTTTGTTTTGCCTTTTCTCCCCCAAATCCGAAGCGTTTCCATTTATCCTCTCCAAATTGAGCCATGATTTCTTCGGGAGAGCTCCCCAACTACACTAGGATGATGCCTACAAAGTTTAGTTGCAGTTGGTGATCATTTGGTTGAGTTTTGGGAAGATTTGGCGGAGAGAAATCCGTTTTCGCGAAGAACAGTTTTCTAAGCGTGAGCTCCGGACTAACCTCTGGACCACTTTGACTAGGCTCCGGATCATAGGCCACTGGTCCGGTGGTCAAGTCCCGGGAGGCTGTCTGACTGTTCAGAGCGTCAGACCAGAGCCATTGGTCCGACGGTGAGCGTCAGACGAGTTGTCCGAAGCTAGGGTGTTTGCTATGCTTTTTGCTCTGTGGTGTGTGTTAGCTCCGGACTACTTCCTATAGTCCGACGGTGAGCGTCGACTAGTTGTCCGGAGCAAGGGCACTCCCTGCATGTTTTCTGGACAGGCGTCGGACTTCCCAAAGTAGGCGTCGGACCAGTCCGGAGGTGCCTTGGTGTGCACCGGACCAAAGGCACCAGACCACTTCCATTGGTCTGGTGATCTTGACTAAGGTAGTCCGGAGCCTCCTGTGGTTTGTTGTTTTCTCTGTTTGTTTTGTGGTTTGTTTCTCCGGGTTCGTGGCTAGCTCCGCTGTGTTCCTAGTCCATCTCCTAAACATCCACCCAGTTGTGGGTCGTGAGCCTCGTTCTTGCTTTGGGTCGTGCTTGGGACAAGGGTCAAGATCTTCCGAAAGAAATTTTTATTTGGCTCCCATTCACCGCCCCTCTGGTTGCCGTTTCCGGTCCTTCACTTTGCCGAGAAGAAAATTAGTACATTCACCATAAGGTGAAGTGTACCCACTTAGTCCCCGAGCGTGGTAGCAGGTGAAGTATGCACGTGGTGCCATGCTTTATGAAACGGTGCAGTAGGTATGTATTGAAGCGTGAGTTATTGCAAAAAACGACCGTAAATACCTGCAGTCCCCGAGCCTAATGTAAGAAACTGTGGGCTTTTTGTATCAGGGTCGTTTGATTTTTATTCGTAGTCCCCGGGCGTCAGTCCCCGGGTGTTGTCCTTCCGGGCGCCGTTCTCTGGTGCCCTGGTTCCAATCCCCGAGCCATGCTCGGCGTGGAGCTGGACGAAGTCCCCGAGCCTGGTCGGAGATGCGACCAACGCTCAAGTCGTGGTTGCTATGGATGGAGTCCCTGAGTTTTTGTAGTCATCTGGTGGTGCTGTATGAGAGTAATAAGCATGTTCGCCCAGTCCCTGAGACTGTAGCGTTGTTTGAATTTGCAAAGAAAATCATTAGCCGTAAATTGAGGAATAAGTTGTAAGTGAATATGCGAAGAGAAGGAAGTAAATGGGCCGAAACAATCCGGGCGGGCATCGGCCCAAGTCACGGCGCAAAAAGTGGGCGTGGCGGTTCCTCATTTGGTCGTTGCGGTTTTCCAAAAACCCTTGAAGTCGAAGCGTTGCGCCCCTGGGTATAAAAAAGGGGAAGCGGCAGCGGCGGTGGTTTCCACATTTCTGTTCCCTGTTGATGCTTCTTGCGTTCCTTTATCCTCTTTTCTTTTGCTCCGAGATCTATTGCAATCTTTAGTTTTTTTTATAGTCTTATCTTGCCAATGGCTCCGCGGAAGAGGTCGAATACTCGCTCGTCGGTGAAGAAGGGGGAAGAGTTCGAGGATGCTGGATGTGCTTCCAGATTGGACCAAATACTGGGCTAGATGTACTTTGAAGGAAGAGGATATTCAGCTTCTTGTTACTGTTGGTGTTCTTCTAGATAAGTCCCTTGTGGGTTGGAGGGCGGCAGCCGGTGAGGAGTTTCCGACCCCTAACACTGGTGAGCTTGTTGTCTTTGAGCCCTACTTTTGGCGTGGATTCTGGGTTCCGGTTCACCCTTTTCTCCGCGATCTCTTGGAGTTTTACAAAATTTCGTTGTGCAACCTCCATCCGAACTCGATATTGCACGTCTCCGTTTTTGTGTATTTCTGTGAGGCGTATCTGGGGATCGAGCCGTATTTCGAGTTACTCCGTTACTTCTTCCGACTCAAGCCGAATGGGACGCCACATCACGAGTTGTTGGTTCTGTATATCTTCAGCTCCGGGAGGGTACGACGGATGTATACATTGCTACGCCGTTGCCTTCAAAGGTTGCAGAGTACAGGTCTCGTTGGTTTTATGTCCCCCAGGAGAAACTGTACACGCGCGGCGACCCGGCAGACATCTTAGTGTCGCAACCTAATTGGTCGGCGACCCCTTCCAAGGCGGCGATGAACCAAGTGGAGGATCTGCTAATGTTGATGGATCGGTCGTCGATTGATGGCGTTTCAGTTGGTTGGAACTTTGTGATGAGGCGCTGTCAGCCTTGTAAGGACCGGGTTCATCATGCCTTTCTTTACACTGGTCGTAGTGACCCGACCTGCGAAGTGCCCCAAAGGTTGGAGCAAGAAGAAGGATTTGATCGTGTTGCTGCAATCTTTGATCTTTCCTTGCCCGATATGAAGAATTCACGTGATGCGTTTCGTGTTGGGCTACCGCCACCATCGGTGAGTTCTGATTTTGCTTTTGTAGCATCCATCTAGCTTTTGGGCTTTTGTGGTTTGACTCTAATTTTTTTGGTCAGGATCGTGTCATCTTTGTTTCTCAAGTTCCGTCGGTGGAGTGGCCTCTTGGTGTTGATCAGTCAAGGGATGTGGAAGATATAATGGGTGGAGGTGGTCGCGAGTCTTCTAGCGAGCGGGTAGTGCATAGTCCCCTAGATAAGAAGCGCCGAGTACATGGCGATCGAGTCGGAAAGCGTCTAGCTGATTTGCTCCGTAAAAAGCTGAAGCCGTTAGTGGAGACTAGGGGCAAGTTTGTTATCAACGAGGGTGCCGCCCATCTGAATTTGTCGACGTCTGATTCGTCTGACGAGAGGTCGGGTGGGGGTGATGCGGTCACTGTGACCCTAGACGGAGAGGGGTGTTCTGTCTCAGGTCCCAAGGTAGCTGCCGGGGATTCTTTTGGAGTGGAGCATCCTGCTGCGTCGTTGGAACGTCCGCCTATGGGTGTTTCATCAGGCTCCGCGGAGGAGGTTCCGGGCCGTAGGTTCGTGAGGGGTCGTCGGAAATCATATCTGTAAGGGCTACATTTTTATCTTAGTCTTGGTCTCCTTTATCGACTTGCTTATAATGTTGCTTTTGGTAGAGAGCCGAATTCTGAGGATCCGGTGGAGTCTAGTGATAATGAGTCGGGTGTTGCCGGAGAAGCGCGTGTTGGCTCGGAGAGAAGTGGTACCCCTACGCCTGTTGGTCCCTCAACTTGTGAGGAGAATCCTGCTTCGAGTGAGGGGGTGGCGTTTGATGATGGTGCCGCTGGCTCTCCGGCTGAAGATGCAGAGCCGGCTTGTGGTGTTATGCCGAATCCATTATTATTTTGGGCGCCGGATCCGAGGCCGGAGAAGAGGAAGAGGTCGACGGTGCTGCATGAAGGGACGGAGGTAGTGGAGGAGATTCCTCGTGCCCAGAATGAGCCGAAGGCGGTGCCAGTTCGTACTTTCCGTCGTGATGGTGAGGACTTTGTTGTTATCGAGGATGACGAGGCTAAGGAGGAAGCGACTACCCTTCTTAGTGATTCTACCAATCTGCTCGGACGTTTCAAGGTAACTTCGGACTCTTGGCTTAGCTGTGCGTTGTCTCCGCGTTTTTTCTGTTGAACTGGTACTGTGTCGTCGCAGGGGTTGTTTAAGTCGGGGAGGGAGCGTAATATGATGGCCGACCAGCTTGCGAACCTGTCTGCTGAGAATGAGCATCTTTGTGGTGACGTTGCTCGTGTCGAGGATCAGTTTGCAGGGCTGGAGGAAAGTTTGGATGCAGCGCATCAGTGCTCGGAAGTGTTACGAGCCGCAGTCCGAGATCGAGAGCGGGAGACCAGCGAGCTTCAATCGCATGTTGACGAACTTTGCGTTCGTAAGTCTTCGTTTTTCTTGGCTTTAAATATTAGTGCCTTGTCCTTGTGATAACTCCTTTCGCTTGTTGCGTAGAACTGCTTGATGCTCAAAAAGCAAAACGCCTTGCAGAGGAGAAGTCTGACGTTGTCGAACGAGAGATGTACAAGATGTGGGCGATGCACGAAGGTAGCCTTTTCCTGCCTATTGTTATGCTTGATTGGCTCCCTTACTTGGTTTTTGCTACTTCCGCAGTTCACTGGGGCAATGTTCGTCTTCAATTTGCAGACCTGCAGGCGAAGGTGGACTCCTATTATGATAACTTCTGGTCGCTGGCGCGGGAGATCGCCCCTATGGTGGGGTGTCTTGATGGTCAGGAGCTCATCCCTGAACCTGCTGGCCGAGTGACCATGGAGAGTGTGTTGACGAGGGTTCACGGCATGTGGGGAAGACTTCAATTGTTTATGACTTCGGCGGCGCGGAGTGTGGTTGCTCATGGTATGACTATGTTGCAATCTCATTATCCAAAGGTCGAGCTTGTTTGTGTGGAGACCGGGTTCGCGTTAGGGACGTCGGATGAGGATGCGGATCGTCTGGAGGCAGCTGCTCATTGTATCGCGGAAGTTGTAGCTAAAGACATGGTTCTGTTTGCTGCTGGACAACAATAGTTTGTATCCCAGATACATTAATTCGAACGTGTAAGTGAAAACTACAAAGCTGTAAAATATCCGGGCGGTGAGCTTTTGTTTCACTTGTATGTCCTTGTCGTGCCTCCTAAGTCGTGAGCCATAGCGATGAATCGTTCGGCCCTGGGTTCCCTGTGGCCCAGATCATAGAGACCAGAGCTACTGCACGCGTAGGTGCCACGGGGATTACCAGGGAGGTAGGCTGCTAGCAACCTTCTGCACAGAGGGCGAACAACTCATGCGCGCTTAGGGTGATGCTAGGGGTAGAACCTTTTTCCAAGGGGCTCGATCGTGGCATGACTAGGGCCTGTGGACACCGTTCCTGCAGACGCTGGGCGCAAAGTCATGCTGCTTGTAGAGTCATCGACCGTACCGTGGTCGTATATAGATTCTGGGCACATATCCTCATGGCCTTCAACACATGTGATGTTTCTTGGTTGTTGGAGACACATCATCTGAGAGTTCTATCAATATGATCATAGCGTATAGGGTAGCTACTTCTATGCACTATGAAATTGATAGATCATATTTGAAGGTTTCCGGTTATGGCCAGACTATTTGGAGAACGCCATAATGCGTTTGGAGAAGTCGTCGAACATTGTGGGAGTGTTTTGGAGAGGTCGTCAAACGCCGTATGCGTTTTGCAGGAATCGTCGAACGCCGTCGGCGTTTTTGCAGGAGTCGTCGAACGCCGTCGGCGTTTTTGCAGGAGTTTGGTTGCACAGGGGGATAACAGAAAACATATTACTTTATTTATTCGGGGTAAGGGAGTACAAACTTCATTGAACCTCTTTAAATATCTGGTCTACTTGTATTTAAGCCTTCACATGTACTTGCGAGGAGGGTCGGTGCCGATTGTTGGTGCTTGCATCTCCTTTGGTCTCTTGGCTGTAGGGTTGTCGTTGGCGTTGGAGCTGTATTTGTCGTGGGGGCAAGGCTTCCCGGCGGCGTTGATTGTTTGTTGTCCACATTCGTATGCGACTTTCAGGTCGGTGCGGAGGCTGAGGATGCCTTGTTGAGTTGGGATCTTTAGCACCATGTAGGTATAGTGTGGTACTGCCATGAGCTTTGCGAGTGCCGGGCGACCAAGGATCACATGGTAGGCTGTTTGAAAGTCAGTGACGATGAAGTTGATGTTCTTGACCCTAAAGTGGTTTTGGTCGCCGAATTGCACAGGGAGTGTAATTTGTCCTACTGGTGTAGATGCCTTGTCTGGGATGATACCCCATAAAGGAAACTTCGCTGGCAGGAGATCCTTCTTTGAGTAATCGAGCTAGCGGAATGCGTCGGCGAAGATAATATTTAGTGCACTGCCACCGTCGACTAGCACCTTCCTGAAGCGGCACGTGGCGATGGTCGGGTCGATGTTGAGTGGAAAACAGCCAGGATACCTGTAGTCCATCCATTCGTCTTCCCCGGAAAAACTGATAGGTTGCTCCGACCAATCTAGATAGCGAGCGTTGGTCGAATCGTCACCTATAGAAGCGACAGAGTAGATGTCTTTTCAAATTTGGCAGTGTCGCCTTTCTCCTTCAACAACCATGCTAGCCCCGAAGATGGAGTACGTCGCTGAAGGTGGTCGGAATTTTGCTGCCGGTGGGTCTTGGTCTTCACTCCTGTTGGAGTTATCCTTCTTTGCTTTCCTGTTGCCTCTTCCCCCCATTGCCGCTGCGAGGAGGTCGCAATCGTGCATGGAGTGCCTGGAGTTTTGGTGTATGGGCATGGGTAGTTGAGGATCTTCTCATAGGAGGCGTCGTAGTCTACTTTTGGTCCTCCGTTGGTGATATAGCAGTTGTTTCGCCTATAATCGTGCCTTTGCGGGTAACGCTCAGATCTGCTTGACGGGTGGTCTCGGTGAGCACTGGTCCTTCCATCATTGCGGTAGTCTGGTCGGCGGTCCCTGTTCCTCTCGCGTTCCGGGAGACGGGAGTGACGTCGCCTATTCTCCCTGCTTCACGACTGCCGTGGGCTCTTCCACGGTTATTAATTTCCTTCGTGCTGACTTGTTTGTGAACTCGCCGGTTGACAGATCGTTGGGGAAGATGGAGATGGACTCTGTTTCGTTGTCATGAGGGGCGCTCTTGGCAGAGGCTTGAAGAATTCTCCTCCCAGAGGCCGTGAGTACTCTTGGAAATCGCTGGTCGATCCAAAGGAGTCAGGAACTTCTGGCCTCGTGATAGCGACCGAGCCTGACGTGGCCGTGTTGTCGAGGGATATTGCCTAGTCGGGGTCGCTGGAGATCGGAGAGATGATGATGGTGCTTACGATAGGTGTCGGAGGGATCTGATCGTAGATGGGTCGGGATGCCAGGCTGGCGTACCCACGAAGCCTGGTCGCGGTCGTGGCCCTTGCGAAGGTCTGATGACGGCGTGGTCACCGACTGTGGTGACCGGGCAGTCGGGGTTGCACCGCCTGAGTGAGTTTGATGCATTCGGCGATGCTTGCGTTGGAGCGGTCTATGGCGTCGACCAGATCGCCGATGCTGATCTTCTTACGCGGGTCATACTTCGGCGTGGTGGGACGGCGGGCGGTTAATGGTACGCCGACCCCGTGTGGAGCAGACCCGAGGGTCCAGGAGATGGATCCGATCTGGAGCATGGTGCCGGCGGCCTGCAGGACCATCGAATCTGGAAACGTAACTACTTGACGAGCCATGAAGTCATTGCACACACCCCTACCTGGCGCGCCAACTATCGACGAAATGCACGTCGCAGTCTACCTAGGGGTACCCTACGGTACCAGATTTAGAACACTGAATACTATAAAGAACTCAGAAGAAGTCACTTACAAGTGCTAAACTTACAAGAGACTCGCATCCGCTGAGGAAGAAGTCCAGAGAAGATTCCCGACAGACCCGTGGCTTTCTCCAGAAGGCTCCTCACTCTCCTCCAACTAGCATAACACTACTGAAGAGCTCCGCTAAGAGGCTAGAGAGTAGTTTCTCCAATGAGGCATGAATTGAATAGGGAGCTCTAGGGGTCTATTTATAGCTAGAGGTAGAGTACAGGCTACTCCGGTGCCACGTCAGCGATCCGCGTCACCTTCATCAAGCACCTTTGGATCCAACCGACTTAGAAACCGACCAAGGCATGGATGGTGTTGATTTCCATCATGTGGGGAATGAGTTAGGCGGTTGAGGGGTGAAACCGCCATAAGGGTGGTTCGTCCGAATCCCCTTCTGGCCTGTGGGCCCTCCTAGGTCTTCTAGAAGATGGTCCACCATTCAGGGGCTAAGTGGGGCCTGGTGGGCCCCATCTATGGTTCGGTCGAACCCCTATAGTGGGTTCTGGCCCACCTCTGCCTCCTGGATACTGGTCCTACCTGTTATATGCCTTGGATTTTGGTTCTGAGTTGAGTTTTCACGTTAATCTTCTTGATGTGGGCCCATGGATCCTTGTGTTGTGAATCTGGACTATTGGAAGGTAAACACACTTGGATCCAAGGGTTGATAGTGTTCTTGAGGGTGTTTCATGGATCATGGGGGCTAAGGATGCCAAGTGGGTCCACAGGGTGGTCGGCTGGCCTCCTAAGTGGGCCCACTGGCTCCCAAAAGTCCCCATTTGTCATTACCTGCATCAAATAGTCAAGGAACATGTGGAACTAGTTATTTGGCACAATATGTTTAGGCTATGTTTGTTTTCCTTTGAAAATGAGGATGTTGACGGTCTTTTGATGGTGACAAAATAGCTCTTAATTACCGTCAACAAGATCCCCCATACTTACCTCTTTGCTCATCCTCGAGTGAAGGTTAAAAGATAATAAGACTATGTTATTCAAAGTATAAAGCAAACATATAGATTCATTCAAGACATTTTGTCATACCAATGGGATATGTGGTATTGGCTAACATATATCCTTGAGAAGTTGAGAAATGGAATAGATCTTCGAGGCAAAGTCATCTTCCCAAATCATATTTTAGTACTTGGAGTTTTTGATAAATTTTTCAAAAAGAAATCTCATAAGAATCTTACTCCTCTTATAACACTCTAAGTCACTCAAGGTGTATGATTCCTTACCAAGGCATAAAGAGTTTGCCTTCTTTGTATCTTCCTACTTCTAAAGGCTTATGTGGAGCTTAGGTAGGGATGATCAATGTCGCAAACTTGCATCACTTATATTGTAAAGTCAAAACAAGGATTCGAGGAGAAGAATGTCATAATCCTAGATCAAGATGTGCATGTGTGTGGACAAAGGTATTGGTCTAACTTGTACTCCTTAGCTATGTATATGATCTCTCTAACTTTAAGATTACTTGAGACATGGCTATCATGATAACTGTTTTTTAATTGAAGAGCTTTGCTCATCATCATTTTTCATTTATGATAGCCATATCTCTTTTTGGAAGAATATAGGGAGAGATCATAACATTTATTTCAAGACTATTTAATGGATGATCATGGATCATGTAAATGAAAGACATGTTTTGCATACTTCTACTGTAGAAGTAACAGAAAAATGTGGCGTGCGTGTGATCTTGATCTTTGAACTATGACATAATTCTCAACAAGGGTCACAAGGTTTGACAAAACTCAAAGTAAATACAAGAAGCATTTGAGGAAGGTTTTGAACTTGCATAAATGTTTATGGCTTTGGTAGGATTTTCTCACTATAGAGTAGTGACATTATGGTTTTATGGCATTTTCAAAAATTAATCTCCAGGAACTTTAAATAGAAAGGGTATGAATCGTGAGCCGAGACTATATCACATTAATCAACAACTTAGTCCATATGATCTTCCTATCAAAGTGTTTTCCCACTAGTATAAGCAAAAAGCAAGAACTTTTCTTTATGATGCTTTTGCCCTTTAAATGTCATAGATCATGTCACTTTTCAAAATTATAATTTTTGGATGTGATCCTCTTGTTTTATTCAATATAAAAAGGGAATTTAAACTAAGTGATAAGTTTCATGAAGAAATTATTTTTATTTTATTTTTATTCTTGAAGGGAAAGTGAATAAACAAATGAAAAAGTATAGAGAAAAGGGGAGAGATGTGGCAAACCAGTCAGATTTGATGTTTGAAATTCAAAGGATGCTGGCTGGTGGGTCCAGGCCCTAGAAGCACGTTCGGCCGAACATCTTTGGAGCCGTTCGGCCACTTCGAACTCTACATTTGGATCCCTTACCTCTGAATGTTGATGTACTCTGAACTTTCTGAATTTTGGCCTCCAACTTGGTTTGGCCGAACCAAAAAGGTGTTCGTTTTGGTCCAATTTTTTTCTCGTACGTGTCATGGATGTGCTCAGTATGATTCAGTGATCTTTTTTGTGTTTTGATGAGTTGGAGTGTCGACCGACCTCCCCCATACTTGTTTCGGAGCATGTTGAATTCAGGGACAGAGAAGACACCAAATGCAGGGGTTCTGTTGGGCAAAATACCAGCAGAACCAAACATTTTCATTCAATTCAAGCTTTTGTAGGCACACATTACATTGATGAAAGGGAAATGAAAAAAATAAATTTGTACCAACAACCTAAGTGCATATTTTATTTGTAGACTAGTGATCTATGGAGATGGAGGGTCATACAGATCCTCTCTCTCGATGGCTTGGGCAAGATGCTTGATCTTCGCATTGGTACTAATGTGAAGGGCCTTGAAACTATCCTCAAGATCAAGATGTGCCATCCTCTCCTCTGCCGCACGTTCTGCTAATTTAGTATTATTTTCTCTAAGCCTAGCCACTACGCGGAGCAGTTTCTCCATATCACTCTCTTCATCTTCGTCCTCGAACTGTCCTGGAGGGCTAGAGATGGATGGAGTCTTGCTAGTCCGCCGGATGGACTTGCAAGACTCCTCCGTCTCAAGCGATCTGCGCACCCCCCTCCTCTCCTCGGAGGTGAGAGGAGGGATGAGCACCTTGCCTCTCCCTAGTCCTCCTTGAGCCTGCTGAATCCGCATCCCTGGCGGTGTTGATGGTGAGTACGAGTGGGTGTAACCCGTACTCATGTCGCCGTCGGTGGAGGAGATGGTTGCCTTCTTCACACCAATTTGACCAGTTGTCGGCCTTTTGGGCGTCACCGGTCGCGCAGCGGGCTTGTTGAGGTTGTGGCGAGGGGACATCCACCGAGCGATGGTCCGCATCCGCTCCGAGCTCCACTTCCCGGTCGGCCGACCCCCTATAGGGGAGTTCAGCTACGCCGGTGGCCGTGCCATGGCAAGAGGAGTGACGTCGAGCACCTCGACGACCATGGCATTGATGTTGATGTCTTCATTGGTCTTGGAAGGGCTTCCGATGAACGGAACGAGCGGTGCCTTGCCATTGTTGTGTGGTGGGGACATGGTGGTGATCAAGGAGGTGTGAAGGATTGCAAATGGTGCTGGTGGTGCTGCTGGGTGTGAAAGCAAACAAGGTGGAAGGAGGAAGGAGAAGGAGAGGGGGTTAAGAAGAAGAGAAACATGTCCAGGGCCTTCGTTTTCGCTCAAATCACGATGAAAACAGAAGGAGAACGTTGGTCTGACGCTCTTGCGCGACTGGGCATTTGAACTAGTTCAAAACGTGTTCGGCCGAATGTCTTTTGAAAGTTTTTGAACAAAGGCGCCAGGTTTCGAACTTGATCGGGTCAGGTGAGTCAGCTCGTGAAGTTTCAGGTTGTTTGGCCCAAACACAGGTTCGGCCGAACCACTAAAGTGGCCAAATGGGCCGACCTTTCACGTGGGGGGAGTCAAGGCTAAGTCTAGGCCATTTCTAAGGTCTTTTTCGAAATTTGAACAAAAAAGTTAAAACATGTAGATTTTAGTTCTAATTGGGATTAAGAACAAAATCTATCATATCAATTTCTTGTTCAGGAATTTCATGCTCATAGAAAACTTTAAGACGTTGGCCATTTACCTTGAAGATTTTTCCGTCGTCGTCCTGGAGTGTGATTGCTCCATGAGTCGCGGCGTTCACGACGAGGTATGGCCCTTCCCATTTGCTTTTCAGTTTCTCATGACCGAAGAGCTTGAATCTTGAGTTGAATAGCAAGACTTTGTCTCCTGGGTTGAATTCTTTGACCTTAATTCTTTTGTCATGCCATTTCTTGGTTCTCTCCTTGTATATCCTGGCATTATGGTATGCTTTCTCTCTCCATTCTTCTAACTCAGAGATTTGCATCTTCCAGAATTTTCCAGCAGCTGGTAAATCCATGTTCCATTTCCTGATTGCCCAATGTGCTTTGAACTCTAATTCCATAGGCAAATGGCATGTCTTCCCGTATACAAGTTGGTATGGTGTCATACCAATTGGGGTCTTGTATGTGGTCCTATATGCCCATAATGTCTCGGGTAGCTTGTGACTCCAAGCCGTACCCATCTCTTCAACAGTCTTTTGCAGAATGTTGATGTTTCTGCTTGACCACTTGTTTGAGGATGGTATGGAGTTGCAACATTGTGTCGGATTCCTTGATTGGTGAGGAACTGGCGGAAGCCTTTATCAATGAAGTGAGATTCCCCGTCAGTTATGACTAACTTTGGGGTTCCAAATCTGGGTAATATCACTTCGTGGAACATTCTCTTTTAATTGGTTGCATCAGCTTTGCGACAGGGTAATGCTTCTACCCATTTGGACACGTAGTCCACTGCTACTAAGATATACTCGTACCCTTTTGATGGAGGAAAGGGCCCCATGTAGTTGATGCCCCATACATCAAAGAGCTCGACTTGTAAGTTGTTGGTGAGTGGCATGACATCTCTGGCGTTGTTGTTCCCGTGCTTCTGGCACCTTGCACATTTTCTAACATAGTCATGAGTATCCTTGTACATGGTTGGCCAGAAGAACCCACTCTGCCAAATCTTAGCATGAGTTGTGAATGCTCCGTAGTGACCTCCGTACTCTGCTCCATGGCATCTTTCCATAATCTTGATTGCCTCGATCCTCTATAGGTATGCATCTTCTTAATAATCCATCATTGCATACTCTATAGAGGTATGGCTCATCCTAGAGATGCACTCGACTCTCTTGAACTAGTTTCTTCGTATCTGCCCCTGGTGGTACATGGCCTGCCACCATAAAGTTGACTATATTTGCATACCAAGGGTTGGAGTCTGTCACCTTGAGGAGTGTGTCATCTCTGAGGAAGTTGTCGATGGGCAAATCTTGTGCTTCTTTGAATTGCATTCTAGACAAATGATCGGCAACAAAACTTTCTACTCCCTTTTTATGTTTTATTTTAAGATTAAATTCTTGGAGTAGCAAGATCCATCTTATTAAACGTGGTTTAACATCTTTCTTAGTGAGCAAGTACTTAAGAGCAGCATGATCTGTATAGACAATAACTTTTGCTCCTACTAAGTAAGATCTAAACTTGTCTATAGCAAACACCACGGCCAATAGCTCTTTTTCAGTTGTTGCATAATTTAGCTGTGGCCCTGTTAAGGTCTTGCTAGCATATGAAATAGCATGATGCTTCTTATCTTTGGTTTGGCCTAATACCGCACCGACAGCATAATCACTAGCATCACACATTATTTTGAAGGGGAGCTTCCAATCAGGGGGTTGGATGATTGGAGCTGCGATGAGTGCTTTCTTGAAAATATAGAAAGAATCTAAGCATTCATCATTGAAGTCAAAGGGTGCATCTTTGGCTAGCAGGCTTGTTAACGGACGGGCAATTTGAGAGAAGTCTTGTATGAACCGTCTATAAAAGCTAGCATGACCAAGGAAGCTACGGATTCCCTTGACATTCGTGGGAGGTGGAAGCTACTCTATGACTTCAATCTTAGCTCTATCCACTTCTATCCCACGTTCGGACACTCTATGTCCTAGCACTATGCCTTCACGAACCATGAAGTGGCATTTCTCCTAGTTCAGGACTAAGTGCTTTTCTTCACATCTCTGTAAGACTCTATCCAGATTCTCAAGGCAATCATCGAAAGTTTTTCTATAGACCGAGAAATCGTCCATGAAAACTTCCATGATTTCTTCAATCATATTGAAGAAAATGGACATCATACACCTCTGGAAAGAAGCAGGAGCATTGCATAGGACGAAAGACATTCGCCTATATGCATATGTTCCATAGGGGCATGTGAAAGTGGTCTTACTTTGATCATCAGGGTGGATTGGTATTTGATGATATCCCGAATAACCATCAAGGAAACAAAAGAAAGAATGTTTTGCAAGCCGCTCCAACATCTCATCAATGAAGGGTAGCGGGAAGTGATCTTTCTTTGTAGCCTTGTTAAGTCTTCGGTAGTCTATACACATTCTCCAACCCATGACGGTTCGTTGAGGAATCAACTCGTTCTTATCATTTTTAACGACCGTCATACCTCCCTTCTTAGGCACAACTTGCACAAGGCTAACCCATTCACTATGAGGAACGGGGTAGATGATCCCTGCGTGCAAGAGTTTCAAGACTTCCTTCTTCACCACTTCCCTCATCGCATTATTCAGTCTACGCTGAGGTTCTCTAGAAGGAAGAGCCTCAGGTTCTATGGGGATGCGATGTGTGCAAAGAGCGGGACTAATGCCCTTAAGATATTGAAGAGAGTAGCCTAAGACTGATTGATGCTTTTCAAAGATAGTGAGGAGTTTGAACGTCTCTTTCGGAGAGAGTTTGTCACTGATGATTACAGGGGCCTCACGATCGTCATTTAGAAAGGCATATTTTAAACCAGCTGGAAGGGGTTTAAGTTCTATAGGGGGCTTAGATGGGGGTTCGGATTTCTCCATCTATGGGTTCGTTTAGATTGTCCTCTTCCTGGATGAAATCTTCGGCTTCTTCTTCTAGATCAGGATGATATGATTCTAGAAGAGATGCAACCATCACTTCCTCTATGGGGTCAGATTCTGGGAGTGATTCTGTCATGGTGTTCATGGAATTAGTGAGCGAAATCGAGAGCTTGATGTTACTCCCAAGATGACCATTGAGACTTCCATCAAGAGATCCATCAAGGAATCTCATGAGTGGATGTCCAATTAACAAGTAGAATTCCTCCATATCAAATATGAAGTAATTTAAGAGGATATTGACTTTGTTAATTAGCGTAGGAATGATCTGTGCGATCCCACAACTCTCAATCAATTGTCCTGAAGAAAGCTTCAAGAACTTATTGGTTGCAGTTAGTTTTATATTACCTAGGAGAGCATTAGCTAATGACTTAGACATAATGCTAACTCCTACGGCAGGATCGTAAAGAGAGTCTAACTTGGCTCTATCGATCTGACAAGGAATGGTGGTAGAGGAGGACAGAATTCGGATTTGTTCGGATGAAGATTTGGCCTCTTCTAACCACTCCTGGCTCATGATAGAAGCCAGTTCTTGAACCGTCTCCTGAAGGTATGCTTCTTCTATGAGATTAGGAATTTGGCGGTTCGGAGCTTTTCGAGCATAAGACTTCTTTTGCACAGATTGATTCAAGGCATTCCCAAAATCGGAAAATAGATCAGCCTCGATGTCAAGGGGGAATTCCAAGGGGTGAATTTCTTCTTCCCTTGGTGGTTCAGGTTCGATAGCAAGATTTTGAGGTGTAGAGGGAAGAGTTTCGGCTATCGATGTTGTTTCTTCTCTGGGGGTTGGTTTTTGTTCTTCCGTGGGTCCTTCATAATATACGTTAGTATAGGGGGTGTTATCAAGAATCTTTGTAAGAAGACTCTTCCCTGCACTAACGGGTAAACACAGGAAGGCTCCCCTGGAAGATATGTCAAGGAGTTGCGCAGAATCTCTGCTAAGACCGCCATAAAAATGTTGTAACATTGTAGGCTCGGTTATAGCAAGATCAGGGCCTGAAGATACTAGATCTGTCAGACGGGCCCATGCATCGCCTAGAGATTCTTTCTCTCTTTGTGAGAAATTGATGATCTCTTTTCGAAGACGAATGACGCAAGGGATAGGGAAGAATGCCAAACAGAATTTAGGCATCAATTTTTCCCAATCTCCTTTTGCGTCATCTACGTGGCGAACGTACCATCGTTTGGCTATTCCCATTAAGGAGAATGGAAATAGCTTCCACTTAAGGGTACCTGGCCTCATCCCTTGGATGTGGACACATGAACAAAGTTGTTCAAAGTCACCTATATGAGTATAGGGATTTTTCGTCTTCGTCCCCAGAAAACGGTTTTTCCTGAACCATTGCTATGAGACTTGGGCGAAGCTCATAACGAACGGCCAGAACGTCCTGAGATGATTTTGGTGGCTCCAAGTTAGCCCGTTGGAGCACCATATTCGATAAGCGGGGTTTGATCCATATGTGTATGTGGAGTGAAAAGATGAAATCAAACAAAAGATAAAATAGGACCAAAGGGTACTAGTTAAAAGCTACCATTCCCCGGCAACGGCGCCAGAAATGCTTGTTGGTATTTCTTATGACTATTGGATAGATCCGAAGCGCACAGATTATACCGATGTAGCACTTCACCGGGAGTATTCCAGGTATCGTATTTTCCTCAGGGAACGATAGTGATCTAACTAGGATTAAAGATATGTCCTATGATGGTCAAGGGAGATTATGATAACTGGGTTGAGAGGTTCAAGATAGCACAGATGTCTAACAAGGGATAATTGGTTATACCGGCCTTAGCGGCCCTTCTCTTGCAAGAGGCGACGGGATAGATCAGAAAGAGGGCAAAACTCTAACCGGACTGCACCGTCAAGTTGTATTGAAGCCTTACCTTTTAAGAACTTATCTTACACACGTGGTGGAATACAAAGACTAGATAGAGCTGTCACCTTCTACTACCATCCACAAACAATCCATGCGATAAGAGGTTTACAAAGGCAAGATTAAGCTTAGACACCACATCTACACTAATCTTACTACTTTAACCTTGGCCTAAGATTAAAGCACTTTACTCAGAGCAAAGCGATGATCAAGCGTGAAAAGTTGTATAACAGCTCAACCAGATTTAGAACACTGAATACTATAAAGAACTCAGAAGAAGTCACTTACAAGTGCTAAACTTACAAGAGACTCGCATCCGCTGAGGAAGAAGTCCGGAGAAGATTCCCGACAGACCCGGGGCTTTCTCCAGAAGGCTCCTCACTCTCCTCCAACTAGCATAACACTACTGAAGAGCTCCGCTAAGAGGCTAGAGAGTAGTTTCTCCAATGAGGCACGAAATGAATAGAGAGCTCTAGGGGTCTATTTATAGCTAGAGGTGGAGTAGGGCTACTCCGGTGCCACGTCTGCGATCCGCGTCACCTTCCTCAAGCACCATTGGATCCAACCGACTTAGAAACCGACCAAGGCATGGATGGTATTGATTTCCATCATGTGGGGAATGAGTTAGGCGGTTGAAGGGGTGAAACCGCCATAGCGGTGGTTCGGCCGCATCCCCTTCTGGCCTATGGGCCCTCCTGGGTCTTCTAGAAGATGGTCCACCTTCAGGGGCTAAGTGGGGGCCTGGTGGGCCCCACCTATGGTTCGGCCGAACCACCTTTGCCTCCTGGATACTGGTCCCACCTCTCATATGCCTTGGATGTTGGTTCTGAGTTGAGTTTTCACGTTAATCTTCTTGATGTGGGCCCATGGGATCCTTATGCTGTGAATCTGGACCATTGGAAGGTAAACACACTTGGATCCAAGGGTTGATAGTGTTCTTGAGGGTGTTTCATGGATCATGGGAGCTAAGGATGCCAAGTGGGTCCACAGGGTGGTCGGCCGACCTCCTAAGTGGGCCCAATGGCTCCCAAAAGTCCCCATTTGTCATTACCTGCATCAAATAGTCAAGGAACATGTGGAACTAGTTATTTGGCACAATATGTTCAGGCTATGCTTGTTTTCCTTTGAAAATGAGGATGTTGACAGTGTTTTGATGGTTACAAAATAGCTCTTAGTTACCGTCAACAGCGACAACGATCAAGCGTAACACAGAGAGCGTAGACACGGCGATTTAGACAGGTTCGGGCCGGCAAATCACCGTAATACCCTACGTCTTGTGGTTTAGTGGCTGGATTGATCTTGCGTATTAGGTTACAAGATATGTAGTTGATCTGAGAGAGGTCTAAGAGATTGTTTTTGAGGGGTCCCTGCTCACCTTATATAGCCGGGGAGAAGGGTTACAATTTCCATATCCTAACTGATTACGATCGGTCCCTTATGGCAAGGGATCCGAATCTATCTACTGGAGTCTTCCTTGGTGAGGAAGGCTTCTCCGGAGTCCTTGGCGAGCACAGCGGGCTGGTCGCGTGCCGCAAGGCCTCGCGGCTGGGCCGTCTCCTGATCGGTAGGCCCATAAGGTCCCTAGGGATACGTCGAGGTAGTATCCCCAACACCATGAATGCCTCGATATGAGGTACCTCCTCCGGCGCTTCTTCTTCTTCCTGAGGTAGTTCTTTGGTTTGGAGGTTGTCCCAAGTGTATCGGACAGAAGCTCCCCTTCTTCTTCCTTGGGAAGTGTCCTCGGATTGGTGGGAGCGATGAGAAGAGCTCTCACGTACGATTTGCTTTGCTTTCTTGAATATGGATTTTATTGGATTCTTCATCTTCCAGAGAGGAAGAATGACACAAGGGCAAGACTAGGAAGAGTTGTGTGTGGAAAGAGTTTCCTAGTTTGCCTTGCGGGGAGAAGCTTGAGCTAAGAGAAGAGATCTTCTTGTGGACTAGTGAGAGCAACACTACTTCTCTTGAGAGCTAAGAACTTCTCTTGAATGTAGAGAGGAGAGAGCAAGGCAAGGAGAGGATTGAGCTAGAACTGAATTCTGGTTGAGGTGTGAGGAATGAGGCTCTCCTTGCTTGGGTTTTTATAGAGGAAGGAAGTGGCACCAAGGGGGTTCCATGGGATGGTCGGCCGACCACCCCTTGGGCATGCCCTTGGGTGCCATGATCACATGTTTAGTGGATGCCTTACATAAAGCAAAAGAGAGAGAAGGAGGTGACACAAAGTGGTCGGCCATCCCTTTAAAGTAGAGATTCCACTCATGCTTTTTCTAGTGCTTGGTGAAAGGTGAAAGATGTGATATGATGTGATCAAAAGCTGAGCTAAAGTGGTCAAGATTCTCCTCTTTAAACAAAGAGTAGTGGGGGACAAAGGCATGTCATTCTTTGATCAAAGGTGATTGATGTGTTTTCTTTTTCAAAGTATGACAAAGTGAAAGTGATGGGTGTCATGATTCCCCACTTTGGACAAGGAGTAGTGGGAGACAAGGATGTGTCATGCTTTAACCAAAAGTGATTGATGTACTTTAAAGCATGATAAGACAAAAGAGATGTCCCCTAAAGATAAATCTGAATTTTGAAAGTTCCACTACTCAAATCATGAGATGCTTGGACAAAGGATGGTGGGGAATAAAGAGGATGAACATGAGGTACCTAGGGTGGTCGGCCGACCACTCTAGTCCTCCATTTTTTCCCTTTTCTTTTATAAGGGTCCCTAAATGATCCTTAATTAAACCAGCCAAGGTAGGGTGCATAGGGTGGTCGGCCGACCACCCCATTGGCTCTACCTTTTGTCAAATTTTAATACTAATCTAATTCTTAAGTTTTATTTAATCTAACTTTAGTTTTCTGAATTTTAAGTATGAAAGAAATCAATGGTTTGAACTAAAGTTTAGGAAGGGAATAAAAGATAACTACCGATTTAACTTTCAATGAAGGCTCCTTGATTTAAGTCCTCGGAGTGGGACTCTCCTTCTTGTTCATTCCTCGGGTGCACTTGATGACTCCGGGGGCGGAGATCGTGATGTGTGCACCTCTTTTTCTTTCCAAACCTGCCTTGGATTGGCGGGTTCGTCCTTCTTGAGTTCAGTGATCTTATCCTCCGGGTATTGTTTCTTCTTGCACGGGGCTTGAACTCTTCTTTTCAGTGGTTGTGCTTTAGCCTATTTGTTAAGTTTATAATCTTTGAAAGCACACTTTACCTTGTGACTCGGGAATTGGAAGTGGATTTGGCCCGATCCAACGTAGATGACTGTGTTGGTGGTGTTGAGGAAGGGCCTTCCCAAAATGACGGGTACTTCCACGTTAGCTCCCATGTCTAGGATGATGAAGTCGGTGGGGATGTACTCGTCTTGGATTTTCACCAAGATATCTCTTGCGAGTCCCTCAGGAAACCTTATGGTTTGATCTGCCATCTGCAAGCGAACACATGTGGGGACCATAGGTCCTCCTAAGAGATTATCATATGTTACCCTTGACATGATGTTACCCAAGATCGCAGAAGGCGGTGTGGAATGTCTGTTGTCCGATTGAGCATTTGATCGTTGGGTGGCCTGGATCTTCCTTCTTCATAATGAAAGGAGGATCGTGCAGATAGCCCCAATAGGAGCGCAGTGGAGGCTTACCGAACCTTGTGTTGACCATATCCACATGCTCAATCGAATCATCTGGTTTCCCAGGAATCTTACCTTGTTCTATGGATGGCATAGCTGCTGCTAACTAAGCTAATTGGGTTTCTAGCATTTTATTAAAACTTAGTTGATTTTTCATAGTAGTTGTGAAGTTATCCATTTTTTCACCAAAGCTTTCAAGAACTTTGTCAGTGGCAATCATTTTTCTATTTATACCATCATTAATCTTAGATTGACCAAGAACAAGATCTTTTAATGAAGGTTGATTATTATAGGAATTGTAATTATTGTAATTACTATTACCTCCATTACCTTAGTAGAAGGGGCGTGAAGTCCAGTTTCCTTGTTGTTGGGGTCGATACCCGTTGTTGTTGTTTTTGTTGTTACTGTTGCTATTGTTGCTGATGAAGTTCACGTCTTCCTTTGATGTCTCGGGGCAATTGTTGCCCAAGTGATCATTGCCTCCGCACACCTCGCACCATGCATCGGCTTCAATAGCTTGTGCGGCTGCGACTAGGTAGATGGCCTCTCGTTCCTTCTTGGAACCTTATTCTATCTTCTTCATCAGGGGGTCCATCTTAGCAGAGAGTATGTCCACCTCACTGACGCTGTGCATACCTCTCCTTTTTGGCTGGATACGTTTGTCACCCCATCCTTGGTTGATTACCATCTTCTCAATGAGGTCCTTGGCATTCCTCACTTTGTGTTGGAGAAACACCCCTCCAGCGGCAGCATCAAGGTGACTACGGGCCATGCTAGACAGCCTGTGGTAGAATCCTTGAATTAGGAGCCAGTCGTCTATCCCATGATGAGGACAGGCACGAACGTACTCCTAGAGACGCTCCCATGCTTCGGGAATCATCTCGTCAGATTGTTGCTAGAAGCTTGAGATCTTTCCACGAAGAGCATTGGTTTTGCCCGTCAGGAAGAACTTCTTGAGGAATGCGTTAGCACACGTCTCCCATGTAGTGGCTTCTTCTTTGTGGGCGTAGAACCATTGCTTCGCCTTTCCCAATAACGAGAATGGGAAAGACGAAGATGAATGGCGTCAGACGCCACTCCCTTGATAGTAAACGTGCCACATAGCTCCATGAAGTGCTGGAGATGAGCATTGGCATCCTCATGGGGCTTTCTGCAAAACGGATTGGCCTACACCATGTGGATCAAGGCGGGCTTCAGCTCGAAGGTGGCATCCCCGAAGTTGACCTCGGGACCCTGAGCTATGTGGGTAGCTAACGGAGCCGAGAAGTCATAGGTCGCTTTCTGGACCATAGCTTCCTTGAGTGGTGGTGTAGAGCCTCCTTCCTTGAACGAATTCTGGTTCGAGATGAACCTCTGAGGGGGAACTTGACAACGTCTAGTCCTCCTCAACAGCTACTCAAGATCTTCAAGATAATTTCCCGGTAGTTGGTGATTCTGCAATACATGTTTGTTCCGCAGTACATGTTTGTTCTTTTGGTGATTCCTAGGCTCCTTAGCCTGCGCTATCGCCCCATTGTTATCACAATGTAGATTCAATTGGCGAGACACATTTGGAACCACACCAAGCTCGATGAGAAACTGTTGGTATTTCTTATGACTATTGGATAAATCCACAAGCGCACAGATTATACTGTTGTAACACTTCACCTAGGAGTATTCCAAGGTATTGTAATTTATATTATCCCAAGGGAAAGCTGGCTAGAAATGATAATTGGAGAGAGATCCTAGAGAGCACCTCAACTTAGTACCAACTAGTATAGAGGGGTAAACGATATATGTGATAGGAAGGGGTTGATGAATGAAGAAACTACGGTAAAAGATACTTAGAACGAACAAAAAGACTAGCTAGGTGGGAGAACAACGAGAAGAGTAAAGGGACTCCTAAGCAATTCAGTCTACTTCAATATACTTAGCCAATTAACTAGTCTAAACACTATAGTTTGTCTCCTCAATACAAGTATGCTAGGCGAGGGGATAGATCAGTAGGAGGACAAAACTCCTACCGGACCGCACCCTCTTCTTATGGGGGCCTTACCTTTTAAGAACTTGCCTAAGAACACGTGGTGGAATACAAAGACTAGACAAGGTTGTCACCTCTTGCTAGCTACCACAAACAATCTGTGCAGCAAGCGATAACCAAGGATAAGATGATGTATAAGCACCACGCTTACACACAACTTACTACTTTAACTATGATCAATAATCAAAGTACCCTATGACAGGCAATGATTGCATATGGGAAAGGTCACAAGGATCACAGACTATGGATGCAAAGGCTACTAAAGAGCAAAAGCATATAGAAAGACTATATCTAGTATAGAAATGCTCAAAGTAAATACTAAGTAAAGTAGAGAGAAAAGATATATATTGAATAAGATAAAGTCTTACAAAGAAGGAAAGATACAAGAGCTATACCAGACTCTCTAGAAGACAACTCCGGAAATCCCAAGCACAACTGGACTCAACTCTAACTCCCACTCTAGACTAACTCCTAGAACAATCTAAGGAATAGAGCTTGTAGGCTTCTTCACCATGTTTAGAAAGGGGGGTGTGACCCTCTATTTATAGTGGGAGGTGGAGTAGGGGCTACTCCGGTGCCACGACAGCGATCCAGGGCCTTCCATCCTCCACCCTTGGATCCAACCGACCTTGAAACCGACCAAGGCATGGATGGATGTGATTCATCATGTGGGGGGAGGATTATGGCGGTTGGGGGAACCCAAACCGACCAAGGGGGTGGTCGGCTGACCACCCCTATGGCAGGTGGGCCCTCCTGTGGCCTTCCAGAGGTGGCCCACTGGTCATGGACAAAGTGGGGGGTCGGTCGATCCCCCCCTTAGGGTTCTGACCCTGCTATGTTGTCCTGATGCTGGCCCCACTTGTCATTGATACTAATTGTTGGTTCTGAGGTGGTTTTCACGTTTATCTCCTTGGTGTGGGCCCATGGATCCATATGTTATGCATGTGAGCCGTTGAGAGAAAGCACATAGTGATCCAATGGTTGGATTTCACTCTAGAGTGCCTCTCTTGGATCATGGCCGAGAGGGGAGAGCCTGGTGGGCCCATAGGGTGGTCAGTCGACCCCCTATGTGGGTCCCACTGGCTCTCCTTTGCTCCATTTCTTCATTCCTGCATTCAAACACTCATAGACATGTGGAACTAGTTATTTGATAAATTATGCTCATGATGTGTTTGTTTATCCTTGATCCTTGGGTTGATGGCAACATTTTATATATGTAAAAATAGACCATAATTTGTGCCAATAGAAACCTCCTCATCCAAACACATTCCTTTGCAGCGACAGAAGCTGCAATGTACTCGGCTTCTGTTGTAGAATCGGTCACCGTCTCCTGCTTGGAACTCTTCCAGCTTAGAGCACCACCTTTTATTGTGAACACAAAACCTGATTGAGATTGTGAATCATTTACAACGAGCTCCTCCTCACCTCCATAGATTAGGAACACATCTTTAGTCCTTCTCAAGTACTTAAGGATGTTTTTAACAAGTGTCCAGTGACTCTCACCTGGATTAGCTTGGTATCTGCTTGCAACACTTAGAGCATATGAGACATCTGGGCGAGTACATATCATGGTGTACATAATGGAACCAATGGCCGAAGCATATGGAACCTTACTCATGCACTTTTGCTTATCAGCTGTTGAAGGACACTGCTTCTCGCTAAAACGCATACCATTTGACATTGGCAAGAACCCTCTCTTGGACAGTTCCATGTTGAACCGTTTCAACACCTTGTCAATGTACGTATCTTGGCTTAATCCTATAAGCCTCTTTGATCTGTCTCTATAGATCTTAATGCCCAAAGTGTATGTTGCTTCTCCTAAATCCTTCATAGAAAAACTATTATTCAGTGAAGTCTTTACGGATTGCAACATAGGAATGTCATTCCAATCAATAGTATGTCATCTACATACAAGATTAGAAATACAACAACACTCCCACTTTCCTTCTTGTAAACACAATGTTCTTCTTCATTCTGACGAAAGCCAAACCCTTTGATCACTTCATCAAAACGAATGTTCCAACTCCGAGATGCTTGCTTCAACCCATAAATGGATTTCTGTAGCTTGCATGTTTTTCCAGCATTATTAGGATCAACAAAACCTTCGGGATGTATCATATACACGTCCTCTTCCAAATTTCCATTTAGAAAGGCTGTTTTAACATCCATCTGCCAAATCTCATAATCAAAATAAGCAGCAATTGCTAGAATGATCCGGATAGATTTAAGCATCGCTATCGGCGAGAATGTCTCGTCGTAGTCAACTCCTTGAACTTGCCGAAAACCCTTTGCAACAAGTAGAGCTTTATAGATGTGAACGTTAGCATCGATATCCTTTTTGTTTTTATAGATCCATCTGCACTCAATAGGTTTAACCCCATAAGGCGGGTCAACCAAGTTCCAAACTTGATTGTCTCCCATGGAATCTATCTCGGATCTCATGGCACTTTGCCATTCCTCGGAATCTGGGTCCATCATTGCTTCCGCGTAAGTCGCAGGTTTGTCATCGTCTAACAATAACACTTCCCCTCATGCCTCATGGATTCTTGCTGACCTTCGTGGTTGTGGTGGTATTTCTCTTGCCACAGGTATCTCAACTTGTTCTGCTACATTAGCATCACTCGTAGAGTTATCCCCTATTGGCTCAGCTTAACTTCTTCAAGATACACCTTCTATCCACTCTTCTCTTTATTGAGAAACTATTTCTCTAAGAAGGCACCGTTTTGAGCAACAAACACTTTGCCATCTGATCGGTCGTAGAAGTAATACCCTAAAGTTTCCTTTGGATATCCCAGGAAAAAGCATTTGTCCGACTTGGGTGTTAGTTTATCTGACATAAGTCGTTTGACATAAACTTCACAACCCCAAATCTTTAGAAAAGACAAACTGTGACTCTTACCAGTCCACATCTCAAATGGTGTCTTAACTACGGACTTAGACGGTAACCTATTCAATGTGAAAGTGGTTGTTTCTAGAGCATATCCCCAAAACGAGGGTGGTAGGTCTGACTGGCTCATCATAGACCGAACCATGTCCAACAAAGTCCGATTACGTCGCTCGGACACGCCGTTTCTCTGAGGCGTTCCAGGTGGCGTAAGCTGTGGAACAATTCCGCAACTCTTTAGATGATTGCTAAACTCATGGCTCAAATATTCACCTCCACGATCAGATCGCAAGGCTTTAATTTTCTTGTCACGTTGATTCTCTACTTCATTCTGAAATTCTTTGAATTTTTCAAATGTCTCAGACTTATGCTTCATTAACTAGACAAATCCATATCTACTAAAGTCATCAGTGAAATTTATGAAGTATTGAAATCCGCCTATAGCTGTCGTACTCATTGGTCCGCATACATCAGTATGTACAAGTTCCAACAAGTCTACCGCCCTCTCATGAAAACCTTTGAAAGGCGACTTGGTCATTTTTCCAAGCAAGCAAGCCTCACATGTCTCGTATGATTCAAATCAAACGAAGTTAGAAGCCCATCAGAATGGAGCCTCTTCATGCGGTTCTCACTAATATGACCTAAAATAACAATGCCATATATAGGTGGGACTTAACTCATTAAGTCGAGGCCTTTTAGCATTAATATTACAGATAGGTGCATCCTCAAGATTTAAAATAAACAACCCATTCACAATGGATGCAAAAGCCACAAACATATCATTCTTTGAGATCACACAACCATTGTCTTTACTCGCAAATAAATAACCATCCTTCATCAAACATGAAGGTGATACAATGTTTCGACTTAAACTAGGAAGAAAATAACAATTATTTAATTCCAAAATAAATCCTGACGGGAGGTGAAGTTGCATCGTGCCAACGCTCAGTGCAACAACTCTTGCATTATTGCCCACACGGAAATCAACTTCTCCTCTTTTCACGCTTCTACTTCTTACCATTCCTTGCATCGTATTGCATATATGAGCAATCGATCCGGTATCAAATACCCAAGAATTAATGTAAGAGTCAGCGAGAAAAATATCTGTAACATGAACAACAAGTGTACTAGTAGTGGAAGTACCTTTACTGCCGCCATCCTTTAAGGATTCCTAGTACAACTTGCAGTTCCTTTTCCAGTGACCTGTCCCCTTACAATGAAAGCATTTAGCTTCAGCAGCTTGTCCAGCGTCCTTGGGCGCAGGAAGGTTTGGCTTAGAGATCTCATCTTTAGCCTTCGCCTTCTTTTTCTTCCAAGCCCTCCTCTTAAAGTTAGGCTTGTTTTGGACCGCCATCACATGGCTACTGCCAGCACCTTTCTTGATATCAGTTTCTGTTGTTTTAAGCATGCCGCACAATTCATTCAAGCCCTTCTCTGCCCCATGCATATGGTAGTTCGAAATGAAGTTCCCATAGCTAGGCGGAAGAGACGCAAGTATGAAATCAGTGTCCAACTCTGGGCCCATTGGGAAGCCTAGCTTCTCCAATCTCTGAGTGTGACCGACCATCTTGATCATATGTGGGCCAACTGTTACGCTCTTTGCAAGCTTGGTTTCGACAAAATCCTTGGAAACATTGAACCTTTCAGTCCTGGCTTGAGTCTGATACATATCATTAAGCGCCACGATCATATCGTACGCTGCATGATTATTGTCAAATTGCATCTGGAGATCTGGCTCCATGCAAGCGAGCATAAGGCAACCTACTTCAAGATCAGCATCACATGCTTTCTTGTAAGCGGTTTTCTCTATAGCAGGTGCATTATCAGCAGGCTCATCTGGTAATGGGGTGTATAGAATATATTCCTTTTTCTCAGCCCTGAGAACAATTCTCAGGTTGCGGATCCAATCCGCATAGTTCGTTCCATTCAACTTATCTTTCTCAAGAATTGAACGTAAAGTAAATGGTTGATTGTTGGGAGCCATCTACAACAAAAGTAATGCAAAATACTAAGACAAAAGTATCCAAGACAGAGTAAATAAAATCTACTCCCACTAAAATCAATATCCCTCGATTGAAACTTAGTGATCCAAGACCCACAACTAATAAGTCGACTAGTGAGCTTTAGCATCACCGCTAGAAGACATGGTAGATCAGTAACCAACTCCTTGCTAATCATATCACATATGACTCTTGTTGTTGGGTGGCATCTCTATGCTTGTGTTACCAACAGCTAATGCTCCAAGGTCCCTAACCGTTAGGATAACCTTGTTCAAGTAACCAAACCTTTTGCAATAAGTATCCGATACGAACCTGTCTAGTCAAGGAAAACCAGTGGCACCCTAATTTCATAGAGTCGCCACCGATTGTACAAGACACGTGACAGTGCAAGGTTTGGAGGAGCATTACAACTTAAACATTGCTAAGGGGTCGTTCTACTTCACTACCACATATGTAGACAAAAACATTATCGCACGTGAAAGTAGAACATAATAAGAACGACATAAACACAAATTTGACTTGGTATAACCCATTGTTCCTTTGAGATCTCCATCTCAGTCAATCTGTTCATCATGGTGATTGCCATATCCATGATTCATGCATGTCATCCTCCGTGAAGAGTCCACCAAGACTATCTTTCACTATCGTCACATAGTGAAAAGGAATTACATAGTCGTAGGATCATCACAAATTGACACGCAGGCCATTACATATGAATGGACAATATCTGTGGCTTCAGCCATATTGTCTTAACCATGACGTGCAAGCCATGAAATAATTACATACATGCATCATATACATATAAGGGCTATACCAATCACAAATACCTGCAAAACAGAGTTAACCGATTCCGACATCTAATCTAAAAATGCCGAAAACATAATTTTGCAAGCTGTTTTTCGCAAATCTGATTTCGCCAAAAGCCGCTATGTTGCTCGCAAACGAAAGCGAAATTTTCTGGCGCACGATTTTTGGTTAAAGTTTTTCTCAATCCGAGGTCGTATGCAAAAGTTATGACCATTTTACCGAACAACACTTTTCTGTAAATTTCCCTCCGACGGCGGATCCAATCCGCCACCGCCTCTGCATCTCATGCGCTAGGAACTTGACCTAGGTCCGATTCGATCAATCTTATTGATCTCCAACTCACCGTAATTGGCTTTACATGTATCACTTAACTCGGATGGCGGAATCCCGACCCGTACGAGCAAATCGTTACAATACCAACGTGGCAAGATCACGAACCATGATCAGAGATTGATCCAAAACCATGCATATCTCCATATACACACACCCGAATGTATAACGAGGCAACTAACGGCTCTGATACCACTGAAGGGTTATGAGGTTGCTACGCTAGCCAGAAAACAAAATTTTCTACCCCATAAACCAGGAACTAGTGCTACTTATAAAATCACGGGGTTACCACTAGACGCGCAGGTGCAGCAGAAGCAACTCGATGTAGTCGTTCGCGTCGTGGCAGTGTCGTGTAGTTGCGTGAGTGTCCGTCACGCCTGACCACGTACGGTTCGTCCGAGCAAGTCCCCGACCAGCTCCGACCAGTTGCCGATGACCTCCGACCAGCAGTCACGTTCGGTTCATCCGAGCAAGTCCCCGACTAGCTCCGACCAGTTCCGACCCAGTTCCGATCACCTCCGACCAGCTCCGACCTTGTGCCGCAGATGCAACACCTCCGAGGTATCCCACACGTGTAGGGAGGAAGCGTTACGCCTCCGGACTGCTAGGTCCGCGAGGAGTACTAGGCGCGAGTGGGGGAGGGCGACGACGGCTACCAAAAGGCGTAAGTAAACTCGCCTCGCGCCTCCCCTTGCTTATATAGGCGTCCTAATGAGCTCCCACATTGGAGGCCCATTAGTAACCCTAAACCTAGTCTAATTCGGGTCCAACCCGAATTAGGCTTCCAACCCCTTAAGCGTGCGACCCTATGGGCTCACGCATACATAGACATGGCTCAAGTACTCTTACTCGACCAATAGTTGATAGCGGCCTCTAGCAAGGCGTGTCAACTCCTATGCATACGCTACGATCATATCAGACGAACCACTACAATACAATATACATGTTATTCCTTTGCCTTACGATATTTGGTCCAACTCGTGGGTTAACAGTTAACCTAAGCACGACCATGCATTTCATGATCCAATCATTTGAGTGGGTCCAGTGATGTCTCTCTCATATGGAGAGTGACAAATTCCATCTTGATTGACTATGTCTCACAGCATGTTTCCCGACAAACCCGAAAGCCACCTTTATAACTACCCAGTCACGGAGTAGCGTTTGGTAGTCTCTAAGTAGGTCGTTTCACATCTTGAGTACATACGACAATCTCAGGTCTAAGGACATAACGTACATGATGTGTATAGAGACAATCTCATGTCGGGTCTGTCCAGCACCATGTCCTACATGTGCCCACATTATTAGTTTGACATCTCCATGTCCATGACTTGTGAAACATAGTCATCAACTAATAATGTGATGATCTAATATTCATGTACATTCTAGCACGAACTCCGATCAGGGACAACTTTAGAATAACCATACAAATAAAAAGAGTTTCACAAACAATTCACATAATTACTTATCGATACAAGTTGTCTTTAATGGATACTCAATGAACTCATAACATGTCATGGATACAAGGAAATACAATCATCTCTATGATTACCTCTAGGGCATACTCCCAACACCCTCGACCCTCTCCGAATAACAGGAAGAACTTGTCTGAAATCTCCACCAAAAACCATGGTCTTCCCTCCGAACGACAGCTCAGGCCGGTCCATTATATCACAGAGATTGTTGTCTAGTGCCTCGACACCTTTCCTTTTCATCATTGTCACCTCGTCCCAAATAATAAGGGATGCGTCCCGAAGAAGCTTGGCGGTACTACTTTGTTTCGTAAAGCTACATAACGCCGCACCATCGATGGTGAGGGGAATCATGAAGCACGAGTGGGCAGTTCTACCACCAGGCATTATTGAGGCCGCAACACCAGATGTAGTTGTTGCCACAACAATCTTTTTCTGAGTGCGTATAGTAGCAAGAAGGGCTTTGTAAAGATAAGTCTTTCCGGTCCCACCAGGACCATCAACAAAGAAGAGACCACCGTCCTCAGTATCAATTGAGCACATAATTTGATCGTATGCCGCCCGTTGCTCCTCATTAAGGGTGTTTGAAAGAGCCACATCTTCCTCATTAGCCTCTATGCTAGTCTCCTCAAAAATCTCTCTAGGAATATCACAAGAAGCATCATATGTGTCATCGATATCAGGAAGTGGGTACATCTTTATATCCTTCTGCATTGATTGTAGCAATTTTCGAATATCTATGAGGACCATCTGCTCCACCATAAAGGTTGATTGATTATTGCGCTTGTAGTCCTCCAACATTGCCTCCTTGTGTTTCTCCCATAGGCAAACACATCACTGGGCTCACAAAATACCAATATTATTGCAAAGAGCCTTCGTAGAGCATATGTCATCATCCACTCGGTTGCCTCAGAAAGACTCTCATCCAACGTGTTGTCCTCTTCGATTAGGCCCCTTGTTTCTGCCACTTCACGGAAGGTTGGTAGGGGTACGCCATCGACGATCCTTAGACACTCAAAGGAGGTTGCACCTGCCACGTGGTTCAAGAGAACCCTAAGATAGTAACGCTCCCCCTCGGCTGGATTGGCAGACACGATTCTTCCTATTTGTCTTAATTTCTTTTGTTTCCTTCTAATCCATTCTTTGTCATGTGGATCCCATGTATAAAACTCAGGAAGTCCCGATACAATATACCTTTGGCAGTTTCATCTGTCCTATTCTTGTTAAGGTAAGCTGTAAGCATTGACTTTTCAATCACCGATACAATATACCTTTGGTAGTTTCATCTGTCCTATTCTTGTTAAGGTAAGCGGTAAGCATTGACTTTTCAATCAGGCCCGGTCCTGAGGTGGGGCGAGAGGGACACCCGTCTCAGGTCCAGGGAGCCGGATGGACCCTTCCCATGTACACAGATACTAGTAGTATTCGGCGTATGTGTCCAGTAACAAATATACGTACGCAGTCACATACGCAGGCATGCCACAACAGTGACTTCGGTCCTCGTGACGATGTGAGATGCTAGTCTTTGGTGCTCTTTCCCCTATACATGCCACTAGGAGTCTGAACATGAATACGTGATGGCGTGATGCGTCGTATGGGTACGAATCTCTGATTCTACCCTATCTCCTATATGATCCCTAATTCCATGCATATTCCCTAACTATGTACAGCTGACTGCTAAAATTAAGGTAAATCAGTGATTCATATTTCACAGATCCGGACGGACATCATTTGGAATATTAAATTTGCATATTGTTTAATTCTTAACTATTTGTTTCTCTAAATTTTAACGGTATAATGTCATCAACAAAGTATGCTTCTGACAATGATCAAGGAAAAATGAAAAAAAAAATGAATATATAATTTGATAGAATCACATAGGTATACACATTATTTTATAGGAAAATTGCTTTTGTATTTAGTTAACTGCTTATTAGTAACATTTTGTATATATACTAGTTATTAATAGTATTAGTATTAACATGTTTATATGTAAAAAGGTCCAAAAATTTTCGTTTCGTTCTAGGTCCAAAAAATCTCAGGACCGGCCCTGTTTTCAATATCTCGACGATCAAGGACTCGGCGAACCACCTTAGAGCCCACGTGAGGTCAGAAGTCACAGGAGTCACAGTTCAGTCGGGGCTAGCTTAATCGAACATCTGCATCTGCAGCCGCAATTTGTTCATTTACAGCTACAGTTTGTTCATTTAAAGGCCCAACGATTTCAAGACATGCATCAACCACTCATTAAAATTGCATACTCGGACCTTGTCCAAACAGCAATGCAACTACAGAACTGCTGATGCTGCCCAGGGACAAACACTTGAGCAGACCATGCTTAGGTACATCTCAAAATGAGCTATATACAAACTACAAACAAAATATAAAAGTAACAGATTCAACCCCATGTCCAAGGAAAAAGGACAAGGGGTACTCAAACCAGGGACAAGCTCTTGACCAGACCATACTTAGGTACGTAGATCTCAAATTGAGCTATATACAAACTACAAACAAAATATAAAAGTAGCAGATTCAACCCCATGTCCAAGGAATAAGGACCAGGGGTACTCAACACTGTCAACACGAGCAGCAGCCATTTGCTGCTTCTTGATCCTATCGCCAGCCTTCACCATGCTGAGGAAAAGATAAGGAATGAGAAATTACAAAACAGAATAGAGCTCATAACAACTGTGGTTATACTGATGTTATATTGACAAACCTGATATCATGGGAGGTTATAAATATCCATTGAAACCCTTGTTCAACAGCAAATTCTACTAGGGTGTCTAAGCTTATTTTGAGGCTCACTGCATCCTGCCAATTTTATATGGCATCAGTTACCAAGCTTGTTCTGTTATTAATGGACAAAGATAATGGCAAAGGTCAGATGATTGCTCACCATGAACCTAAATGGTGCTTCTGTCGTTCCATGAAGAGATAAGGTGAAGCATAAGGTTGAGAAAGATCGCTCTCCACCTGGAGAGAAAATGACAGCATAAATAACAGTTATACAATCAGATAACACTAAAATAACAAAAACATGTATTTCTTTACCAATGTCCTCAAGAATAAACAAAACTTGATTAATTAACTAGGACTATTGGAAGCTGAAACTACCTGAAAGTCCTCTAGTGTCTCTAATGGTATCACAGAGACACGTCTTGAGGCATTGTCAGCTACAGTGAACACCATAAACATATTACTTAGACTAGTTCAAAAGCAGACATGTATGCATTTTCAGTTAAACATTAAGAAAATGAAATCCTGTGAAAGTAACTCACCTCAACAGACAGACAGAACTTCATTCTTATAATCTATGTTGATGTGCCCATTGATACCTTTCTTTCCCAGGTGCTCGTTGAACCTTTCATATATCACTACAAGAAACTTGGTAATCCGTGACGGATTCTCGATGACGGATTTACAAACCGTCGCTAGCACACCACTGGCAGACGCAATTCGTGACGGTATTCTTTTTTCCGTCATGGATGAGCCCAATGGATATTCCTAGCCCACTAAATCGTGATGGTTTTATCAGGACCGTCACAATGTATGATTTTGAATTCATCATACTCTTGTTAGCCAAAATTGTAGGCCCACTATCAATATTTAGTGCAAAGAAAAATAAAAATATATGATTGCAAAAAGTATCAGAACCAAAGGACAATTTATTAAATTATTTAAACAAAATAATTTTATTACTATATGATGCGTACATGGTAAAATATTCTCCATGTACCAAAGAGGGATTTGAAGACAAGACCTGCAAAAAAATAGAAGCTTAAATTACGATTTGGGCTACTTGTACTATGTTTCTAAATGTGAACTTGAGTCTATTTATTTATCTACTTGTCGCACCTTGTAGCTGCCCACGGCGTGGCCTAGCAGCTCACACTCGATTGGAGTTGTCCCAGCTGCTCACGGTAGCCCAGCAGCTTAGGGGACTTGAACACCTGCGACTTGAAAACCATCAGCCTTACCACTGCGCTAGTTAGTATTATATGTTAGTTAGTATTATATGTTAAATTGTAATTATATTATCCTTTTGTTCGAATGTACGAGTAAGTTTTCCCTTTCCCTAAATTCATTCACGGACTTGGTTCGACTTTGACACCGAACGGCGGCCACTCGCGAGCAGGCACCGCCGCCGACGGCGAGATTAGGCTGGAGCCGCGGTGCCTCTGCGCATCACTGCTAAATTTTATGTTTTAATATTATGTTGTAAGGCTCAATTTGTATTTGGAACCCCAATTAGTAGTTGAGACCATGTTCTACTATTTTGAGCCTCAATTTGTATTTGAGATCATGTTCAGCTATGGTCTGTGAACCTGAACCTGTGAACTTGGTTATGATGATAGCCTATATGGCCTGAAATTTTGTATTTATTTCTACTTGGCTGTGTCAACAAAATTTAGTATTTATTTTTTTTATCTTACCTTGTGATGGCCAAAATGGCAAATATCACATACATTTGTTGCATTTCAAGTCCACTTGGCCAAAATGGCATGTCTGGTAGCATACAGCCACATACCTTGCCTCGTGCTAGATGCACCTTTTTCATTGAAAATGAATCAGTTCAGAAGATAGGCTCATTTCAGAAGTCATTAGAAGCACTTTTTTCATTCTAGAAGTCATGCCAAAATTATCACTTTTTCATTCCAGAAGTCATTACAAAAGGCTCATTTCAGAAGCCATTACAACTCAAAAGAATAATGCATTCACAATATATATACAGGCTCATTTGTCACTCTACAGGTTCATTCTACAGCCTGCCTTATGTACATGTTTTCTCGCCAATCTATAGCCAATCTATAGGTTCAGGGTCTGTTTGGTTATAGCCCCCTAAAGTTTAGCCACTAAATTTAGATGATTTTAGTCTCTAAAGTGCCAAACAACCCTCTAAAGTGCCCCCTAAAGTTTAGAGGGGCACTTTAGTAGGGTTATTTGATACTTTAGGACTAAAATCACCTAAATTTAGTGGCTAAACTTTAGAGAGCCGAACATGCCCTCAATCTGGAAGACATTATAGAATTTGGAGCTGCCCAAGTTTTCCTCTGATCAACACTGATCTGCAGAACGGAGTACAGATAAACAGACCCTGAAAACGTTCATTCACCACCAATCAAAACAATAGATGAGAAACAAACAAAAAAAAAAGGAATCCAGCTTGAACATGCTGTTCACCACCAGCACCGCGCCGGGGTCCGAGTCCACGGGCGTGGCGTCCCACCTCGCCGCCGCCACCGCATGGAACGGGAACGACACACCCAGCTCGCGGGCGCACTCGCTCAGCCTGTGCCCCGTCTCCTCGATGTGCCTGGCCGGCCGGAACCCCGGAAGAGGGAAGTCAACGCAAGTGATGGTGATGGTCACCTGCGGCGGGCCGCCGTCCCTGGCCGCCAGTCGCCGCAGCAGCCCCGGCCCCTGGAGACCCAGGTGGAGGCCGTAGTCCACGACGTGAGCCGGCTGCTCCCCTCCGCGGCGCGGCGAGGCTACCAAGGACACACGGTGGCCGGAAGGGAAGGGAGTGGGTCACGCGGCGGCGGCGGCGGCGGCAGCGGCAGAGGACGAGGAGAAGGACAGGGATTGACGAGAAGGACAGGGATTGGGGACGGAGAGAGTTCAGAACATTATCATAGTGGTCAATGACTGGTGGGGCCTCACTATCTAATAAATCTAATAAACTTATTTTGAGCATTAATAAATCTAATAATTAGATCAAATGTCGTGCAAACAGTGCTAGTTGAGCCTAAAAATATTCTTGAAAATATATTAAACCAATTACTCTAAAGTGGTCACAACATAAAAAATTGTGTCTCACATGTGATGACAAAGTGTACGGCCCTGTTTAGAACGCGGGAATTTTTCTCCATTCCTGCGTTTTTCCTTGTAAAAATAAACTGATTCTTGTGAAATTTCTACGTGATTTCTGTGAAATTCTTGCGTTTCAAACAGGCCCTATATGCTTTCTCGCCAAATACTTTGACACGGGTGGAGTGTGACTACTAAGGGTACCTCCATCAATGAGTCGGCTCGAGAATAAAGAAAGAATAAAAAAACAGACCATACGCCAAACCGATTCATTCACGAGACGACTCACACTCCTCCAACAGTGTAGGTCATGGCCATCTTTCCATTGGCAAGGTCGCAACTGTCTCCACCAGTGAGGGCGCAATCCTCCTTTGTCATGAACCTCAAAGGCCAGTACAAGCAAACCAAGGATGGCGGAGGGTCCAAGCAACATAATGCCAAGGGTTACATTGATGCATGGTCACCTCATTCCTCACCAAATTGGAGGAATGCACTCATGATTCACCACTCACCTAGGATGTGTACAACACCACAGAACATGATGAACTATGTTTCCATCATAGACGTCGCTTATTTGGGCCGATCCAATGGTCATCTCCATATAACACAACACTCTTGATATGCAGATCCACCACCTGTGTATATTGGGTTTAATTTGTAAATTGTTCCCTCTTACAATTTTATTCAGGCTCCGCCACCGTCGCTACTGAAGGACCCCTCCATCACCACATCCCTCGTTGCTAGGAGGATCCAAACCCGGCCACCAACATTGCCAGCCCCAAGAACCTCTTGTTATGGCATCAAAGGGTGTGCCGAAGAAACCAAAAGGACGTCCTATATCAGGTATAGTCCTAATATCACCTCGCTCTTGACTAGATCTCACTGTCATGGTTTGGTTCACTGTTGGATGCAAACTAGTTTATTGTGCAACAGTTTACTGGTGATTGGTGTGTTGTGTGTGCTGGTAGCCTGTTGGTTTCGGTGTCTAGCAAGGGCTATAATTAGCAAATTGAACAAAGGGAGCCAGGAGGCTAAATCTGTCCAACTGTCTTTTTTTTTGAGAGATTATCTGTCTAACTGTCCATCATAATAGATCTTGTAAGGTCCATATATGGCACTCTTTTGCATGTCAGCATGTATTGTAGACATTCCAAACATTTATGGGGCTTTAGTCCAAGTTTTTTATAAAAGAAATGTTAATGTACTAGTTAGTATGGACACTAATTATTTACAGATTATATTGAGCTATTTTTAGGAGTGCTATTTTGGTCATGAACTATCTAATTATATGTTGGTCATGTTTTTTGTCATCTCAGCACCGGAGGTGAATCCATATCAAATGGAGCGCCTGAGAGAATGCATGAAGAACAGCGCAAGGTTGAAGGAATTAGGATTTTCTGCTGATGTGTACGACCGAACGTGGGCAAAAGATTTTGCTGGTCATTCTGACAAGAATCGAAGTGAAGACATTCATTCTGACAAGTATGATGAATGCATTCTTATTGGTTGCCCTTTTTAGATGGCTTTGCCCAGTGTTGATATTTGTTAACGCAAACAAAGAAATCACTTGGAAGTAATTCGCAAGCGCACGGATACCGGTGAGCACTTCACCCGGGAGGTTATCCAGAGTATCGTAATTTATATTTCCACAGGGAGAAAGGGTGCATCTGACAAACAAATCTATGCTATTAACCTTTAGGATATTAACAAGGTGATCTTGATATGAGCAATTAGAGAAGATCGCGATTGTAGTCTCTTTCTAGTCTAGATAAGATATGCATTATTATTCTATTGGGGAGAACCGTCGTGATAAGAGATTGATATGCTATTAAAAACATAGAATGCTTACCACGCGGCCTATAGAACCCTACCGGTCCTTCTAACGCGATTATGGGTTCCAAAGGTATCTACGGAATTGTCACTTTCCGAGCTACTACCACAGATCCAGCTAGACAGGGGATATCTATGAGGATCTCAGCCCAAACACCACGTTTATGCTAGAGACAATTACCCTACTCTCTACGCGAAGAGAATAAAGTAAACTCACAAACCAATGAATTAATAAACAAGGAACTTACTAGAATTAGAAGTCTAATTACCGAAGAAATCCTAGGAGCAAGCCTCGGGTTAGGAGTCTTGATCCCGTCGATGCAAACTGAAGAAGAGACACCGACAAGCCGGGCTTTCTCCAATCCACACCTCCACTCTAACTCTCTCCATCTAATCTCACTTGTATGCTAAGCCCTAGAGAATAGATCCCTAAGGGATCCTCTCTGGCGAATCCTCTTTGGAAAATATGTAAATGAATAATGGATTGCCCTTTGCCAAGGGGCAGGAGTCCTCCTTATATATCCCCTCAAATGATCGTCGGCTGTTGGATCAAACCGACCTGGATGGATGGTGTAGATGTAACCTCAAAGGCGGTGGAGGGAGGGTCCACAAGGTAGAGGCTCATTGGAGCTTGACCTAGGGCGGCCGCCCCAGGGGTTAGGGCGGACGCCCTGACCCTGGGCCCGCTCGGCCTCTGGTTCCTTCCCGAGCCTTCTTGATCCTTCTAGATTATTCTTTTTCATGCGGAGGTGTTATGTGTCTATGTAATCCTTACTTGTGGGCCTCTTTTGCTCTTTTGTAGTTGTCTCCCTGCAGAAACAGATAAACACCAAAACTCGTGGAATTCTATCAGTTAAAACCCTATGTCTAGGTGGTGTGTTGCAAATATATCCTTTCTTCTGCTTAGTTGACACTTAGAATTGATACTTAAGAGGTGTCAACAAGCTCCCCCATACTTAGGCTATTACTCGTCCTCGAGAAAAGGATGGTGAAAACATAAGCTTAAGGTTTAGACATCAATAGTAGAAGGATTCCTTTTTACCTGTACTGCGGGAGTTCTCTGTAGAGTTACCATAAAGCTATGAGTAATTGAGGAATAAAGTAGCTAGAAGTAGAGACCCTTCATCTATCAATCATGTCACTTGGAGTTTTTTGCATATTTAGCTTACTTCTTTCCTCTTACTGGTGCTCTCAGATCACTTATGAATCTTCGAAAAATGTAGGTTGATGTGGCATACTTACCTTGCATGTATTGCTTGGTCAAACCGGGATCTGAGGAGAATAATGCCATACTCTTAGATCAAGACTTGTTGATCAAGTTTTATTATAATGTCATCTCTTGCTGATGCATTGCTATTAGAGGAACCATGGGCTATCTTTGTATATATGTTTTTTTTAGTGGGTGCATGAAGTACCCCTAATTCTACTACGAGGTTGTCTGATTTTATTTCCTCGAATTAATTATTTTTGCATAGCCTATGCCTCTAATGCAACACTACTTCTGAAGAGAGAATCTTTTGTGTTTGTAATGTATGAATGAAGCCTTGACCTTCGGAGTATGATAAAATTCTAACAAGGATCCACACGATTCGAACAAACTCAATACAAAGTAAGTAGCCATTTAGAGATGCGTATGAAAAATGTAACGTGCAGGGTGCAAACCTGACCGTGATCGAAGGACGGAGCAAGGGGTGCTCAGCCCAGGGCGGGCGCCCTGGGTAGTGGGGCGGCTGCCCTGCTGGAGTGGCCCCTCAGCCTCTGCTTCGGCGTGTGCGGTTGCTGCTCTGTTTGTTTCCGAAATGTTTGCTCGTTGCGGTTGAATCTGTTCGTCTCATCATCGGGGGTCTCCCCCATACTTGTTTCCTGTTTTCTTAGATAACAACAGTGGAGACAAGCTAGACATAATAATAATGATCTTTATTTATTATTTATTTTGAGGCATGCATACAAGGGGAAATGAAACAAACTAACTTCTAGCTAATGGATCTAATCATGCCTCAAGAACTGCAAAACTCGCTAAGGCATCTAGCGACGTTCTAAAAACTTCATCTTCTTCTTAAGCTCATCTACATCGCGCCTAAGCCCTCCTACTGTGGTGTTCAGGTTTGTGACCTGCCTAGTGTAGAAGTCTAGAGAGCTTTGAAGATTGATGATTGTGTCATCTCTAGCATGGAAGTCTTTTTCTAAATCCGCTACGGTTTTGCGGCGTTTGGGAGATGACTCGAAGGAATTGAGGGAGTGCTTCGGGGCGTCCTTTGGCGGCACGAATTTGACTTTGGAAGCACGGACACCTTCGAAGTAGGGACGTTGCTCTTCAGTTGTGTACTTGATGTGGTCGATCTCTCCTCCATGGTGGGTCTTCACTCCTACGACCCTCTCATTGGGTTGTGGTGGAAGAACCTTGGTGCCGGCAGGTACCTCGATGATGGGCTCTTCCTTCGGCCCCTTGAGCAGGAGCGGTTGCGGGGGTGCAACAAGGATAGGTTGCGCGTAGTAAGATCTGCTATAGCGCTGCTACTTTGGTGGAATGGTGGCTAGCGGGAGCTCATCGTGGACTAGGATTAAGGCCTTGGAATCTGGATCTTCTTTAGGGAGCTGGTTGGGGATGGATCTGTAGGGGACCATCCTCCTATCGGCATTGTTGTTGCTGGCCATTGGAGCAAGGAGATCTAGCAAGCTTCTAAGCGAGAGCTAAGGGAATGATTGAATGATGATGATAACTGACGTCAGGGGTTGTTTATATAGGGATGGAAAAAGGCATCTAGAAGCATCTACGGAGCAAATCTCGTGGAGAAATGGTTGGATAAGTGTTCTGCAAGGTTTATCGGATAAGAGAGGATAGAAGGTTCGGGAGTGCAAAAGGCGGTGGCGAGAAGTGACAGGGGTGGGGCGGCCGCCCTAAGGGCTAGGGCGCCCGCCCTGGCTGGGTGGACTCTGTCGGGCCTCTTCTGCGTACTCGTTTCTAGAAGGTTCTCTATGCCGAAAAACAAATGCATGGCCCAGAAATGTAAAGATAAAGTGATTGGGCCTTAAAATTCACTTAAAAGGTAAAAATTGATTACGTCTATTTCTTTTCATTCTTCATTAGGCTCTAGAAATATTTTAAGACGTTCACCATTTACCTTGAATAACGTACCTTCGTCATTTTGAAGTGTGATTACTCCATGTGATGATGAATCGATCACCTTGTATGGTCCTTCCCATTTGCTTTGTAGCTTTCCATGTCCAAAGAGCTTTACCCTGGAATTAAAAAGTAATACCTTATCTCCGGATGTGAACTCCTTCTTCTTGATCTTCTTGTCATGCCATCGTTTGACTCTTTCTTTGTAGATCTTCGAATTGTGGTATGCTTTTTCTCTCCACTCCTCTAACTCTGATAATTGCATTTGTCGATTCTCTCCAGCGGCATCAAAGTCCATATTCCATCTTTTTATATCCCAGTGTGCTTTGAACTCTAGTTCAACAGGTAGGTGACAAGTCTTCCCATATACGAGTTGATATGGATACATTCCAATTGGGGTTTTGTATGCAGTCTGGTATGCCCAGAGTGCATCGGGTAACTTGTCCTTCCATGTTGTTCCCATTTCATTCACTATTTTCTGAAGAATATTCTTGTCGGGTACGAAGGTAAGGGGTACCCTAAACCCTTCGATAAATTAACGTTAAACATAGCAACCATTTTTAAGGCAGGGACCAGTCCACTACTCGGTAAGGCATGGCCCATCACTCGAAGGCCCCCTACACCGACTGCGGCGACGAGTCGCGGGCCGGCCCACCTCGACGAAAAATGACGGACCGAGGGGGCGAGCGAACGCCCCCCCGGCTCCACCTCGACGTCGAATGACGGACCGAGGGGGCGAGCGAACGACCCCCCGGCTCCACCTCGACGCCGAATGACGGACCGAGGGGGCGAGCGAACGACCCCCCGGCTCCACCTCGACGAACGAAGGACGGACGAGGGGTCGAATGAACGACCCCCCGACCCCCACCTCGACCTCTCCGACCCCGTCAGCGCTCCGACCTCTACCTCGACCAGGGGTCGAGCGGACGACCCTCGGACGAGGGGCTCGATTAACCCAACTGCTCTCGGCATGGGTTAAAGTGAACCCACCTAACAACATGGGCGCCCGCGTCCGCTGTCAAATCCGCCAACTCCCCGTCAAGTCCCCGATTCCTGTCAACTGTGCCGCCACTGTCGCCACTACGCGAGTACGGACAGCAACAGTACCCCTCGGGAAGTGAATAGTGCGACCCTCGACGACGACTTCGGGAATGCGATAGAGCCACGCAGGGCTCGACCCCCCCCCTCGACCGGGGGGCTCGACCCCACTCTCCAACAACTCCAGTACGGAGGCCGTCCCATCCGCCCCGTCCCGCTTTAGCCGTGGGATTCGGGCCCGCCTGCGGACGCTGTGTTGCGGCGACTTCTACTGCCGCCACGACCGGAGACGCCAGAAGGACGGGAAGGCCATGCCGCCACAGTGCTCAACGTCTCTCCGCTAACACTGCGCCTCGGACGCGCTGCCCATACTTCTACAGTTAGGACCTGTACCCTCGGACCTCCCCTTGGTCTATAAAAGGGGATGCCGAGGTAGAGAAAAAGGGATGGGACTTTCGTTCTCAGGGGCTTCATCTTCTTCTTTCTTGGGCGGTCAGAGCCTGAAACCTCCGGGACCTCAGTTCAGACTTTGACACTCCACACTCCACACAACCCCGCCACTCGATCGACCCCTCGGGTGGCCGGCTCCGTGTAACACAGCTTGTACCCCCCCTGTACGAGCACGCTTTGGGTGCGAGATAATACAAGTCATCCTCCCCCGCTGGACGTAGGGCCTTCTCTGCCCGAACCAGGATAAACCTTGTGTCCATCTTGCATCACGTCTGAGAGAGGGAGCACGCGATATACAAATTTACTCGTTGGTGGTCTTGACCCCGGGTCATAACACCAACAATTCTTGATCTATTTGTTTGAGGTTTCTGCTTGGCCACTTGTCTTAGGACGATAAGGTGTAGCGTCGTTGTGGCGGATCCCATGCCTCGCTAGATATTGTTCAAATTGTTTGTCGATGAAATGTGATCCTCCATCACTTATCACTATTCTGGGGACTCCAAATCTTGGAAAGATAGTTTCTTCAAACATCCTCTTTGAGTTCACGTTGTCGGCATGTTTGCAAGGTAGTGCTTCCACCCACTTGGAGACGTAATCAACCGCTACCAAGATGTACTCACAATTCTTTGATGGGGGGAATGGTCCCATGTAGTCGATTCCCCAAACATCAAAGAGCTCTATCTAAAAATTGTCGGTGAGTGGCATGGCATCCCTTGAGTTTATGTTGCCGTGTCTTTGACATGGCCCGCATCTTCTGATAAATTCTATGGTGTCTTCATACATCGCTGGCCAATAGAATCCACATTGCCAAATCGTTGCATGTGTGTGGAATGCTCCATAATGACCTCCGTATGGTGATGAGTGACATCTTTCAATGATCTTCATTTCTTCTTCAATAGTCACACATCTCCTGAGTAAGCCATCAGAGCATACTCGGAAGAGGTATGGCTCATCCCATAGGTGTGAACGACTCTCTTGAATAAGCTTTCTTTTGTTTCCTGGTGGTATATATCCTAAAACCATAAAATTAACAATATCTGCATACCAGGGGTCGGATCTGTTGATTTCGTAGAGCATGTCGTTCCGGAGTGAATCATCAATGGGTAGTTCCTGCGGATTCTCAAATACATTCTAGACAAGTGATCTGCAACAGGGTTATCTACTCCCCTTTTATCTTTAATTTCTAAGTCAAACTCTTGGAGCAGCAGGATCCATCTTATTAAATGAGGTTTAGCATCTTTCTTAGTGAGCAGATATTTTAAAGCAGCATGATCAGAATAAACAATTACTTTTGCTCCTACTAAGTAAGATCTAAATTTGTCTATAGCGAAAACAATAGCCAGGAGCTCTTTTTCAGTGGTTACATAATTAAGTTGAGGTCCTGTCAAAGTTTTACTAGCATAAGCTATTGCATGATGCTTCTTATCCTTAGTTTGTCCCAAAACTGCCCCCACAACATAGTCACTAGCATCACACATAATTTCAAAAAGGTAAAGACCAATCAGGGGGTTGAATGATTGGTGCAGAGATGAGTGTCGTTTTCAATAATTCAAAAGCTTTTAAACAAGCATCATCAAATATGAAAGGAGCATCCTTGGCTAGCAAAAGAGTTAGTGGTCTAGCAATAAATGAGAAATCTTTTATGAATCTTCGATAAAAACCAGCATGACCAAGAAAGCTTCTTATTTCTTTCACATTTATAGGCGGAGGTAACCGTTCAATTACTTCAATTTTAGTTTTGTCTACCTCAATGCCTCTTTCAGATATTAGGTGTCCTAGCACTATTCCTTCTTTGACCATAAAATGACATTTCTCCCAATTAAGGACTAAATGTTTTTCTTCACATCTTTGCAAAACCCTGTCTAAATTTTCAAGACAAATATCGAAAGTTTTTCCATAAACAGAGAAATCATCCATGAAAACTTCCATAATATTTTCAATCATATCAGAAAATATAGACATCATGCATCTTTGAAAAGAGGCTGGGGCATTACATAGCCCAAAAGACATTCTACGATAAGCATAAGTTCCATAGGGGCATGTAAAAGTGGTTTTTGCTTTGGTCATCAGGATGGATCGGGATTTGGTGATACCTGAATATCCATCTAAGAAACAGAAGAAAGAGTGGTTGGCTAACCGCTCTAACTTTAAAACTTCCTTTTTAACTACCTCTCTCATCGCGTTATTGAGTCTACGCTGGGGCTCTCGAGTAGGTGAAATAGAAGGATCTATTGGAATGCGATGAGTGCAAATTATAGGACTGATTCCAGTGAGATCTTGGAGTGAGTAACCAAAGGCTGAACGATGTCTTTCTAGAATAGCCGTCAAATGCAGAGTTTGCTCCTGAGTGAGTTTATCACTTATGATTATAGGAGACTCTGGATCATTATGGAGGAAAGCATACATAAGACCGGGTGGTAGAGGTTTTAGCTCTACATGAGGTCTAGGCGTTTCTGCAAACTCATCTAAGGGTTCAGGTTCAGAAGGATCAGCTTCTTCTTCTATGAAGAAAGGAGCATCTTCTTCCAAATCTGGTTCATTGAAAATCTCTAGAGAAGAAGTTTTTACTTCCTCCATAGGATTAGGTAAAAGATATGATTCAGTTTTGTTGTTCAAAGAATGAGAGATTGTCATTAGGATTTGAAAACTCTTTCCAAAGGAAATGTTTAGTTTCCCATTTTGACTTTCATAAAGAAGTCTTCTAAAAGGTTGTCCTAGCAAAAGGTTGTGGTCCCATGTATCAAAGATATAAAAGTTCAAACGAACCATGGCACCATCTACCATAATGGGTAAGACATGTAAAATTCCAAGACTGGGGACTATATGTCCGTCAAGATTCTTCATGAACTTTGTTGTTGGGGTTAAAGTCACTTCGCCCAATAATTGATGCACATGTGATTTAGACATGATATTGACCCCCACAACAGGATTATAGAGAGCATCAAATTGATCTGAATTGAAAGCACAACATATTGGAATAGAAGGTGAATCCAAGCAGATCACATCAGAGGAAAGCTCTGATTCTTCTAACCATTCGCTACTTATGATCGATACAAGCTCTTTCAAAATTCTTCTATCTGGCATTTGGTATATATGGTTGCTAAGGTGACGATTTCGGGGTTTTGGAATAGAAACATAGTTTGAAATGTTTCCAAAATCAGTGAAAAGATCAGGATCTATATCCAGCATGAAATCAGATGGTGGAATTTCTTCCTTTTTAGGCTTAAAACTTGGGATAGCTGAAGTGGATGTTGGATCTGGCAAGATATTGTCTTCAGCTTCGTGAGTTTCTTCATGGAGGGTATTATCCAACTCAGCATCTAGGATTCTATCTAAGGTTAATTTTGCTTCTATGGATGGTATATGAAAGAAAGAACCTCCATATGTGGTGTTTAGCAACTCTCTATCCTTTCTACGAAGACCTTTATAAAAATGTTGAAGAAGAACAAGGCCTTCGATGCTAAGGTGTGGTCCAGATTCTAAAAGCTCAAGAAAACGTTTCCAGGAGTAAGCCAAAGATTCGTTCTCTTCTTGTTTGAAGGTTAGAACCTTGACTCTAAGGTCGACGATTTGAGTGATGGGATAAAGGTCGACGATTTGAGTGATGGGATAAAAGTCTAAACAGAAGTTGGAGCGCAAAACTCCCCAATCTCCTTGTTGTTGACTTACCTTCTGATTATACCATTGTTTAGCTCTTCCTTTTAAAGAAAAAGTAAAAAGCTTCCAACGTAAAGTTTTATCAGATATGCCTTCTATGCGAAGACAATCACATGTTTGCTCAAAATCTCTAATGTGAAGGTAAGGGTTTTCGTCTTCCTTTCCTGAAAAGGATAGGCTTTGAATCATTGCAATCAACCACGAACTCAACCTAAACTCGGGAGTTTGGATAGGTTGTGATGACTCCCATGGTAATAGGTCGGTCTCCGTGGGTTCAGAAAATTGATAGATAGGTGTGGAATTTAGATTTTCCATAGGGATAGAATAGGTAAGAAATAAAGAATATGAAAAAGATAAGAAAAGATAAAAGTATAGGAACAAGATAATAGCAAGATTCAAGGTTATCTCAGCAAACTGTCTTTCTCCCCGGCAACGGCGCCAAAAATGCTTGTTGATATTTGTTAACGCAAACAGAGAAATCACTTGGAAGTAATCCGCAAGCGCACAGATACCGGTGAGCACTTCACCCGGGAGGATATCCAGAGTATCGTAATTTATATTTCCACAGGGAGAAAGGGTGCATCTGACTAACAAATCTATGCTATTAACCTTTAGGCTATTAACAAGGTGATCTTGATATGAGCGATTAGAGAAGATCGCGATTGTAGTCTCTTCCTAGTCTAGATAAGATATCTATTATTATTCTATTGGGGAGAACCGTCGTGATAAGAGACACCTCAGAGAATGCTTACCACGCGGCCTATAGAACCCTACTAGTCCTTCTAACGGGATTGTGGGTTCCAAAGGTATCTACGGAATTGTCACTTTCCGAGCTACTACCACAGATCCGGCTAGATAGGGGATATCTATGAGGATCCCAGCTCAAACACCACGTTTACGCTAGAGCCAATTACCCTACTCTCTACGCGAAGAGAATAAAGTAAACTCACAAACCAATGAATTAATAAACAGGGAACTTGCTAGAATTAGAAGTAGAATTACCGAAGAAATCCTAGGAGCAAGCCTCGGGTTAGGAGTCTTGATCCCGTCGATACAAACTGAAGAAGAGACACCGACAAGACGGGCTTCCTCCAATCCACACCTCCACTCTAACTCTCTCAATCTAATCTCACTTGTATGCTAAGCCCTAGAGAATAGATCCGTAAGGGATCCTCTCTCGCGAATCCTCTCTAGAAAATATGTAAATGAATAATGGATTGCCCTTTGCCAGGGGACAGGGGTCCTCCTTATATAGCCCCCTCAAATGATCGTCGGTCGTTGGATCAAACCAACCTTGATGGATGGTGTAGATGTGACCTTAAAGGCGGTGGAGGGAGGGTCCACAAGGCAGAGGCTCATTGGAGCTTGACCTAGGGCGGCCGCCCCAGGGGTTAGGGTGGGCGCCCTGACCCTGGGCCCGCTCGGCCTCTGGTTCCTTCCCGAGCCTTCTTGATCCTTCTAGATTATTCTTTTTCATGCAGAGGTGTTATGTGTCTATGTAATCCTTACTTGTGGGCCTCTTTTGCTCTTTTGCAGTTGTCTCCCTGCAGAAACAGATAAACACCAAAACTTGTGGAATTCTATAGTTAAAACCCTATGTCTAGGTGGTGTGTTGCAAATATATCCTTTCTTCTACTTAGTTGACACTTAGAATTGATACTTAAGAGGTGTCAACACCCAGCATGATGAAAGTACCATCGTGGCTGGCGTAGCTGATGGCACTACCCAACATGGTGACAACAACTAGATTGCCAACGAAGTTGATAATTTGTTCATTTGTTTTCCATATTCCATATTGCCTCATTGGATCAATGTTCGTATGTTCATAATCATCTTGGATGAATGTTTGCTTCACCTACTTACTTTTAATTTCAATGGACATTTACAATTAGGGGAGAAGGAGAGAAGGGCCCGGGGAAATAATATGGGACTTGGTCTCCAAAGGTTAAACCGAGCATGCCGTGGCAAGCTGCAAGTTGTCATAATTGAAGGGAATATAAGGTCAGTGGTTCCTCTTGTTGCTGCAAAGTATGCAAGTGAATGCAACATCATAGTTAGGAACCATGTGCCTATACTCCCACATTGGAAGCTATACAAGAAAAAACCTATATGAAGTTCAAAAGAGAACGAAACAATAGAGACAGAACCAAAAGACAAAGAACCTGGATCTACGTATGTTGATCTATTCTTAGGAAAACTAAAGGTATAAATATTCTCCTATCCTTTCCACATCTAGTCTCAATATAAGAACTATTGTTTGTTTCTTTATGCCATAAATTACTAAATTGATATTCTTTTCTATACATGCTCTTTCATTCAATTAGGCCAAGTTTGACATAAACATAGATGATGAGACAATTCAAAAGGCTTGTATTGAGATGATGAAGCTTGCAGTTCGCCAACAAATACACAGGTTGAAGCAAGAATATTTTGATCCTTTTCCACTACATTTGGTTACAAAAACTTCTCCTGTCACATGCATGAGTAATAAATAGTGGCTTCAACTTGTAGAATCTTGGAAGAGTCGCAAAAAGATGGTAGGTTTTATTTCAAAAATCAGAATGATGCCTTGTAGAGGCTAATCTATCACCAATCTTACATGTATATTTTTGTCTTTGGTGTAGGAGATGTGTCAAAAGAACAGAGACAACCGAGGGAATGTTAAGTACCATCAAACAACCGGATCTCGTGCCTACATGGTTCATGTTGAAAATTTGGTAAGTGGGCCATTTTAAACACCATTACTTGTCATGCTGAACTATTTTCTCACTATACATAATCTTGGGAATTTGAGGTGTATTGATTTGTGTGGGAACACAATTACTTGTCATGCTGCTGCTGTAATGTAAGGAAAAGTTTACCAAATATTGTGTTTTTAACATGTTGTGCTCTTGTTTTGACCATATTAAGCTACTGCTGATATTGTACACCATATTAAGCTATTTGTAACATGTTGATGCATGCTATTGTAACAAGCTACTGCTATTTTATAGAAAATTATCTTTGTAAAATTTGATACGACCAATTATTTCGATTCAAATTGTACACTACACTTGCAGCATGGTCCTATACTCCTATGCATTCTAGTTGCATAGCTAGTTGCAACTGTTGCTACTTACAACACTAGGTGCAGGTATGCTTCATTTAGTAGCAGCACACCTACAACTATTGTTCATGCTACTGCTGCAGCAAACTAGGACCTAGTGAAGAAAACATTTACTGCTTCCATATTTTGTAGGTGAACGGTAGTTGTCTATTCTTTACTTGGACATGTTCTTCAAAATTTTTAGTTGAACAGTAGCTATCTAGACCAGTCCCATTCGTAGTTGAATGAACATGCTCTTTCAGATTTTAGTTGAACAATAGCCGTAGAGATTCATCATTTCTTAAGTTGAACAGTACCTATCTAGATTTTTGTAACATCCTAATTCATGTTGGAGCTAATGCATATATGTTCTTCTCAGGGTGACAAATACAATGATGAAGAAGCTAATGTCGTTGATTTATTCATGGAGACCCTACAGCAAGAAAAAAATGCTTTACCCCTACTGTACAGGAGGCTATTGTAAGATGACTTTCAGACTTTGAATCTTTATAATGCTATTTTTAATTCTCTCAACATCAACCATATTTGCTTGTTTGCTAGACTTTAATGCAGAACAAGCTATCTTCAACAAAAGAAGGTGAAGAACCTAAGTCTGCGGCTCAAGTTGTTGCTGATGTTCTTGCTGAAAATACCAAGAAGAATCAATTCTTGAAGAATGTGGGGTTCCAGAATATGCCTAGATCCAATGAGCAAGGCACTGAGACAAAACTGGAAGTAGAGAGAAGGGCCAATGCTGAGCTTCGTACACAGGTGGCTGATTTGTCAAAGGCTCAAGCTGAGATGGAAGCAAAAGTTAATCTTTTGCTCAGTCAAATTCGCCCAAGTTAAGACATTCATGGTGCATATCGTTTGCCACTAACTTCCATGCATTTTGCTGCTGCTAACTTGTGTCAAGCTAATTTCGACCAAGTTAAGCTATACATGGTTGTTTACTTTTTGTTGTTGTTGGTTGTATTTCGCTGCTGCTGGATGCATCAACTTGTTGAACATGTAAGCATTTCTTTGAGTCTGTGTTGTTGGCTTGTGCCGTGGTAAACTGTAAGGTTGTACCCACATTTGTATAACTATTGTTGGAGGGAGACTTTGTATTCTGATGTTGGATGAAAACTTATGTGATATGTTGTTGGATGGAAACATAAGAATTTTATTTAATGTGTTGCTGTTGTAAATGTTTTTTTTTGCTATGTATGTGGGTTGATTGTTTAAAAATGGACAGTGTATATGGGTTGTGTATATGGGTTATATGTGTTGTAGTAGTAGGTTGAAAAATGGGCTAAAAACTAGTGATGAATTTGGGCTATAATGTGCTGAAATAGACCTGTAAAAATGGCTGAAATTGGGCTAAAACTAGGCCATCTTTCATTCTGGCCTATTAATAAATGGGCTGACATTTTCTAAAAAAAACAAATAGGCTAAAGCACTGTCCATGTCATCATCCACGTAAGCAATCATGTAAGCATCTTGGATGATGTGGCAATTCATCCGTGACGGTTATTTTTCGTCACAGAAAATGGGCTTGGGCTGGACTAAGTAGGCCTTGGGCTCTATCGTGACGATTTAAAACCGTCACCGTTTGACACACCGTTGTGCAAGTCAATCCATGACGCTCAATCCGCGATGGTTTTTGACACACCGTCGTGCAAGTCAATCCATGACGCTCAATCCGCGATGGTTTCTGAAACCATCACTAAAGTTGTTTGCTGACGGTTTTTCAGTGATCCGTGACAGAAATTTTTCATCACAGATTAGCAGGATTCTTGTAGTGTGTGGAAAGGCAGCAAGACTCAGGGATAATCATATTCCATAATTGATAGGAAGACTTGGAAAAATTTTGGAGCACCGCAAGGAACTTACAGCCACGTAAGCTGATGCTTCAAAAAACCCACATTTCTCTGGAACTTTTTCCATGTCAAGTCTAGTGCCTTTAACATGCCTACAGAGCAATTGAATGGGCCAAAAATAGATCCATTTTGAGTGCATTACACATACTAGTACATTTAACACCATTATCATTTTTTTCAAATTGCTACAAGAGCTGCCGGTCATTATTATATTACTTCAGTGCCTACAAATCAATACTAAAATACTTCACAAGTCATGCAAATTTGGCTTGTATATTGAATGCTTCCACTACTAAAAGTGAACGGTAGTTACAAAATCACAGCCCTTACCTGTTGATGAGGAAAACAAATCAAACAAGCCTTTTAAAACCATATGCATCTAGAAAGAATGAAAATATCAGGCAAATTGCACCTAAATTGCATTTAGTTTGTCCCTACAAATTGTTGTAGTATATTTGCACAGTTATTTTTTTTGAGAAAGTATCAGAACTCATTGTTTATATATTATGGACATGCACAAACAATTGGTCAGACCTTCTACTCTCTTGCTGAAATTTCTGCTTTAATTTATTAAGACGGGCACTTAAGCTCTATGGATCCATCAACATCCCCAAGAGCTTCCACTTCACTCGGTACAAATTGTTGAAGCCTTTTCAAAATTCTCCTACAAAAGAATATACAGTCAAAACTGGACATTGTGAGTCAAATAACGCCCTCCATCCAACTGAAACTTGAAGCAAAGTGGTACTTAATCACAAGGAAAATTTGGTGGCTAGCAGCTGAAAATTCTTAACAGATTTTCCATGTGTCTTCCAATGTCTGTACTATGCATCTAAACTGAGCACATGACTGTAATATAAATCTCTCTACTCCCTTTTTACAAATGCAATATAAGTTACTGCTTTTAGAATTTAGAACAGTAGATTTCAAGTACAACTGACCTTCTATGCACTAAATATCATTCTGTAATGTTTAAAAAAATCATCACAAAAACATGTACGAAACCTAAAGTTGGTGTAGCCACAACAATTCATTTTGAAATTCATCTTTGATGTTGAGATTCAAAAAATACAAGTGCCACTGTAAGTACACAATGAACAGTACCAGGTTGACTACTTTTCCATTTTGTTTCTTGATATCTAGGATGAATTACAAACTGAATTGTTGCGGCTATACTTAACTTTTTTTTTTCTCGGACACGCAGGAGAGCTGTGTATCATTGTATTAATAGAAGAAGAAAGAGTCATACATAGACCCAAGACCCCACACACGCACACACCACTAATAAGTGAGGATTAAATCACCACATAGGACTATAAAGGTCGACCCTACAGCCCATCAGACTACACCGCCAGTAAAGAGCGTATGGATTCCCTTAGCTCCTGCAAGGCTCCAATAGTTGGCTTCATCTCTTGCCAATTTCAGGGCCACATTCACGTTTGGCACTACACCGTTAAAATACTTAACTTTATTTGTACTACATACATGATTTTTTGAAACATTGCAATGTGGTATTTAGCTAACGAGGTGCCAAATCTGCACTCGAAGGAAAAGAGGGGGTTTGAACAAAGAAGCCAGTTACGCAGCATAATAGGAAGTTCCGAAAGAAAACTAAAGGTTCCAAAGCCAAATAAATATACAAAATAAACAAAAGTGACATAGCACATTAGTGCTGACTGCCGGAGAATACCAAAATATTAATAAAAGCCACCCAATAAGAGGTATATGCCATCATAGGATATAGCGATATACAGCTGTGGTTCAGGCCCACCAACCAAGCATAATCCAGAATCTCCAATAATGAATATTGGGAATGTAACAGACAGTGCCTGCCTAATCCAGGACCAGGATAAGTATGTCCTCCTAATCAGGTTACAGAAGACTAGAGCAGGGGCAACAGAAAACAGAAGCTAGATCCTTGGCTAACAAGGGAAAAACTCCTATCCGAATGAAGACACGGGCTATTATATGAACACAGGAAGGCCTTAGAATTGTGAATAGAACTCAAGACCTAATGCCTTGCTGAGATCACCATCCCAATCTCACCAAGTTTGTACTCTAGGAGCATCAAGCCCAGCCTAGGTATAGATACCTACACTGTAATCAGGTCATCAATAAAGAAGGAAAAGACACATGACATAGGGTTAGGCCCTGTGTAGATCCCACCTAAAAACTTTACGCCCTATCACATCGAATGTTTGGACACATATATGGAGCATTAAATGTAGTTTTAAAAAATAACTAATTGCATGAATTTTATGAGACGAATCTTTTAAGCCTAATTAGTCCATGATTAGACACTAATTGATACCGTAACACATGTGCTAATGATGGATTAATTAAACTTAATAAATTCATCTCGCGGTTTACACTGTTAGAATAAACCACGTCGTCTCGTCCTGTCCGTGCATGGCAGCGTGCGTGTGCGTGTTAGAGTCGTTGATGGCGCGCGGATACGTGCTCGTGTTGGTGTCCATCAGCAAGGTGCGTGTGTCGTATCTGTCTAGGATTGATGCGTATGTGCACAATGTCAAGTTTCCAAATCTGTTAAGATCTCAAGTCGAATCTGGCTCGTGCGTGGAGTCCGACGAGAACTCGTGGGCGCAACACTGCCCGGTGTATAAAACCATCCTGTAGACAGCAGGGAGCCGTGTCTTGAGTTGTATCTTCATTGTGCAATCAAAGCCAACATACAGGCCGTTCGGTGGCCAGGGCGTTAGTCGTCGGAAATCTCTTGCACCTCTAGCTTGTGTTCGTGAGCGTGAGCTGAGAGTGTTCGTCGTTGTCTGGGTTCCAACAATTGGTATCTAGAGCTAGGGCGATGGTCGGTGGTGATAAGAAGATTGAAGCCAGCTCGCCGCGTACGGTCGTGGTGGAGCGCGGTTTTGGTGGCGTCGAGATCCTGAAGCTGACGAAGACGCAGAACGGCGGTGGTGGCGGCCGTGACGACAACGACGGGGGAGCAGCGTTGCATCGGGCATGAGTCAGGGTCGACGCAGCTCCGGCAAGGGCAAGTGCTACAATTGTGGCGTCCGTGGCCATTTCTCGAGGGACTACCCCCAAACCAAGGAAGGATGACGCGTTGTTCGCCAACACTGATGAAGAGCCGACGCTTCTGTAGGTCGGATCGCCGGTGAGGTCGTGGTTTAGGGGGAGATTGTTAGAATAAACCACGTCGGCTTGTCCTGTCCGTGCATGGCGGCGTGCGTGTGCGTGTTAGAGTCGTTGATGGCGCGCGAATATGTGCTCGTGTTGGTGTCCATCAGCAAGGTGCGTGTGTCATATCTGTCTAGGATTGATGCGTATGTGCGGAGCGTCAAGTTTCCAAATCTGTTAAGATCTAAAGTCGAGTTTGGCTCATGCGTGGAGTTCGACGAGAACTCGTGGGCGCAGCACCGCCTGGTGTATAAAACCATCCTGTAGACAGCAGGGAGTCCGTGTCTTGAGTTGTATCTTCATTGTGCAATCAAAGCCAACATACAGGCCGCTCGGCGGCCGGGGCGTTAGTCGCCAGAAATCTCTTGCACCTCTAGCTTGTGTTCGTGAGCGTGAGCTGAGAGCGTTCGTCGCTGTCTGGGTTCCAACATAAACTGTAATTTATTTTTAATTAGTATCCGAATACCCCATACGACATCACATGTAACATTCGATGTGACACCCAAAAACTTTACATCTCAGGATCTAAAGACCCCCTTAGTATCCTTGAGGAGGTCCGAACCTGTATTAATTGTCTCATGTTTGTGTACTATGATACCCTAATCCAAAAGGCAACCAATTTATTAGAATATGATATACAATATCTAAATCTTTGACAAGTACAAATCTATCTAAAATAATACTTGGCTTCACAGTCTATGAGAAAATCACCAACTTTCAAAGGCATCTTCCAGAAACAACATAACAAGGTAACAACTTATTGATTATCATACCAGCAAAGAAAGATAAGCACTAAATGAAATTGTAAAGGTTGATAGCCGTCTAAAACTACCAGCAACAGCAACTCAGGACACTTGTTCAGTTTATGAGGAAATTAATATAAATCAAAATGTGATTCAGGGGATCCTGAGAATAAAAGCATCTCTCCAAGGCAAGCCCAAGCATAAATAAAATTGAAGGTGCACCTCAAGTCCATTCATCTGGCCATTGCATTTTTCTTATGTCTCCCTCCCTCGTGTCACTGCCAGCCAATCCTGGACATCGGGCCGGGCCGGCACAGCACGCTGGCTGTCGGGCCGAGGTGGCATGGCGTGCCCTGCGGGCCGTGCCAAGGCGGCCTGCGGGCCTAGCCTTCGTCCCAGGCACGGACCTGTGGGCCTGTTTACTTGCCGAGCTAGCCCGTCAGGCACGGCAAAATCAGCAGGCCGTGCCAGCCTGTAGCCCGTCAATCAGAAAACCCTCACCCATTCATATTTTTACAAACATTCACTGATTCTCAGAATCACAGAAAAATTCAGAGATTCAAATATGAAAAACACACATTCACTGATTCACAGATCTATTTGATCACATACACATATTCAGATATCCAAATCACATTCAGTCACAATTTAATAGATAGAAGTTACATTCACTGATTCAAATATCAGTCCATCACTTAACAGATCACATTCACTGATTCACATAACACAACACATCACTTAACAGATCAGATCATATATCAAAATGAACTGTTTTGTACAATGTTGCCTCATTAAAAACTTACCTAGGTAAAACTTACCCGTGTGAGAAACCTCAGGCAGAAAAAAAAAGTGCAGCCAGCTCCAAGCTCCAAATGTCTTAACAAAGTATTACAGACCATAAGACCATTGTTCATAAGTGCAAATGAAAACTAAGCAAGTGAGGACTGAGGGACACATCCACTCTCAGTCAGCTCACACAAAAGTACCAAAATCTAGCCAGCCATTCTTTCAAGTCTTAGCCACCAGCACCAGATGCATCAGCTCCACCTTCAGGTTCATCCAGGAACAGATTATGGAATGCATCTTCAAGTTCCTTGGTATCAGCAGCTTGATGTTGTTCCCTCTTCTCTCCTAAATGTCAATCCTTCAACAAGGTTAGCTCTCCACATGTTCTGGTTTCAAGTTGCGGCGTCGTTCTTCTAGGATCCTCCCTGTTAAACTGAAACAAGACTCCGAAGAGCAAGTGGAAACAGGAACTGACATAATATCTCTTGCCATAATAGCAAGGATGGAATAGGTTAGTTTGTGGTCACGCCATCATAGGAGAATATCAAAAGCATCCTCATAAGAAGTTATGCAGTCACTGTCCAAATAGCTAGTAAGTTCAGAAGCAATAGAGTGAGAAGCAGTGGCAGTGGAAGGACCAGGCTGATCTGAGTCTCCAAATTTTTTCCCCCAAGCCTGTTTTCTCTTACCAGTGGCTGGGGTAGGACCAGCAACCCTTTGTGACCTGGCTGCACCAAACTTTCTCAAGTATTTCTCAAACATTTTATGCAACTCAATTTTAAAATCATCATAGTAAGTAGTGTAATCTGTAGCACTATAATCACCAAGTAAATGAAGGACCCTTTGCATACCTCTGAGCTTAGCTCTAGGGTCAAGAATGAATGCAAATGAGTATAAGAGAGGAATGTCTTTCCAATACTTAAGGAATTTATCTTGCATAGGGTACACAAAGGGTCTCAGATTAACATATTTGTCACATGCATACAAATGGGATGCAATCTCCAGAATATGGTGTAGCACAAGATGACTGGTAGGATAATAAATACGAGACAGTGTAACAGTACAGTCATAAAATAGTTCCAGAAACTCCAATAATTTCCTAGCCACATGCCAATGAGCTGGAGATAACAGTGCACTACCATAATTTGAATTTATGAACACATAAAATACTTCACTGTAAGGAACCAAGTGTTTTAGCATGAGATAAGTAGCATTCCATCTTACATCCATGTCTAAGCCAAATTTCCTAGGTCTCATACCTTTAGCTTCACAGTAGTTTTTAAACATAGCAATTCTTTGATTAGATGAGTTCAAGAAATTAATTGCAGTTCTAAAATCATCTATGTAAGGTTTGATTCTTTTTAATGCATATTTAACTATGAGATTAATAATGTGACAAGCACAATGTTGATGCACAAGACTGTAAGTTCTATTATTAGGTTCATCATTAGGTGCAAGATCAGGACCAAGATAACCAGCAAACATGGGTGTCAAAGTTTCCATTGCCTTAACATTTGAAGATGCATTATCTAAAGTGACAGAAAAGATCTTATCAATCAAACCATACTCCTTAACCACAGATGCAATTCTAGCAGCTATGTTTTCACCAGAATGCTTAACTTCAATCAACCTAAGACCTATTATCTTCTTTTGCAACTCTCAATCAGAATTCACATAGTGAGCAACAACAGATATGTAATCCTCCTTAGCATTACCAGACCATATGTCAGAAGTCAAAGCAACAAATGAAGAAGCAAGCAAACAGTTCTTAATCACAGCACGACGTTCAACAAATAACTTGTCCAGATCTCTAGTGGTAGTTCTTCTAGATGATCTAACAAATCTTGGGTTATGAGCATGCACAATATATTCCTCAAATGCATCAGTGTCACCAAAACAAGGAGGAAGATCAAGCCTAACAATCAATCTACACAGTTCAGTTCTAGCAAGCATAGGATCATAATTCCAATTATGCACAGACCCATCAGCATTAAAAGCAAGTCTAGACTGAACCCTAGACTGATGATCAAGTTTTTGTTTGCAAGATGTAGCATGCCTAAGAATATGTCCAGTACCAGCAGCTGATCTAGCACTGAACACTTTTCTACAAATCTTACATATAGCTTGAACACGCACATGAGAACCATCAATCTTCTCAAAAACCTCATCAAAGTCATCCCAGCACTTAGACTTGTGCTTACCAGGTTTAGAAACAGAGGAAGGAGTGTCATTACCAGAAGCATTACCATTAACACCAGTGCTGTTGGAGTCCACCACCGTCGCCGTCCCCACTGCCCCTACATGGATGGCATTGACGTCGATCACGAGAGGCTCTGTCCCGCGGGTAGCGTCGACGAACACGTCAAAGGCGTCACATCCGTCGTCGTCGTGCTCCGGGGACAGACCAACCGCAACCAAGTCATCGTCGCCAGTCCAATCTGGGGCATCATCGCCGCGTGGGTCACACGCCGTCGCCAAGGGGACCTCGGCCGCGGATGGCTGAACTGCTCCGGCACCGTTCCTCAACGGTGCGCGGCCATGGCTTGGCCACGGTGCCATTGCCCGTCGTCCGTCTACGCCTAGGCTAGTAGACGACGAGGCATCGGACACGGCAAGGGACTTGCGCAAGAAAACAGAGGAACGATGAGAATGGGGATAGGACCTAGGGTTAGGGTTAGGGTTAAGAATGGAATGGGGACTGGAATAAGGACAGTACCTACGCAACCGGAGCCAGGCGCCGGAGAAGACGAGGGCCACACAAAGGCAAGACCGGATTAAGAAGGACGTCGAGCAACGGCGACGGAGAGACGGGGAGGCAGACTCACAGATTCATCGACATGACAAGGGAAAGAGAAGGATAAGGAAGACGGAGAGCCGGAGAGGGAGCAGAGCAGGGAAGGGAGTAGGGAACGCAGGTAAAGCCAGAGAGGAGGTGAGCGGCGACGATGTCACCGGATCAAGTCGGCGCCGTCGAAGAACGAAGACGAGAGCGAGTGCGGCGGATGCGGATGGGAGTGGATAGGGTTAGGGTTTGGGTGGGGTGGGGGTGAGCGTAGTGGCGGAGCTCGAAGCAAAATATAGGTGGGGCCATTTTCAAATCTGGACCATAAAGCAACATGTACACAAGCTCCATAGAAATAAGTTTTAGTTCTATGATACTATAATATGGTCACAATTAACAAAATACAAATCACCATGCCTATTAGTCTATTTTATATATACCAAAAGACAAGTAACCCATAGAACTAGCACTCGTTAATAGTCCACTATTCTTTTCCTCAAATCCTGGAAATCAGTAATTATATCTTCATAGTTGTAGTTGGGCTGTTGAATTTGTTCCCTTTGCTTTACGTGTGTTGGGCTGTTGGCTGATGTCAGGTCCCAGCATGTGGCCCAACGCCCCAGCCCATCATATCAGCTAGTTAAACTAGCTAAATTAGTATAGCATGTTGCTGATCATTGTAAATCTCTATTTCTTTTTATGGACCAAGGGGGGCCGGAGCCCTCTATGGCTAATACGTAGCTCCGCCGTTGGGTGAGCGGCCGACTCGGCCGTTTTTATACGGGGTCGGGGGATTACCGTTGGGCTGCCTCGGCTAGGCCTGCTAGCGGTGCGGCCTTGCAGGCCGATGACGGGCCTGGCGTTATTTGGCGGGCCGTGCCGTGCCGGCCTGCGGGCCTGGGGTGCGGCCCAAGCACGACCTGCACCTCCGGGTCGTGCCAGCACGAGCCCAATGGCCTTCGGGCCGTGCCGTGCTCGTGCCGGGCTCACAGGCTCGGGCTGCATGCCCAGGATTATTGCCAGCCCATCACTTCTCTCCCTCCAGGATGATATCCGCTCTTCTACCCAATCTCATCGCAGCAGCAGGAAGCAGATATAGGTCTTAATCACTGCAATTCAATGAAGTATGCTGGCAAGTTGGTAAGCCAAAGACTGGTCTCTTCACTCTTGGCAGCTTGACTCCAGTAATAACTTAATAACCATACTATCAAGCATGTATCTATGTGCAATGGCAAAGCATAAAACGAAATCAAGGTGGGGCCACCACATGTAGGATGGCAACTGATGAATGCATAGGAGGGAACGACCAGTGGACACAAGCATGAGGATACGTGAAGACTAATGTGAGGTTGAAGATAGTAAAGACCATGTAAGATTAGGCCTCAGCTTGCTACTCGCCGATGGCAAGCTCCTTGAATATGTGACTCAAATAAAGGGAAATTCATCTCCCTTAACGACTTCATCTTCCTCATGGATCGGACCTGCTCTTCCCCATCCAGGAATCCTGCTAGTTCTAGACAGACACAAATCCATCAAGGAACTTGAGTGCCTGCCATATCATCTCATGCAGCATTACATGGTGCTAAGTAGTTATTTTGCATCAAGTGGAGTGGGGGGTTTTGGGGCCTTAACTACTCTCCGCAGTGCCTATGTGCATGCATTTACCACCTTCAGCTCCATTACACCATGCAGCAGGATGCCTGCATCAATGGCCACACATTGACAATGTTGCCCAGTCCCAAGTCCATGCAGAACTTCATCACCAACTATGAACAATGAGATAAACTTAGGTGTGGCCACCTGCCACATCACCACTGGCATTCATGTGGTTGTAGCATCAATGTCTACCACAACTGCCCATACACATCCAAGCTATTTCACACAGACTTCTGTGTGCCCCCTCTTGGCAGCTTAAACCTCATCACTAATGTCTAATCAGTTAACGCATTTGGGTGCATCTTCTCATCTAACTTTTGCTGCATAGTAGTTATTAGGCAATGCATAGGTGCCTAGCCATGAGCTGTTTGTACTGACTACAGTGAGTTGCCCCAGAGAATCAAGCAATAATATAATATGTGCAATTATGAAAAAGTACATATTTTCCACAAGAAACTGATCGACAGAAAAGAGACATCAGATCTGGGTGAAGGCACCCTTGATCTTCTAAGTTAAATGTATATGGGAATGTGTGATGCACCATCCTTAGTTCGAATTTTCAATAAAGAAACATTTTGTGTAAGATATGGGTGAATGTGCACTTTAACTTTTTTCACTTATGTTCAAGATATAAGGCCAAGATCTGAACCAAGACAATCAAGGTCATGTGTGGCTTGATCTATTAATGGACGATTGTGCACAACAACCAAAAGAGTTGATTAATTCCATAGCCAACTACAACCAATCATGTTAGCTACTAGCCGTTGCTATTGAGATAGAGACATAGAGTTACTTTTTGAAAAGGAAAGAGTAAAATACAGTGGCAGTCCTCAAACTTATCCTTAGGGTGCCATCTAGGTCCATAAACTTGCATATTGCACAAGTGCATCCCTAACCTTGATAATCTATGTCATCTAGGTCCATGAACTCACAGACTTTAGAAGTATGCCCCTCATCTTACTAAATGGTGGTCATCTAGGTCCAAAGTGTTAGACATATGAACAGCAGTGTCCACTTGTATAACTATCACAACTATAACCGATGAAGAAGTGGATCAATTTTTATGGACTTGCTCAGAATGACCTTCATTAGAAATAGAAGGTGCTCTGGTGCAATCCCTACTGACAGAAAAGGATTACAATCGGGCTGGTAATAATCTATAGTCATACTTCCAACAATGGCTATGTTGTAGACTCCTTCATGGACTGACAGTACCGCCGTCAACATAAGTGATAACCCAGCCCAAGGCATGGGTAGAACGACACAGGTGGCATGCAGGGCAGGAGGGTGGTAACAGGAGGAAAATTAGGAAGATTTATTAGGCGAGTTTGAGGATTAGGAGGTGCACCTAAAATATAAAGGGACACCTTAGATTGGATTGTAATCATTGGAAAGAATACACCTTCCTGTGTAGGGCATGGGTTTCCTCTTTGAAGATGGCACTGGGTTTTTCCACCGCCGCCACCGTTGAAAACGACCCTACACCCTCACTATCCTCTGCATTCTCTGCCTCAACCACAATTGCTTCCACGCTCACTACTATGATAGTATGATTGCCTCACTGAGTAGTGAGTAGCCCGTCCACGCATATCAGACCAAGTTCAACCTGGGCTAATTCTTGTGCTATTAGTAACCAATGATTTTAGTTGGCCCTAGTCTCACTCAGGTATAAATCTCTACGTTAGAGATGTCTTTTTTCTCTCGATACTTATAGTTGTGATAGTTACACATGTGAACATGAAGCATATCCAAATTAGATTAAAATTAACACATAGTTGCTCTGATGTCTAATAATTTGGACCTGGATGACACTATTTAGTACGATCAAGGATGCACTTATACACTCTGCAAGTTCATGGACCCAGATGGCACAAATTAGCATGTTTACGTTGCACTTGTGTGATCTGCAAGTTCATAGACCTAGATGGCACCCAACAAATAAGGACTGCCAGCATATTTAACTCAAAAAAGAAAAGTACATTTAGAAGAAAAAGAAAATCACCTGAGTTTGTTGCATATGCTGCTTCTTTCGACTTATTTGCTCTATTGCACCCGCTGCTTCACCATTACCTGATGAAGGTGCATTGCAACATATTGTGTTTCATCATGAATCTGAATGTTTCATATCTTATTAACGCAAAGACAGCTTCTTAATGGCCATGATTCTAAGATGTGAGTTGCCTTACCAGCATTGCAGGGGTGAGGCTAAAAGGAGCATCACAAGCAATCACTTAATGACAGTTTTGCTTGGAAATTTATGGTTACAGGACTTTGATTGTATTGGAAAGAGGCCATAAATGTTTCATTCCTTTTTATCAATGAAACTATGTAATCTTGAAAGGTTTTCCAATACTGAATTGTATGATAATTGTGCCCGACTGTTGAGAGAACCGGCACCACGCAGCAAAGCGTGGGGCACCATGCCACCATCTAGTTCTATTTAGGCCTTGTTTGGATGCGCATGTATCAAGCTCAAACCACATGGATTGGAGTGGATTGAAGTGTATATTAGTTCAAATACACTCCAACACATGTGGTTTGAGAGAGATACATGCACATCCAAACAAGACCTTAACTGATAGCTAGCGGTTCAACCTCCACGCCTAATAATAATCAAACAAACCAAACTGCTAAGCGATAAATCAAATGTTTTTTTTCACCAATATATGTGTCATGCAATCTCCACTGATTATTACAGCATGGAGAATAAATAGAGCTAGTCGACTCGTTCAAGGTGAGTAAAAGAAAAGCACACACGGACATATGTTCGAAATTTGTCTACCTCGTCTCCCTATGATCGTGCGAGTTAGAGGAGAGTATCCAAATATGGTGGCGCCTGGTCCTAGGGCAAATTGGAATGACTGACACTATTATTGGATAGAATATGCAAGCCTCTCGTGCCTATACGAGTAGTGTGTGTCCACACATGTTACATAATTCGAATTCAAGATGAATGTATGACAATATCGTTGAATAAATATTCAAGCAGCAAATCTACCATGTTGTCGTTGTCGTATAATAAGCTGTACATCCAATTACAACACACGAGTATTTTTGCTAGTAAACAATAAATGAAGACAGACTGGATCATTTGGATGTCAAACTGTCAGATTAGTGGTATATGGCCTATTTGGCAGAGCTCTAGCTCACAGCTCTATGCAGAATCTGGTGTTTGTTTAATAAAATAAAATATCTTAAACTCCTAATTTTAATCTAAAAGAAGAACAAGGTGACTAAACAAAAGACCCTCAATCAGCCCATAGCTTCAGCTCTAGCATCATGAATTTGTAGAACTGTACCAAACACATATAGGGCTAGTTTGGATGGAACCCTGGGCTAGTTGCCTGGGCTATTGACCTGCCTGTATTCAATTGCAAGATTGCCTGGCCAGGCAAAGCTGAAGTTCAGGCAACGTTTGGTTGATGGCCTGGAAGTGAGCCTCAGCTAGTAAAAAAGTCAGGCGCTGTTTGGCTGTTTGTTTTGCCTGGGCCATACTGAGCATTGTTTAAAGTAATTGTCTATACAGGAAACATTTTACAGAGAAGGAATAAATAAAATATCTGATATAAAATGATTAATTATATTTTCAGATGAGAACAACACATTATGAAACAAATAAACCATGAACTCATGTTCCAGTCATAAGTAATGAACTCATATGGGCTCTATTCATAATCTTACACAACGAGTTCTCAAGCCTAACAAATATTACAACTTAAGATTAGATAATAGTTCATCGATATACAAAAGCACATCAAGGATGTCCCAAGAGCCTGTCAGGTACCTCTCTGGCTATCAACTTCGCTAGCACCTAATTAGCATCTACTCATACTATACTACATGCTGATTCCAAAAGGGTGCAGCAAAAACAGACCCATCAGTCATAATCAAAAGATCATGCAGCTACAATCAACCATAATTAGTTACCACCAAGATCACCACCAGATAAATAGTTAAACACCCAACGCTCAAGGTATTCTTGACCCATATTGATAAGGAAGCTACGATGAACTTGAAATTCTGGCTTGCAAAGGTGCATTCCTACTGCAAGTCTATCATCCGGAGCTAATGCGATCTTCTTGAGCATATCCCATAGAGGACCATTAGGGTCCGGAGGAGGTACAACCTGCACTGGTTTTGCAAGGTTCTGTTGGATACCACCCAAAGTATTGGTTATCTCCACATCCATATCATCATCGGCAGAGGCAGGAGACGGTTTTATGTTAGACTTAGTGGCCCTACCAACCCGTGCAGCAGCAGGTGCTATATTAGACTTGCCAAACCTTTTAAAATTTCTCTTGTTAGGCTTCATGGACTTGACACTAGATGAAGAAACTTGACTGCTAGCTGCAGCAAGGGCAGCCACTTCCTCACACTCATCACTATCAGACTGTAGTTTGTCTGAATCTTCCTCTTGTGCATCATTTGTGTTATCATAGTTAGCCATATCATCCAACATGTCAAGTCTCTCAGTATCATCTTGGTTTGGATCTGCTGCAGTGGAAGGGTCTTGCATAAAAGAATCATCAGCTGTGCAGCCACTAAGTAATTCTTGCAATTTGTCAAAGAACTGAATTGGTTTAGAGAGAATCCCCCGGTCCCCAGGTATGCTTAGCCACCACCACCACCACCACTCTCATTCATATGCTTAGCCACAAGTCCCCAGGTATCCTTATGCCACCTCCAGTCACGATGAACTTGGTCCACAGTATAGGTAGTACCATATTTTGAGTTCACTGCAGATGTACAGGCTGTGTGATGCATCTTCTTGAAAAAAGTTTTTGGAGGCATCGCCAACTTCTTCTCAATGTACCAATCAAGGAGAAATTCAGATATAGCTGGAGGCCAATTTGTAGCTTTTGCCCTTGGGTTTGAACCTGCAACTTTCTTACCTCCCTTGACCTTAGCATTCATGCTACTATCTCCTGTATCCATTGAGTGAACTACAGAAAAATATTGCAGTGAAGAAAACAGCAAGCACCAGTACATATATTTTGCTAAATAATAATAAGTCTCACAAGCTAAATTATAATTTATAAATGTATACACCATACAAGTACATATATGCTCCAAACACTAGTACATAGCATAGTGAGTTACATCAATATTCAGTCCACATCAAATTAGCTAGTTCATCTCGCTTAGCCACCCATTGCCTGTTTTCTGCACCTTGATCTGTTGCTACTCTAGTTGACCTAGGCAAAGTATTATACCAGCGTTCTTCTAGTTGACCTAGGCAAAGTATTATATCAGCGTCCCTTAGTAGACCAGAATCACGGAAACGGGAAGAAAGTTTCCAGAACACAGCTTTCCTCATCCGAAGTTGATGGATGCAATTTTTATCTGTTCCATTATATAGTTCATCTAGCCTTGTTTGCCTCACCAAATCTCTGCTCACCAAGGGACCATATTTTATTGGCAATCTTCTAGAGCGAAGACGCCGACGTCGTCATCGCCATTGGATAATGGCAATGACAATAGATAGGACACTTAACATGCGAGCTCTTTGCTGGATAACATAATCAGAAATGTGGTCTTTATCCATCTAAGCATCATATGAGAAAATGTAAGAAACAAGCAAGCTGATAGGTATACATGCATGTCGTCATTTTCTAAATCAACATGTACAGAACTACTACTTTAATCAATATATATTCCACTCACATTCTAATCCTCCAAGATAAATGTGTACTAGCTAGCACCATTGGATGTCAGTACCGAACATCCTAAAAAATCGTCTCCATTGCTGTACAATATGCTTACTACGAAGAAGTACTAGGAGAAAAGGAAAAGGATCTATGTACGAACATGCTAAAAAAATAGTCTCACATGGTAAAAAATCAGTCTGACTACATTTGTACTCCCTCCATACTCAAAAAGGTTGTCGTTTAGGACAAGGTTTTAGTCAAACATTGGGAATATAAATCATGAATAACTTTTAAGTTTTTGAGTTTGAAAATGAGAAAACCATATCAATAGATTTGTCTTCAAAAATACTTTCATAAAAATATACATATATTATATTTCAATAAATATGTTTCAAAAAATAAGCGGTCAAAGTTAGACTTTGGAGACCGTGCCGTTTTCTAAAACGACAACCTTTTTGAGTATGGAGGGAGTACACATCAACCTAGAAAAAAATGCAGCCATCATTTGGGCATAAACAAGAATAATAGACCAAGCAAATCAAGAAATTAGAAACAAATTTTGCTCACCTTTACTAAACCAGATCTCAGATCAGTGAAGTCAATGGAGAGGGGAGAGAGGAAATAATAGAGCAAACCACCAGATCCACAAGCTAGAAGATCACCCTGCTATCTCCATGGAACCCAATCTGTGATTTTCTCACTTCAGAATGGTAACGAGAGAGATGGGGGAGGGAGGGGAGAGGAAAGGGGAAAGTGAGGAGAGGATAAGACACACCTGTGATTTGTGGTCATCGAAGCCAGGCAGCTCGGCTGGACTCCCAGGCGCTCGATTTTCTACGCCTGGCACCCGGCATCCGCACCAGGCATCCACACCAGGCAAATAGATCCCAGGTCATGAACCAAACAAGGTCCAGGCAAGGTCCAGGCAAGTGTGCAGTCCAGGCAAATTTGTCCAGGCCTCTATCCAAACAAGCCCATAGTATAACTGAAGTTTGCTTGCAAAAAAAAAGAACAATAGTGTTCTTCCATTAAATATGTAATGAAAATTAAGAAATTAACATCTATTGGGACTTTCTCACATTATAACCATGTAGAGTTGGACTGACTTCAATATGAACCACAAAGGCACAAAGACTAGCTGGTACCCAAATAATTTGATCTCGACTTGAATATGAACACAAAGACTGGTTCTACCTTGCAGTAGAATGGTTGGTCCAAGTTTTTAAGTTGTCAAATTTCTTTTTGATAACGTTTAAAGTTGTGGAATATTAGCCACCTCCATGACTGTATGCAACAAGGAATTAACTACGCCACACTAATAGTTGTTGGGGAGAAAACCATTACATATATTGTGTGTGCTGGTTGCAATGCACGGTCCATTAGGCCATTAGCTAATCAAGTGAAATGCTCATAGAATTAAATGATCACATCTTAGAAGTAGGGATAGCAGGTAAAAATTGCATGATGAACACTACAAGATCCTTGATGTGCGAATTACATTATGCAGTATACATATATACATTGCTGTATGAAACAAATGCAGAAGAAAAAACATAATGCCATCGCCTTGCCCAAACTCATAAACATGTCTCTTAGGTAAGAGTCGAATAGCCATCCTAATCACCTACACAATAAAAGATGCTCTCCTGCAAAGAATTGCACAACCCATTGTATCAAAATAACACACTTTACCCCCCATCATCTTCTACACAGCACTGCACATTACTCAAGACTATAAGGTGGCGTTTGGATTCTGGGTTATGGGAGGTGGGATAGGGAAATAGAAGGCGCTGGAAATCTGATCCCGTGTTTGGTTTTAGGGAATGGGAAATAGAGAGTGTATGAGGAAAGGGAATAAAGTGCTTCTTTCCCACCAATCCTATCCCACCAAGAGGGAATAAGGTGCTGAGTCCTCCATGAACCGCATTTCCATCTTCGTTTCCATCAGATTTTTCTATTTACATGGGCCCCAAGGCGTAACCCTATCCCAAGCTAAGGCAAATAACCCAAACATGGGTTAAGGAAGAAATATCAGCATCCCTTTTCCTAACCCACCTAATGCCATCGATCTCCATCTCCCTATCCCATACGGCCATAGCACATAAGCATCCCAACAGCACCTAAGATTGAACATGCATTCTTGTATACAGAGGTTTCAATTGTGAAAATATATTTAATACAAAATGATATGGATATCAGCAGTAGTTCAGAAGAAAGTAAACTGAGCAAATCAAATCTTTTTAAATGGTCAAGCACAGGTGATATACTTACATGCTACATCGAGGTTGCAGATATTTGAGGTGTGAGTGACACATGACAATTTCTATTGAGTGTCTCCTCTTCAAATGAAGTTGAACATGACAAGCAATGATCTTTAAATTTATATAGTGTTTAAACTTAACTTGATATGCTCAGGATCATCCCAATCCAGACCCTCAATCAGTACATCATACTTGTGATCCATATGTGACTGCAAGCAATCAAGAACAGCCAGGACACTGTTTATCTGGCTCTTTGATCTGTTTTCTGCTGTGAAAGTATAAACTTTATTGCCAACTTCTATCCAACTGCACCCGATGTTTGTTTTCAGCCCTCTCTCTTTCATCACCTTCCTCACTCTCGCCACTTCATCCCAGCAGCCAATGCTCCCATACAAATTCGCTAGCTGGACATGAGTTGCAGCACAACTTGGTTCCAGCTTTAGACGGTGCTCTGCAGCTTGTATGCCGATCAAAATGCTTCCATGCAACCTACAGGAAGCCAGCAGGGAGCCCCATATGACACCATTTGGAGGCATGGGCATTGTCTGGATCAGATCCCATGCTTCATCAAGCAGCCCTGCACGGCCAAAAAGATCGACCATACATGAGTAGTGATCTATCTCTGGTATTACTCCATGTTCAGTCATTGCCCTGAAGCAGCTTCGGCCCTGCGCCACAAGGCATGCATGCCGGCATGATGAGAGTACACCTAGGAAGGAGATTGCATCTGGTATTATGTGCCCTTCCATTTCTTTAAGCAAGTCTAGGCAATGCTTAGCAAGGCCATGCTGTGAATATCCAAAGATCAAGGAGTTCCAAGAGACCAAGTCTTTGCATGTAATGCTCTCAAATACAGCTCGTGCTTCACCAATACTTCCGCACTTTGCATACATTGATATCAGTGCATTAGATACATGGACATAGGAATCAAAACCCATTCTCATTTGTAGGGCTTGCACACTTTTACCAAGTACAAGAAATGCATGGTTAATGCAGACACTGAAGATAGTTGCAAATGTGATGTCATTTGGCTTGCACACAGACTGCCTCATCAGTGCAAATAAATGGAGACATGCTTCAACCTGATTATTCTGGGCATAGCCAGAAATTAATGCTGTCCATGTCACAGTATTTTTTACTGTCATATTTTGAAAAACCAGATGAGCAATTTCCAATTGGCTGCATCTTGAATAAAAACTGATCAGCGAACTGCCAATGGGAATAGATGAGACGTATCCTACTTTCACTAGTAGAGCATGAAGCTGTACACCAGCAGTAAGAGTTTTCCCATCAGCACAGTAACTCAGTGCAGATGCCAAGATAGATGCATCTGAACTGATTTTCCCCCTCCTATGCAACTCCACAATTTGCATAAACATGTCCTCCTTTGTGAGTCTAGTTATGGAGGGGCAAAGTGAGGTATTATTTGAGACAATATTACTGTGTTTAGGGTGTGCTTGATTTGAGCTTGAGTTAGCAAAGCTCTCTTTACCCGTACGCATAGCATGCAGTCTTGATTGTACTCCCAAGATGTCACCCATACAGCCATTGATAAGGCGGTAATGTGACGGAACTTCCTCTTGGTCAAGATGATGCTTGGGTGGTACAAGGTCCAAAACTCTTAATGCATTTTGAAGGTTGGCACGCCTTTGCTTTCTTGATCTCTCAAGTGTTGGGGATGTGCCAAAATTTGCCACAACTAGATGAATAGTTGCAGCCACCGCTGGCATAACAGCATGGCATTTGAGATGGCAGTGGTAGAAGAGATGCTTGTGCATGTCAGCAGTGGACCATCAAGAAAATTCCAATGAGTGTGCACATGCAAACAAGTTTGATTTTATAGTATAACTGCATCATAAATTCAGTATAGTTAAGTCAAACTGTCAAAGATTAGGCTAATTGTGCTAAGCTATAATTGTTTAAAACAGGGTTCCAAAGAGCGGCACTAAGCGCAAGCTTCAGCAAGCAGATGGGTAGCGCTTCGCCATGGGGTTTAAGCACTCCCTCCGCCTTGGTGGTGCAGCGACTGCTGGTTCCCACTCCCCGCCGGCCGCGCGCGACGCGCAGGAAAGCCACAGGGGCCGGGCGACGGTCCAGCGGAGGGAGGATTTAACTATTCTTTCGAAAATCATTAACCAAAAATTAGTTTTTCAGGGCTAAAAGAATAAGGTAAAAAAGAGAGAAGGCGGACGCAACCTGCAGCCGGTCATGATGAAATCCTTGAGGCAGGCGGCGCGCTGGCTGTTCTTAGCGCGGCAGCTGAAGGCGACGCAGAGCGCCGTGAGGGTGGCGCTCTTCCCGCCTGCCAGTGGCGAAGCCAGGATCTAAAAATTGGGTATTCCCACTTCCACATAAGAATTTTTTTTTTATCAATAGATTTAAAAGATAGTGCAGAATAGTACATTATCGATAATTAAAGGCACAACAATAGTTAAATAACAAATTGTTTAGCTAATCAGCTATAAAATATGCATGAAACAAACTAATAATTAATAGAGAGAACTTACAAAATATTATAGTGTTGCTTTAATCTTGCGAATCTCCAATTGCAACCAAAATAAAAGAACTGTAGTCTGTAGCAGTCATGGTCTGTAGAGTGGAGGAATCAGGAATGAGGATGGAGACCTGTACAGGTAGTCGTCGATCTAGGCCCCTGCTGGCTGCTGCTCCAAGCGCCCTGCTCGGCTGCTCCCCGGCCGCCCGCCCGCCGCCGAGGCGCTGCCACGCTGACCCGCCGTGCGCCCGTGCCCACCGGCCCCGGCCGCCGCTCTTCTGCTAATCTGCTGCCGGCTGCCCTTGCCCTGCTCCTCTGCTCGCAGCTCGCTACCGCGCAGGCTGGCTATGGGCCGGCTGGCTCCCTTGCGCCGGCCTTGTGCTCCGTGCTCGCCGCGCCGCCGCCGACCGCGTGAGACAGGGAGAGCGGAGAGGCCGAGTCGCCGAGAGGGTGTGTGTGAAGCCGCGGGGGAGGGGGCTTCGGGATGATATGCTGAATTGGATGGATGGGCCTAGTGGGCCGGCCTGGAGCAGTGGAGAATTCGGAAGCGAGGCTGAAAGGGTCGGGGGTTTTTTTCCCTATATTTAGTTACGATCTGAAATTGGGAGGATAACTGGATTCCTGGGAGCCACGATCTCAAAATTCGGATTAATCGGGGTAATAATTTAGTTACAACAGTGGATGAACTAATTGATCCTGTTACTTTCTTTTGGGACATTGATTTGGTGCGTTCCTTATTCTGACAGGTGGATATAAATCGGATCTTACAAATTCCGATCACGCACAGCAGAGAGGATTGTCTGGCCTGGCACCATAATAGAAGTGGGTTTTTTTCGGTGAAATCAGCATATCATAATCAATGAAAAAAAAAGTTTGGACCAAGGCTGGCATTGGCGCAAGGGAGTGGTACTAGTAATGTGCAAGTATGGAAGAGGTTGTGGAAGCTCAAAATACCAAGTAAAATTAAGATCTTTGGCTGGCGAGCACTTCGTGGGTTAGTGCCATGCAATGCAATTTTATCGAATCGGCATATAGTCCGTGATGGTGGATATCTGATATGTCATAATGGAGCCGAAGATATCAAGCATATATTTTTTTTCATGTGCCAGAGCAGAAGCAGTATGGAGATTGATTGGTGCTTGGGGAAAAATTGAGAATTTCTTATCTATTGATCGGTCTGGTTCTGTAGTACTGGAGGAGATCATTCGATCACAGGAGCAGATCGCAAGTCTTGATGTGGGCTTAGCTGAATTAATTCTAACAGGTGGTTGGTACCTTTGGTGGGAGAGAAGGCAAATAACACATGGAGAAGCTGTACAAACCCCACAAAGATCAGGCATTGCAATTGTTGCTTTGGCAAAAAAATTATAAAATAGCAGGTGTGCGGGGAGTTAAGATACGACGGGGATGGAGTAAAGGGGTTCATAATGATTAATGTTGATGTGTCCTTTGATGAAGATAATGGATGTGGAAGTACGGGAGTCATTATCAGAGATGGCTCGGGAGCGATGATTGCAGCGTCGATGTCTTATATTGCTCATGTCATAGATGCACCGATGGCTGAAGCTTATGCTTTAAAGGAGGGAGTTATGCTGGCTCAATATATTGGGGGCAATCGGCTAAATGTGCAATCGGACTGTCAAGAAGTGGTGGAGATTATGTGTAGTGGAGGTTTTACGGCAAATTCTGGAGCTGCTATCTATGACGAAATTTCTATGGTATGGGGAGGATTCCAGGAAATATCCATTGAGCATGTCCATAGGGAAGCTAATCAAGTAGCACATGAACTAGCAAGGCAAGCAATGAGCACAAAGGAAAATTGTATCTGGAACGATGATCCCCCTAGCTTTATTGTTTCTCTCGATGTAACTATCTTGACCCAATAAAGCTCCCCTAAGGGCACTTTCAAAAAAAAAATGAAGAACGCTAGAAGGTCTAAATTGATACCAGAACCATCCCTTCACCTTTAGCTTATACTTTTGGGATATTTTATTTTGAAAGAATGTGTATATTTGACCTTCTGTTAAAGTAACACAACAAAATTCCAAGAGTAACAATGCCTAAGATATAGGAGACATCTCCAAAAGAGAAGAAAAACGCAGGCAAGTAAAACAAACCCGATCTACAAAACAACAACCTAAAACACATATTGTATACAACAAACATCACTTTATAAATTTCAAATTATTGAATACCAACATAGCAATATATCAAAAAAAATATCAAAGAGCCTAGACTGCAATAATTTCATGTCGAAACTTAAACTTCCATTCATTTTTTTGTTTAGTCATCTTTTTACAAACCGAGTAAATGATGTACAAACATGATATAAAATTGCAGGAGCTACTTGAGAGTCATAGTTCCAAAACTATCGGTGATCATCAATAACAAAAAAAGAGCAGAGGACACTATGTCAAAATCGAGCTTCCGCAGCGTTGCCTAAAAGCATTTCGTGACGGATAGTTGTTTTGCCCGCTGCGAAAAATTTCATGCTTTCCCGTGGCGGTCTTTTTTTTATTGACCGCGGCGGGCATTTTTGTCTGTTGCTGTAATTGATTTACCGCAGCGGACGTCTTAATGTGCCGCTGAGGTAAATCAATTTACCGTAGTGGGCATCCTATAAGGTCCGCCATGATTAAGGCTAAGGCCCATTAGGCCCAGGGCAAGGCCCAATAGCTGCACCAAGTATAAAAATAAGACTTACGGTTTCCTCCCCCAACCAGCCCTCTCTCTCTTCTACCATGAGCAACCCGTACACATCTACATAGGCGGCGCTCGGCACGTGGCGGCTCGCGGCGATCGAAGCGCGCGGCGTGGGGGCGGCGCTCAGAGCGCGGGGGCCACGGTGGTGCTTGGGTCTGCGGCGACGCGGCGATGCGCGGGGCGGTGCTCGGAGCGCGGACAGCGCGCAGCGGTGCAGGTCTGCGGGGCCACAGTGACGGCGTGATGCCACGTCGTGCGGGCTACCTGCCTCCTTCCCCTTCTTCTCCAGTTCACGACGGCTCAGATCCGGCGACGGTAGTCCGCCTCTGGCGAGGCGGATCTGGCGGTGCGGGTTGCGGGCTGGGATTGGATTCGCTTGCAGGGTCGCGATATGGGCTCTCTGGTGGGCTTTGGGTTTTTTTGTTTTGTCCTTAGTTTGACTGTGGCGGACGTTGTTAAGTGTCGGTTGTGGATAATATGTTTACTGCCGCGGGCACTGGCGCCCACCATGATAAAGTCACGATTTACCCTGACGTTGTCACCGTGACAGACGCGTTTGTCCGCTGCGGGAAACCAAATTCGTGCGCAGCAGGTAAATCATTTTGTAGTAGTGGGAATTTAGAGTCCTAAATCAGGTTCAAGCATAAGATCAATGATGAGAGAAAAAGGTAAAGATGGATAAAAAACTGTTGCTTGAGCTCTGTAGCAGCGCCTCTCCCTGTCTGCAACTCTAGAAGCCAAAACAACACACGTGTAGCAGCGCCGCCAGCAATGGCAGCTGCACCTGCAGGCAAGAAGGTGTGCTCCTAGCTTAGCGCCACCGTGCATTGGAACCATGTGTCGTCGTCTTCAGGCTAAACCAAAAGGGCATCACGATTACCTGCTTGATGGGATCGTGCACGGTTTCCTCGGACATGCGCGTCGTCAAGGACTCATGGTGCCGATGGAGTCTGGTGGGGCGGTGCCACGTCCAGGCAACAACGGCCGGTGGAGGGGCATATGTCGAGCCGCACGCAACGACGGCGGTGGGCGGTGCCATGACAGGCAACATCGGTCGGCGGAGGTGCATCTGTCTGGCCCCACGCAACCGCAGCGGCGGTAGTAGCCTCCCGTGTTGCCATGGCAAAAGATGACGACACCTCCCCGGAATCCTGTTGTTGCCCCGCACCTAGGCCTGCATGTCGTGGAGGTAGATCCGACGCGTGGATCCGCCGTTCCCTTTGCCCAAACCCTAGGCGTGGGTGCTACTGTGCGTAGAGCCGCCGCCACCCTCTCCTGACCTGCCTGGCTTCCTGTTGGGGATATTACCTCGGCATATCCCTAGGGACTTGTATGGGCCTACTGACCAGAAGACGGCCCAACCCGCGAGGCCCTATGGCACGCGACCAGCCCGTCGTGCTCGTCAGGGACTCCGGAGAGCCTTGCTTGCCAAGGAAGGTCCTAGTAGATAGACTCAGATCCCTTGCCTTAAGGGACCGATCGTAATCTGTTAGGATATAGAAACTATAACCCTGCTCTCCGGCTATATAAGGCGAGCAGGGACGCCCCTTAGAACAATCTCATCTACACCTCGTGTAACTTAATACTCATATCAATCCAGCCACCAAAACACAGGACGTAGGGTATTACGGCGATTTGTCGGCCTAAACCTGTATAAATCGTCGTGTCTACGCTCTCTGTGTTATGCTTGATCGACGTCGCCACACCTCCGCCTACAATCTACTACCGTAGGGTACCCCCTAGGTAGACTGCGACGCGTATTTCGTCGACAGCTGGCGCGCCAGGTAGGGGGTGCGTGCAACGACTTCATGGCTTGTGAAGCGGTTACCTTCCCTGATTCGATGGTCCTCCCGACGGCCGACACCGTGCTCTAGATTGGATATATATCCTGGACCGTCGGATTTACAGCGCGCGGGTCAGACGCGCCACCACTTGCACGTCGCCCCGCCATGCCAGAGTACCACCCGCGAAAGGTTGTCAGCATCGACGATCTAATCGACGCCATCGACCGCTCCAACGCTGGCATCATCGACTGCATTGATCTCGTGCAGACGGCACGACACCGACTCTCCGGCCATCACGGTCGCCGCCCGCGCCGCCACCGTACTTCGTCAAAGGCAATGGTCGTGTCGACCAGGGGTGCCTATCCCCCTCCAACGATGCCTTACAGACTCTGCAATCAAGCGGTCGTCTTCCAGCATGAGGCGCTCCAACTGATCTCCGACCAGGTCTCGGCAGCACCGGTCGTCAACACGGTCATTATCTCCACAATCCCTAGTGACTCTGAGTAGGCGGTGTCCCTTGATGGCACAGTCTCGTCCGACTCCGCCGCCGCCACAAGGACCAAAACTATCGACTCCTCTGGATCGTCAAGCGACTTCCCGAAATTCCCCTCGGGCTTCAGAGGGATGATTTTTCAAGTCTCTGCTAACAGTGTCGCCCGCGACAACGAGACGGACACCGAACACACCACCCGAGAACAACACAACACTGAGCGCACGCAAAGGCGCAATCTGGAACGCCGCGAGCAGGAGAGGCGCGAGCAGGAACGCTTAGCACAGGAACGGCGCAAGCGTGAGCAAAGGGACCACAACCGCCTCCCACAGCATAATCTCCAACAAGACTTCGACCAGATGGGAATGTCCCGGTGTACAGAACCCCGAGCGCTAATCTGGAGGTAGCTGCGTGTAAGTTTTCCAAGCTCCCTATCACACCTAAAATTGAGAAGATCGAGGCCCACGTCAAGGCGGTTGCGGTCCAGGTTAACAAAATGGGTGTCCCGCTCGAATTCTCCAGCCAATCTCACAGCAGGAACTACCCGTGAAGCCCCCAGCGGCAGCACCGACCAAGATCTCTGTGACACGATGACCAAGAGTATGATCAACCTTGACACGATCGAACACCAGCACCGGCACCTCAATACGCGGGGGGGGGGTCCTTTCTCCGCTCGTCTTCGTACCATCAGGTGGCCCCTGAACTTCAGGGTCACATCGGTGGAGAAATATGATGGCAAGGTGAACCCCGAACAATGGGAGACCACCTACGAAATCGCCGTCTATGCCACCGGAGGGAATCACGATGTGATGGCTAATTACCTACCCATGATGTTGTCGACATCCACCAACAGTTGGCTCGAGAAGATCCCAGAAGGCACCATCGACACCTGGGAGCATCTCAAGGAAATCTTCATCAAGACATACAAAGCTACGTGCAACCAGCTGTTGGTATTTCTTATGACTATTGGATAAATCCGCAAGCGCACAGATTATACCAATGTAGCACTTCACCGGGAGTATTCCAGGTATCGTATTTTCCTCAGGGAACGATAGTGATCTAACTAGGATTAAAGATATGTCCTATGATGGATCAAGGGAGATTATGATAACTGGGTTGAGAGGTTCAATATAGCACAGATGTCTAACAAGGGATAACTGGTTATACTGGTCTTATCAGCCCTTCTCGTGCAAGAGGCGACAGGATAGATCAGAAAGAGGGCAAAACTCTAACCGGATCGTGCCGTCACGTTGTATTGAAGTCTTACCTTTTAAGAACTTATCTTACACACGTGGTGGAATACAAAGACTAGATAGGGTTGTCACTTCATACTAGCATCCATAAACAATCCATGCGATAAGCGGTTTACAAAGGTAAGATCTAGTTTAGACACCACGTCTACACTATTCTTACTACTTTAACCTAAGCTTAAGATTAAAGCACTCTACTTAAAGTAAAGCGATGATCAAGCATGAAAAGTTGTATAACAACTAAACCAGATTTAGAACACTGAATACTATAAAGACTCAGAAGAAGTCACTTACAAGTGCTAAACTTAAAAGAGACTCGCATCCGATGAGGAAGAACTTCGGAGAAGATTCTCGACAGATCCGGGGCTTTCTCCAGAAGGATCTCCTCACTCTCCTCCGACTAGCATAGCACTACTGAAGAGCTCCGCTAAGAGACTAGAGAGTAGTTTCTCCAATGAGGCATGAGTGCGAGTGAGGGCCTAGGGGGGTATTTATAGCTAGAGGTGGAGTAGGGGCTACTCCGGTGCCATGCCAGCGATCCGCGCCACCTCCATCAGCCACCGTAGGATGAAACCGTCATTAGAACCGTCTTAAATCAACGAAGGAGATCAAGTGGATGCATGGAGGCATGCAGGGAGTCGGTGGGGAGGTTGGTGCACCCTTTGGTCACCAGGCTTGGTTCGGCCGAACCCCCCTACAGGTGGGCCCTGCCCATTTCTTCTAGAATCTGACCCCACTGGTCAGGGGGCCAGTGGGAGGTCTCTGGTCCCACCTAGGTGTTTGGCCGAACGTGAATTGTGGCCGTTGGCCTCCATCTTTCGTGTGGAGCATGGCCCACATGTCATAGACACCTTGGCGGTATTTTGAGGGTGTAAAAACATGGTGTAATTACCGTCAACACCGGCCAGAGACGCGCTACGACCTAGAGAATGTTCGCTAAAGAAGCAATGAAAGCCTTCGGGAATACATCTGGCACTTTTCCAACAAACGGTTGAGCATCTCGGATATCTCCGACCCAATGGCCATCACCATCTTCTCCAACGGCCTATGCACCGACGAGCTCCAAAATAAGTTGGCCCGCAAGAGGATAACCACCATATAAGGCTTAATGACCATCGTGAATCCTTACGCCAACCAAGACGACGCTACCCGCAGCCGAGAAGATAGGCGACGTCGTTCCCATTCTTCGGCACGTACGAGGGGTAGCGACCATCGACCCGACTACCGTAGCGAAAGAGGGCCTAGCGACCGGGAGCACAAACACCGAGATTACTGCCCAAGTAACTCCGAAGGCTATTGATAGGGGTACAACCACATGCGCGGGGACCGCTACATTGCCAACACGAACACCCGTCCAAGGCGGAACTACGATAACAACTACGAGAAGATTCTTGATGACTAGTGCCCCATACATAAAAACTCCAAGCATTCCATGCACGAATGCGATGTCCTCGAGTCAGCGATGTGGGGAAGAGGCGATAAAAGACCGAAGAAAGATGACGCCGACAAGGGCAAGGACCAGGAACCGCCAACGCCCGAATTCCGAACAGCCTCAAGAACGTACTCCATCTTTGGAGGCAGCGTGGTCGTCGAAGGGGAGAGGCGACGCCGCCAAGTTCGCAAGGACATCTTCTCATTCGCCGTCGTAGGAGACGACACGACCAACGCTCGCTACCTCGATTGGTTAGAGCAACCTATTAGCTTCTCCAGGGAAGATGAGTGGACGGATTAGAGGTACCCCGGTCGCTTCCTCCTCCTCATCGACCCGACTATCGCCACGTGCTGCTTCAGAAAGGTCCTGGTCGATGGCGGCAACGCTATCAACATCATCTTCACCGATGTGTTCTGCCAGCTCGACTACTCGAAGAAAGACCTCCTCCCGGTGAATTTTCCCTTCTGGGGGATCATCCCAGAGAAGGCCTCCACAACGGTGGGGCAGATCACCCTCCCTGTGTAGTTCGGTGACCAGGATCACTTTAGGGTCGAAAACATCCACTTCATCATTGCCGACTTCGAGACGGCCTACCACGCGATCCTCGGCCGCCCGACACTCGCCAAGCTGATGGCAGTATCGCACTACACCTACATGGTGCTGAAGATCCCAATGCCCTAGGGCGTCCTTAGCCTCCGTACCAATATGAAGATCACATATGAATGCGAGCAGCAGACAATCAACGCCGTCGAGAAGCCCCGCGTCCAGGACACGTACGACTCCGAACTCGGCGACAAGCCCGCCATAAAGAAGCCCAAAGAAGCAGGACCAGCGACGACCACCGCCGACCCTACCCACAACTAGATGTAGAGACCCTCAGCCCTCAGCGGCGCGAGATGATTTAGAAGTTAAAGTGTTCCAATAAGCTTGTACTATGTACCCCTCCATTAATAAATAAAGGTTCAGCGTATTTTCTCCATACCCTGTCTAAATTATTCATCCTATACAAAATGCTCACGACGTTCGACGACCTCTACAAAATGCTCACGACATTCGGCGACCTCTCCAAAATGCTCCCATAGCGTTCGACGACCTCTCCAAAACACTATAAGGCGTTCTCGCCAAACAGCCTGACCATAACCAGAAAGCCTTCGAAGTTGGCCTACCGATTAACCATAGCGCGTAGAAGTAGCTGTCACACCCGGTTTTAAGAATAAAATCAGATATACACCATATGTGAGCCCAGGAAGTCAAATCTCACATATAGCCACAGAACAAGGTAATATCAAAAGACAATACTTAAATACATAACATATAAGGTCAAAGGATAACCTCAACACAACGGACAACGGAAAGACGACTCCGATCTTCGGGTGAAGACTCCACTTCCACAGGGACCAACTGACTGGTTGATCACAAGCCTATCTCTTCCAACTCTTACAAACTGGTACCCATCTGGGATTTTTATCCAAGTATTGAAAATAAAGCAAGCGTAAGTACATGTCGTACTCAACAAGATAACATGGGGTTCATGAGGCTCAAAAAGGATAGACACGGGTTTAACTGCATCAACTTTTAATAAGTCATAATTTTAGCAGAGGAGTAGCATCAAGTTCAACATAAGCCCAAATAACCACATGATCAGGTGAACAAGATATAATGCTTATATGAAAGTCATAATAATCAATAACAAATAAGATCTGATGAGCCATGACACAAGGACATCACACAGTAAGGAGCCCAAGCCACTCGTAACCGTGAGCACAGCTATCATGATAGTTTTTAACTCTGCGCAGAGGTGTACATCTTTACCCATAAGTCGTAAATTGCCCTTTCGCCCGAGGACGCGACCCTCTTAACCCACTTCCTAGGTAGGTCGGCAGGGTTCACTACGAGACCGTTCACAGATTCCACTAATAGGTAACAACCCGCTTTAAGTTCCCTTTAACGAGATCGTAAGAACTCCCCTCCCAGAAGTCACCGCAGCGCACCTTCTGGCAGACCAAGTCCCACTTTCTCAGAGCCCTTCTTGCGCCCTCTTAGGTAAGTTGCCACAAACTAGCAAAAGTCTAATACTGAGTCAAGCCAGAGCCCATTAGCTTATGGTAGTACTGTTTTCTCGGGGTAATCTCTTACAGAAATATCCCTATGAGTGAGAACACAGGTGTGAGTTCCTGATGTTCCACCTATAGTCCACGTTGCTAAAAAGTCATCTTTTATCGTTATTGCATATATCATTAGTCAAGTTACAAGATCATGGTTATTATTTATGAGCACTAGCATAAGCTACCCATATGCAAACCCTCAAAGGTGACAGGGTACAGGATATCAAATCTAGGTAATCCTTACGGGTAACAAGGTAGACACATGCATATGAATTAAGTATTTAAGGTGAATAGGACAACAAGGAAGATCCCATGCTATACTTGCCTTAAATGCTTATATCTTTTCTTCAACTGATTCTCAACTTCAGATGGCTTCTCCTTGATCTCCACGTAACACTCACCGATTGGACAAGATAGTAAACACCACACAGGCAGCTGAACAAACATGCATAACATACAATAGATCTACTTAGAACAATACACCAATCAATGAAAAGAGCTTTAAAATAAATCTACGTCTTTCTACGATCACACAGACGCGAGAACCACGCTAATCGGATCTATAGCGGAAAAGAAACGGCTACCGAAAGATTAGCTTTAAAGAGAAAACTAGGCTTAATTTATTTTATCTATATAAAAAGCATATATTGAATACTTCAGAGAAATACCCAAACTGAATTAATTCACATTATATTTTCTTGGAAAACAAGATTAAACTAGGTATATATTATTTTATGAAAAGCCGAGGTGGAAACCCTAATTTGTTTTAATTGGAAAACCAATGACTATAGATTAATCAATTATCATTTTATTTCAGAGAATAGAACATATTTAATATTGCTACTAACAGGTAGATCTTATCGTTATGAAACCAACGCAACTCGAACGGGACAAAACGGATCTAGAACGAGAGAGTTATAAATTAAACTAGATTTTCTATATAAGATTACCTAATTAAAAAGGATTAATCTAAACTTTATTTTCAAAAGACTTTAACATAGATGAAAACTGTAACATTAGATAGATCATGAAATTACGGATCTAACGCAACTTGTTTGGGTCAAAATGGATTTACAACGAAGATTTTATGGGCATTTGAAAACAGATGACAAATCTGTAAATTGGAAAACGTATTTTGGATTAAAACATAGGGGTTTACGTTTCTGAAAACAGAAAGCGTACTTCGGATGAGAACAGCAAGGTTTACGCTTTCCGAAAGGGAAAACAGATCTCTGGAAGTTGCTAAGGACGGTGGTTCATACATTGAAAACCCCAGGGGGATTTCTGCAAAGGTTCAAAGCTGAAGGTGTACGGGTTCACCAGATCCGTTGGATCTGAGATGGAGGGATGGGATTAGAAGGGGAGCAAGGGAGGGAATTCCCCATTGGGGAAACAGTATCTCGGCCGGCCGACTCCATGGCCGGAACAGCCCGAGCTCGCCGGCGCGGAGAGTACAGGGGCTCTAGCGCTCGGTTTCGCGAGGGAAGGGGTTGGGGAGCACGAGGCCGGAACCGCGAACTCACCTGGGGCTTCGGGGGCGATAGGAACGGCACGGAGTCGTCTGACGTCGACGAAGGGCGGCGGCAGAGCTCCTGTAACGACATGGGGTCAGCCGGAGCGCAACCAAAGAGGAAAAGAGGGGGGGAGGGCTCGGAGGGTTCGGCAGATTGACCCGAAGTCTCACCGACGAACTAAGGCGGTGACGAAGGGGTTTTGCGAGCTCGACGACGACACAGAGCGGTGGCAATGGCTGCGGCGGCGCTGCTAGGGCTTGGGAAAGGCGACGGAGCTTGTGCTAGGGTTCGGGAGGGGTGCGCGAGGTTCGAGGCTATATATAGGGGCAGAGAGGGGGCTCGGGCATGGCCCCGACGCCAAGGCGGAGGCGGAGTTTCAGTCGGGGCCGGACTCTGTTACGGACAGAGTCCCGGTCGAATGGGGGAAGGAAGAGGAGGGAGATGACAGGTGGGGACGTGGTGTCAGGGGGAGAAGAGAGGGGGAAAGGGAGAGCGCGTCCGTGCGTGGGAGCTGGGCCGGCTTGGCCAGGCCAAGGGGAGCGCGCTGGGCCGAGGGGAGTTTGGCCCATGCGGGAATAAGAGGGGAAGGGGAGGAGTCTGATGGGCTGGGGTGAAGCCGAGCGAGCTGGGCTTCGGGAGAAAGGAGAGATCGGCCGATTGGGCCTCCTGGGCTGGAAGGGAGAAAGTGAAGGGGAGAGAAGGAAGAATTCCTTTCTCTATTTCTGAATTGCAAAACATTTTTCCCAATCATTTAAATTCCTTTTTGCTTTTGGTCAAAACCAACCAATACAATAAATACAATGCAGTGGCATGAATGCACAAAAAAAAATGTTTCTAACCCTAGGATAATTTTAATATTCCAAAAAGTTTTTGTTTTACTATATTCTCATGAGCACAAAATTCAAAATTAGATCAATTCGGACTTAGTTTCAAAATTCGAATTTTTTGGGTGTTACAAATCTACCCCCCTTAAGATGAATCTCGTCCCGAGATTCGAAAAAGACTTGAGGTAAGGATAAAGATGTCTTTCGAAAAACCAAGATTACATCTGCCTCGGAAAGAAAACTTTAACTTGGGAGCACAACTAATCTTCAGGATATAGAGAGCACAGTTGACATGGAAACAAACTTTGATCTAGAGAGTACAAGTAAAGTTCATATGACATTTTGAAGATTCTGACACTCGTTGGACTGAAAATATTCCACTTTGCCATTCTCTCTATTCCCACTTTCCGGTAGGTCATCCGCGCCTTCCACAAATTCAAATTTCATCCTTTGATACTCAATTCTTTTTCCCGTCGGTGTTGTTAGAGATACCGAATGTTGGTCATAGTTAACAACTCCTTTACAAGCAGTGAAATATCCTCTTCCAAGGATAACATCATGTCTTATGGACTCCAAAACAACGAGGTTTACCTTGAAGTTTTCTCCCTTTATAAGAGGGCTAACTTTTGGGCAGATGTGAGTTGCCTTTTCTTCTCTTCCATAGACATTAACCATAACTGGTTTTCTTATTGGAAGCATTGTCATCTTGTGATCTTGCACATACTCACTAGAGATGAACGAATGTGTAGCTTTGGGGTCAAACAACACCATGGCAAGAGATGAGTTTACTGGAATGTAACCATACACAACTTCCTTAGCTCCACGTGTGGTAAATATTTTGGTCAACCTTCCTTGAATGTGTTTTCCCTTCACTTTTATTCTTTGATCATGCTTCTTTTGGTCACTCGATTCTGGTTTCTATTGTTGTTGGTTTTGGCATTGATTGGAGGGTGGTACTTCATCACTGGATTGTTGATCGTGATCTGTACTCCCTAGTAGATTCATAGACTGTGACTGATATATTATTTGTGTAGCAAGACGGGAAGGGGTGTTTCTTAGCTGGCGTTGAAGATCACACTTTCTCTTCTTCTTTCTCTTCTTTTGTTGCTTCTTCTCAATTGCAATAGCTCTGTGCATCATTGCATGAAAATCATCATACGCAACGGTCATCAGTTGTTGTTGCAAACTATCATTCAATCCTTTTATAAAGCATTTTTTCTTCTTAGCATCACTATCCACTTCTCTTGGGACATAACGAGACAACTGAGTGAACCGATCACTATACTCACACACTGACATTGAACCTTGCTTCAAGTTGTGGAACTCCTCACTCTTGGTTGCTACCGAACCAGCTGGTACATGGTAAGATCGAAAAACAGCCTTGAACTCTTTCCAATCAATCTAATTTACATCTCGTTGACCAAACTCTGATTCCCACCAGTCTAACGTTGTTCCTTGAAGTTGACCAAAAGCATTAAGCACCTTCTCATTGTCTTTACACTGAGCTATGTCAAGATGTTGCTCTATAGCTCTAAGCTAGTCATTTGCTTCTAGTGGGTCAGTGTCATGAGAGAAAGTTGGTGGATGACCTTTCATAACTTCACCTTGTTTATCCATAGGTGGTGTATGATGCAAGGATATTTGAGCAAGAACCTGCAGCGGTTGAGTTTGTGTCATCAAAGCTGGTTCTATAGATGGAGGATCAGGATTGGGAACACTCCTTTTTACATCCTATGAAGTGTCTTCCCGTGTAACATCCATCTATTTAGAACATATATCTGCATTAGAAACTGTCCATTCATAGTTTCCTTAAATGAAACCTTACGTGATGTCCAAATGAGAACTAGAGAAAACCGGAGCATAAAGATAAGCAAAACTTTTCAAACTAGACGTTGGTATGCAACTTCCATATTGCAACTTCTTCAAGTTGGCTACCTCCCTTAAGAAAGATTGGACTAAGGGAATCTAAAGGGTAGCTTGCATCTGGTTTTGAGTGAAACTCACTATCTTCATGTCCTTCTGCCACTCCCGAGAACTTGTGTGTAGGTGCAGAAACAATTAAACCATAATTTTTCCACACTAGCTGCAAAACAGCAGCTTAGTTACTCAACCATCCCTAGAGTTCTGTTAATCCAATGAAGTTGAATTTTAAACCGTTGGAAAGGTTATAAAATTATCTCCAACTTCCTTATAACACACTTTTCCAGATGGTGTAGTTAAGGTCGTCTAAACCAGCAACCAACCGAAACTGTTCCAGGTTCCAACAGCATAGTTGTGTCTTCTTGTGAATTTCGTAGCTCCCAAACCATAACAGCTTTGAAGGTGGTCCTTGCTGTGAGAGAAAGATATGGAAGTCTACTTTTCTCCAGAATTTGTTTCATGATTTTTGACTTCCAACAAATAGGATGTAAGATGATAAAGACAGATCGCTCCAGAAAAGATAGGATAGAGATAACAAGAGATAAGATGATAACGATCGATTGAGAGAGGATAGGGTAAGCAGGAGACAAGAGAACCCAACTATTTACAACTTTAGGTCTATAAGCTAAATGAAGTTGTGGAGAAATCCCACAAGATCATTGCACTCATTACAAAGATGCAAATGAAGCATTGACATTAATACAAACCAATCAAACACCAAAGGTTCACAAGGCACACAGACTTGACTCGACTTTGGTACTAACGTTTTATTACACAAGGGACATATACTCCTAGAGAGGTGATAGGTATCAAGATCTTCCTTCATGTTGCATGACGCTAACACCGGCTGACGATATTCCTGTAGTGACTTGATTGCTTCCATGGTCCTTTGATTGCTTCTCCTGTCGGCAAACATATGCATGGTGGCCCTCCTGTCGGCAATGATAACATACATTTCGAGGTAGATCTTTGATATTGTCACGCTTTTCTGAAATGTTGCTTGGTGTGTTGTTATCTTGCGAGCTATGGAGGTTCTTCCTCTTCTTGGCTTGCTTCTTAATTCGCTTGACTCTTTGGGGTTGGAACTCCGTACAAGTGATTGTCCATCCATCTATGCATACGTCACCAAAAATAGATTTAGCTTGAGGAACTCCTATATCTTTACCCTTTGGATCTATCTGACTAGGATTCCAAACTAGAGGTGGCAAAGGAGTTGAACTCAAAGGTGGGTTGTTCTCTGATAGTGACTCATATGAGGTAGCCTTCCTCTTCTTATCATCATTGGCTTCATAGTTCAGATTCATCTTGAATTCCCCTTTATGAGTCTTGTTTTGAAGACAGACAACTCCATAATGCTTACAACACTGGCATTGATTCAGAACTTCATGCTTCTTACTGTTACCACTTTCAAAGGCGGTAGCCTCATATTCCTTGATCAAAGGTTGTATTCCCTCATATTCAATCCTTTCTCCTGACGGTGTTGTTAGCTATACTAAATGCTGGGCACGATTGATCACCCCTCTATGAGCAGAGAACCATCCCATTCCGAGGATAACATCGATCTCTGAGAGCTTCAAAACAATAAGATTCGTTGCAAGGTCCATACCTCTTATATTAAGTCTAACCTTTGGGCATATATGGTTTGCCGTCATTTCTCCAATTGGGGATTGAACTATCACTGGTTTCTTCATTAGCAATGGCACTATCTTTTGATCCTCTACCAACTTCGTAGAGATGAACGAATGCGTGGCTCTTGGGTCAAATAGAACCATGGCATTTGCTGAGCCTACTCAAATCAAACCATACACGACCTTCTTTGCTCCAGGAATTGTAGACATATCCACGTGGTACAACTTGCCTTCGCTATAGTTCCGCTGTATTTTACTTCCTTGCGCCTGTTCCCTATGGGACCTTGGCACATTGATCTGTCCTGGAGGTAAGTGTTGTTGTTGAGTTGTTTCTTTAGGTACTTGATTCTGCATAGTTGATAGCTTCTCCTTGTCAAATGTGATAAAAGGTGGCATTGCTTGGTCTTTCAGATCTCTAGGGCTCGCTGACTTCTTGTTATGATCCATCTAAGAGAGAGAAAGGATTTAGACTTGAGACAAGGGGTTTTAAAAGAATGGAGAAAGAGGGAGCATAATTTTAAGGAAATATCAAGGTTAGAGGAAGCACAAGAGCTAGACAAGGTTAAGAGCTTGCTACAATGACCAGTTCTATCTAGGCTTGCGTCCAACAGTCAGCATTGCTTTGATACCAATCTTTCACACCCGGTTTTAAGAACAAAACCAGATATACACCATATGTGAGCCCAGGAAGTCAAATCTCACATATAGCCATAGAACAAGGTAATATCAAAAGACAATACTTAAATACATAACATATAAGGTCAAAGGATAACCTCAACACAACGGACAACGGAAAGACGACTCCGATCTTCGAGTGAAGACTCCACTTCCACAGGGACCAACTGACTGGTTGATCAGAAGCCTATCTCTTCCAACTCATACAAACTGGTACCCATCCGAGATTTTTATCCAAGTATTGAAAATAAAGCAAGCGTAAGTACATGTCGTACTCAACAAGATAACATGGGGTTCATGAGGCTCAAAAAGGATAGACACGGGTTTAACTGCATCAACTTTTAATAAGTCATAATTTTAGCAGAGGAGTAGCATCAAGTTCAACATAAGCCCAAATAACCACATGATCAGGTGAACAAGATATAATGCTTATATGAAAGTCATAATAATCAATAACAAATAAGATCTGATGAGCCATGACACAAGGACATCACACAGTAAGGAGCCCAAGCCACTCGTAACCGTGAGCACAGCTATCATGATAGTTTTTAACTCTGCGCAGAGGTGTACATCTTTACCCATAAGTCGTAAATTGCCCTTTCGCCCGAGGACGCGACCCTCTTAACCCACTTCCTAGGTAGGTCGGCAGGGTTCACTACGAGACCGTTCACAGATTCCACTAATAGGTAACAACCCGCTTTAAGTTCCCTTTAACGAGATCGTAAGAACTCCCCTCCCAGAAGTCACCGCAGCGCACCTTCTGGCAGACCAAGTCCCCACTTTCTCAGAGCCCTTCTTGCGCCCTCTTAGGTAAGTTGCCACAAACTAGCAAAAGTCTAATACTGAGTCAAGCCAGAGCCCATTAGCTTATGGTAGTACTGTTTTCTCGGGGTAATCTCTTACAGAAATATCCCTATGAGTGAGAACACAGGTGTGAGTTCCTGATGTTCCACCTATAGTCCACGTTGCTAAAAAGTCATCTTTTATCGTTATTGCATATATCATTAGTCAAGTTACAAGATCATGGTTATTATTTATGAGCACTAGCATAAGCTACCCATATGCAAACCCTCAAAGGTGACAGGGTACAGGATATCAAATCTAGGTAATCCTTACGGGTAACAAGGTAGACACATGCATATGAATTAAGTATTTAAGGTGAATAGGACAACAAGGAAGATCCCATGCTATACTTGCCTTAAATGCTTATATCTTTTCTTCAACTGATTCTCAACTTCAGATGGCTTCTCCTTGATCTCCACGTAACACTCACCGATTGGACAAGATAGTAAACACCACACAGGCAGCTGAACAAACATGCATAACATACAATAGATCTACTTAGAACAATACACCAATCAATGAAAAGAGCTTTAAAATAAATCTACGTCTTTCTACGATCACACAGACGCGAGAACCACGCTAATCGGATCTATAGCGGAAAAGAAACGGCTACCGAAAGATTAGCTTTAAAGAGAAAACTAGGCTTAATTTATTTTATCTATATAAAAAGCATATATTGAATACTTCAGAGAAATACCCAAACTGAATTAATTCACATTATATTTTCTTGGAAAACAAGATTAAACTAGGTATATATTATTTTATGAAAAGCCGAGGTGGAAACCCTAATTTGTTTTAATTGGAAAACCAATGACTATAGATTAATCAATTATCATTTTATTTCAGAGAATAGAACATATTTAATATTGCTACTAACAGGTAGATCTTATCGTTATGAAACCAACGCAACTCGAACGGGACAAAACGGATCTAGAACGAGAGAGTTATAAATTAAACTAGATTTTCTATATAAGATTACCTAATTAAAAAGGATTAATCTAAACTTTATTTTCAAAAGACTTTAACATAGATGAAAACTGTAACATTAGATAGATCATGAAATTACGGATCTAACGCAACTTGTTTGGGTCAAAATGGATTTACAACGAAGATTTTATGGGCATTTGAAAACAGATGACAAATCTGTAAATTGGAAAACGTATTTTGGATTAAAACATAGGGGTTTACGTTTCTGAAAACAGAAAGCGTACTTCGGATGAGAACAGCAAGGTTTACGCTTTCCGAAAGGGAAAACAGATCTCTGGAAGTTGCTAAGGACGGTGGTTCATACATTGAAAACCCCAGGGGGATTTCTGCAAAGGTTCAAAGCTGAAGGTGTACGGGTTCACCAGATCCGTTGGATCTGAGATGGAGGGATGGGATTAGAAGGGGAGCAAGGGAGGGAATTCCCCATTGGGGAAACAGTATCTCGGCCGGCCGACTCCATGGCCGGAACAGCCCGAGCTCGCCGGCGCGGAGAGTACAGGGGCTCTAGCGCTCGGTTTCGCGAGGGAAGGGGTTGGGGAGCACGAGGGCGGAACCGCGAACTCACCTGGGGCTTCGGGGGCGATAGGAACGGCACGGAGTCGTCTGACGTCGACGAAGGGCGGCGGCAGAGCTCCTGTAACGACATGGGGTCAGCCGGAGCGCAACCAAAGAGGAAAAGAGGGGGGGAAGGCTCGGAGGGTTCGGCAGATTGACCCGAAGTCTCACCGACGAACTAAGGCGGTGACAAAGGGGTTTTGCGAGCTCGACGACGACACAGAGCGGTGGCAATGGCTGCGGCGGCGCTGCTAGGGCTTGGGAAAGGCGACGGAGCTTGTGCTAGGGTTCGGGAGGGGTGCGCGAGGTTCGAGGCTATATATAGGGGCAGAGAGGGGGCTCGGGCATGGCCCCGACGCCAAGGCGGAGGCGGAGTTTGAGTCGGGGCCGGACTCTGTTACGGACAGAGTCCCGGTCGAATGGGGGAAGGAAGAGGAGGGAGATGATAGGTGGGGACGTGGTGTCAGGGGGAGAAGAGAGGGGGAAAGGGAGAGCGCGTCCGTGCGTGGGAGCTGGGCCGGCTTGGCCAGGCCAAGGGAGCGCGCTGGGCCGAGGGGAGTTTGGCCCATGCAGGAATAAGAGGGGAAGGGGAGGAGTCTGATGGGCTGGGGTGAAGCCGACCGAGCTGGGCTTCGGGAGAAAGGAGAGATCGGCCGATTGGGCCTCCTGGGCTGGAAGGGAGAAAGTGAAGGGGAGAGGAGGAAGAATTCCTTTCTCTATTTCTGAATTGCAAAACATTTTCCCAATCATTTAAATTCCTTTTTGCTTTTGGTCAAAACCAACCAATACAATAAATACAATGCAGTGGCATGAATGCACAAAAAAAATGTTTCTAACCCTAGGATAATTTTAATATTCCAAAAAGTTTTTGTTTTACTATATTCCCATGAGCACAAAATTCAAAATTAGATCAATTCGGACTTAGTTTCAAAATTCGAATTTTTTGGGTGTTACAGTAGCTACCCTACATGCTATGACTATATCGACAAGCCTCCCAAGTGGTGACTCCCCAACAACTGGGGGACATCACCTGGGTCGGAGTCATGAAGTTATGTGCCAAGAATATGTACACGACCACAACACGGTCGATGACTCTACAAGCAACATGGCTTTTCGCCCAACGTTTGTAGGAGCGATCTCCACAGGCCCTAGTCACACCACGATCGAGCCTCCTAGAAATTGGCCCTATCCCTGACATCTCCCTACGCGTGCATGAGTTGCTCGCCCTCTGCACCGCGGGTTGCCAGCAGCGTGCCCCCTTGGTAATACCCATGACACCTACGCGTGCAGAGGCTCTAGGTCCTATGATCTGGACCATGGGGAACCCAAGGCCGAACGATTCATCGCTACGGCTCATGACTTAGCAGGCACGAAAGGACATACAAGTGAAACAAAAGCTCATCGCCTCGAATATAATACAACTTTGTAGCATTTCACTTACAAGTCCAACAACTTGTATCCTAGATACAAACTACTGTTGTCCCACAGCCAATAGGTCTACATCTCTAACTACAACCTCCGCCAAGGGTTTGGCCTCGCCCTCCAGTCGATCCATCTGCTCCTCCGACGTACCCGCTGCAAACCCGGTTGCCACCCAACTGAGGTCGAGCTTCGGATAGGGCGACCACAACATGGAAAAAACCATGAGCAGCCACAATCTATGCCGCAGAGGTCGTGAACAACCGAAGCCTACTCCAGAGGCAACGAGCCCTCGACAGGACGCCCTCCATGGTCGCCTGCTCGGCGCGCTTAGGAATAAGCGTCTGCCCATCGACACACTGAACCACCAGATCGACCTCCCTTGCCAGCGACCAGAAGTGATCGTAGTAGGCATCCACCTTTGCCTGCAGGTCTGCAAGTTGAAGATGAACGTTCTTCCGGTAAGTTGCGACCACGGCAACACAACATCAGAATCCCCACATGAGCGACAACAAGACAAGGGAAGTAGGAACTCACCTTCATGCATCGCCTACATCTTGTACACCTTGTGCTTGGCGGATGCGACCTCCTCCTCCACCAGACGCTTCACCTCTTCCACCCCGAGCAGGCCTACACCATGAAGAAGTAAAGCAACCTACTCCGCAACCCTAGGGAAATAAACAAACGAAACACGGGGACTTGCGGGAAACAAGCTCATCAACTTTCTCGATGTGCGACTGAAGCTCGGCGATCTCACGCTCTCGACCTCAGATATCGGCCTCAAGCACCTGCGACCTCCGGTGCGCACAATGAAGACTTTCCTCCAACCCGGCAAACTGGCCCTCTACATGAGCGACCTCCCCGCGAAGACGTTCATTCTCGGCGGCTAAGGACGCAAGCTGGTCAGCCATAGCCTTGCGTTCCTTTCCTGACTTGAAGAGGCCATGCGTTCCTTTCCCAGGGGTGATGTCATCAACGACCCCGACCACTGAAGCTTCGACCTTGGCCATTTCCGCGACCGCAGAACCGACACCCGTTTCACAACAACCGTTTGAACCGACGACGTGGTGGCGCAACCAAGGAATACTAAGGACATCCTCCATTATTACCCGTTGGCAAAGACACAACAAATAATGGGCCAAGTGGACGAGTTGTAGTCGGGCGACGAACGTGTGAGCCTCTGAATAATCTCACCTTGCTTAGCTTGGGAGGAGGAAGCCACCTTAAAAGGGAGAGTCACCCTTCCCCTATCAGACTAGTCTTTTAGGGAGATTGGTCCTTTCTCCGAGTGGGTGTGCCTAAGAACTGTTAGGGTCCGGGCAACCTCAATTTATCGGGCCTCGACCAACCCTACCTGGGCCAGATGTATCATGTGCTACCGTTCCGGTGATGAGGATCACTTAATCGCAAACTACCTCAAGAAAGCTGCGGGTGGCTTCACCAAGCGCAAGGACAAGCGCGGGCACCACTTCGAGGACAAGGACAAGTCCAAGGGCGGCTACAACCGGAGATCCTCGAAGAAGGTGATTGAAAGGGTGAAGGCCAAGCACCGAGTCTTCCTCGCCTCCCTCAGCGACATCGATTTCTCCTCCGACAGAGGTTCTTCCTTGAGCGATGATGAGTCGAAGGGAGAGGTTGAAGACAAGCTCAACGACCTCTACTTCTACGCTGACACCAAGCATGGTGGTTTTTGTAGTATGGCGATCGAAGCAGGCAAGGTCGGCAAACGCAAGGACGACTTCGACTACGACTCCGACACACCCGAGGTATCACCCACCACCGACTCTCTCTGCTAAGCTTGAGTCTATGAACGATGCCTTGCTTAGTTCGGATGCTTTGCTCAAGCATGTCGCGTGTGAGAGAAACGACTTTAAGGCAAAATATCTTAGCACGCTTCATGAGCTAGAGTTTGCTAGGGCAAAACTGGTGGTTACCGAGGAGGTAGAGTGTGATTCTTGTGCCATCCACATGTCTGATATTGTCACTCTCTAGGACAAGTATGGCACTCTACTTGAGGAGTTTAGTGATCTAAAGTCTAGGCCTAGCTTACTTGGTGTGTGCAAGTCTTGTTTAGGCTTGCGTTCTGAGCTGGCATAGAAAGATGCTAGGATCACTGTGTTAGAGAAGGTCAGCTCAGATAGCACTAGAGAGTCAGATCACTTTGAGGCTTTGGAGCTTGAGATCGCATCGTGCAAACACGACAAGATGTGTACTGAGGAGGAAAACACATACCTTCGGTCCATCTTGAGCTGGGTGTCTTGCCGAGAGTCGTAGTTGGGGATGTTGCTTAGCCAATGCAAGTGCGATGGCAGCACGAGAGTAGGCTTTGCTGTAGGTGGGAAGGACGATAGCATGTTTGGTAAGATCCGGGAGTGCAGTGGCTTGAGAGAGAGTGAGAAACCCACCACAGCTCTGAAGTTTACCAAGATCATCCCACCTAAGCCTACCAACCCCTCTGAGTTTCCTGTGAGAGATGGCGTGTTTGAAGAGCCACCCAAAACCACTCCATAGAAGCAAGTGTGGATTGTCAAACCAAATCATCTTCGGAACCCACTTGACACCTTGCCCGATATCTCTAGTGATCCCCTTCCTAAGAAAGCTAGAGCCACCCAACCCAACAAGAGAGTGCCTACCAAGAGTGCGGTGAGGTACCATTGTGAGTATTATGAGCGGGATGGGCACTTGACTGAGTTTTGCTTTAGGAGGAAGAGAGATGATCGGAGGCAGGTTGAGTTGAACAACCAGGACATGTACCACCCACCAGTTGGGGTGCGTGAACCGGAAGTTCGGAGGCGCACTACTAGGCCTAGAGATGCAATGCCTCAAGGTGCTAGACCAGGTTGAGTTGAACAACCAGGACATGTACCACCCACCGGTCATGACCCATACGACTATGGGCCTCGTGGCGGTGGCTTCACTCCTCCCTTCACTAGCGGACCACGTTTTCCTTATTGTAGTAATTGCTATCTTCCCATGGGACATGAGATGTTTGGTTTTCCCCCTAACTCTTTCTTTGGGCAAATGGGACAACATTGGTATCCTTCACAGTTTACTAACCCCAGTGTTGCACCGTTTTATCACCCTATGTCTTTTTATTGATTTAGGAAGGAGGACTGGAGAGACTTAGCTTGTGGATTCCGGATGCTCACGCCATATGACCAGAAGTGCCAAGTGGTTCTCCAGCCTCGACCCCGTGCGCCACACCGAGTATATCACATTCAGGGACAAGAGTAAAGGTAAGGTTGTGTCCCGAGGGTCAATCCAAGTCAATTCGTCTTTTGTTCTCAAGGATGTTGCTTTGAATGCGAATTTTCATTTTAACCTTCTCTCGGTTTCGCAACTCCTTGATGACGGTTTTGAGGTGAGTTTTAAGCCTAATCTCTCTCGGATTTTGGACTCTCGGGGTGAGCTTGTTTGCCGGATTTTACCCTTCGGGAAGGTTTTTCGTGCGGATTTTTATATCTCTTACGGACCTTCTCGTTGTCTTCTTGCCGGTTCTTCTTATGATCTTTGGACGTGGCATAGGAGATTGGGACGTTTGAGTTTTTGACTTTCTTGCAAGGCTTAGCTAAATGGACCTTATCCAAGGATTGCCAAAGCTAAAGTTTGAGATGGATTCAGTTTGCCATCCTTGCTGGCTTGGCAAGATGGTTGCCGCTTCCCATCCTCCGGTGACTAAGGTCATGACCAAACAACCCGGTGAGCTCTTACACATGGACACAGTTGTTCCAGCTCCTGTTAGGTCAGAAGGAGGGAAGTGGTATGTGGTTGTAGTCATTGATGACTATTCGAGATACTCTTGGGTGTTCTTTTTGGAGAGTAAGGATGAGTCTTTTCCACTTGTTCAAGATCTGATTTTGAGATTGCAAAATGAGCTACCTAAGCATGCCATGAGAGCGATTCGCAGTGACAATGGCACAGAATTCAAGAATGCTCACTTTGCAACTCTTTGCTCTTGTTTGGGTCTCGACCACCAGTTTTCCTCTCCTCACACTCCCCAGCAGATCGGTGTTGTGGAGCGCAAGAATCGGACCCTTGTTGAGATGGCTAGGACGATGCTCGATGAGCATAGGACTCCTAGGAGGTATTGGGTCGAAGCGATCAGTTCTACTTGCTATGTTTCCAATCGCATTTTTCTCAGAGCTTTCAAGAAAAAGACCTCTTATGAGTTGCATTTTGGGAGACCACCCAAGGTAAGTCACCTACGAGTATTTGGGTGTAAGTGTTTCATCCGTAAGAAAGGAGGTAAGTTGGATAAATTTGAGTCTCGGTCTTCTGACGGTATCTTTCTCGGTTATTCTACCCACTCTCGTGCTTATCGTGCTCTTAACCTTGAGACTAACTGAGTGATGGAGACTTGTGAGATTACCTTCGATAAAACGATGCCTTGTAGTTCCACTGCTTTTGAGCTTGCAGGTGAGGATGAGTTGCACTCTAGCATCTTTGTGGAGGAGGTGCATGACGATGCCGATTGGGGTGATCCCGATCCGACTCCACCGGCTACCCCCGTCGACCCTGTGACGTCCACTTCGGCTCACGGTCCCGATCCGTCTACTTCTTCTACATGGGGGCCGTTCGAGCAGCTTCCTCAATCGATGCATGTTGCACCTAAGGGAGCTCCAGCTGCTGTCGAGGGGGAGGCTACATCTTCCAGGCAAGCTCCCTGCTACATCCAGCAGCAACACCCACCGAAGAACATCATTGGCGACATTGACTGGCGAGTCACGCGGTCCAGGTCCTATCTCTCTCACTTTTCTCATTCGGCTTTTGTCGCTTCTTTTGAGCCCCGAGATGTTGGACATGCTTTGATGGATACGGATTGGGTCAATGCCATGCATGAGGAGTTAGAAAACTTTGAGCGAAACCACGTTTGGGTCTTAGTGCCTCCACTACCTAGTAGCCACCCTATAGGTACCAAATGGGTTTTCAAAAATAAACAAAGTGAGGATGGGGTGGTAGTGCGTAACAAGGCTAGGTTGGTAGCGCAAGGCTTTTGTCAAAAGGAGGGGATAGATTATGACGAAATCTTTGCTCTCGTAGCTCGTTTAGAAACAATTAGAATCCTTCTAGCTTTTGCGGCTTCTAAGGGTTTTAAACTTTTTCAAATGGACGTTAAAAGTGCTTTCTTAAATGGCTACATAGAGGAGGAAGTGTATGTTAGGCAACCTCCCGGTTTCGAAAATCCCAAGTTTCCAAACCATGTTTTTAAACTTCAAAAACCTTTGTATGGTTTGAAACAAGCCCCTAGAGCATGGTATGATAGGTTGAAAACGTTTTTGCTTGCTAAGGGTTTTAAAATGGGATCGGTAGATAAAACGTTGTTTCTCCTCAAGCAAGGCAAAGACACTCTCCTAGTCTAGATTTACGTGGATGATATCATCTTTGGTGGTTCTTCTCATGCTCTTGTTGCCAAGTTTGCAGATCTTATGAGCAAGGAATTTGAGATGAGCATGATGGGAGAGTTGACGTTCTTCCTCGGGTTGCAAATCAAGCAAACCCGGGAAGGGACGTTTGTGCATCAAGGCAAGTGCACGAAAGACATTCTGAAGAAGTTTCACATGGGTGAGGCAAAGCCTCTTTCTACGACCATGTCGACTACGACTGCCTTGGATGCGGACGAGGAAGGAGAGGCGGTAGATCAGGCGGAGTACCGAAGCATGATCGGGTTGCTCTTGTACTTGACGGTGACTCGGCCATACATTAAGTTTGCCATCTGCTTGTGTGCGCGCTTTCAGGTGTCTCCACACACTTCGCACAAGCAGGCGGTGAAACACATCATGAGGTACTTGCGCTTCACTCCTGAATTTGGTCTTTGGTTTTCCGACACCTCCTCTCTTGTGCTTTGCGGCTATTCCGATGCCGATTTTGCTGGTTGTCGTCTTGATTGGAAGTCCACTTCGGGTACTTGCCAGTTCATTGGATCTTCTCTTGTGTCTTGGTCTTCTCGCAAATAGTCTAGCGTTGCTCAGTCTACCACCGAGGCTCAATTTGTTGCTGCCGCTAGCTATTGCTCGCAGTTGCTTTGGATGATTGCGACTTTGAAGGATTTTGGTCTTGTGCTCACTCGAGTGCCTCTGCTTTGCGATAGCACGAGTGTCATTAGTGTGGCCAAAAATCCCGTGCTTCACTCTAGGACCAAGCACATTGATGTTCGCTTTCACTTCTTGAAAGATCATTATGAGAAGGGCGACATTGACCTCCGGCATGTCGATACTCACAACCAGCTTGCGGACATTCTCACAAAACCTTTCGATCAAGCTGCGTTTTCTCGCCTTCGTGGCGAGTTGGGTGTTTGCTTCCCCTTTTAGTTGAGGGAAGTCCTTGTAACATAGTTCTTCTTTTGGTTTATATTTGACCTTTTTCTTGTTTTATTTCCTTTTCAGTTGGTATCTTCTTAGTTGTTAATTGATGTCATCGCATTTTGCATCTCATTGCATTTGTAACATAGTTCATTTTGAGCTTCATACCTATAGCTGATATAATGAATCTATGCTCTGTTTGAGGTGCTCTATGTGTCTATGGTGTTGCTTAACTTAGACTCTCTTTGATCTCTTGATATGCAATAGAGCTAAGTTAGAAAAGCTTTAAAACTGAACCTAATTCCTATGTCACCTCTGAAATGACACTAGCATGTGTAGGCTTTTGAAGATCCCTTGTGGCTGTTTTGTATATGGCTTGTAACTATGGCTCTTCATTGATTCATTCACTTCCATTGAGCACCATGTTTAAAATTGATCTAAAATGAAGTAGCCCTCTGAATAGTGAATTGATAAGATCGAGTTGGGTCTGCATTGTGAGCAGACCGTTTGTTCGAGACTGCTTCCCATATGGGTTGAACTTAAGTGGTGTCGTGTATGACCGAAATCGATGTGTTAAGCTCTTTGGCTTCGCCCGGTTGGTAAGTGGCATCACTTTGCTTACAACCACTCGCATACAGATGTAATAGGCCTGAAACTGAACTTTGCTGCAAAATTCTAAAAAATGAAAAATGTGTTTCAGTTTGGGTCATTGGCTTGTAGTATGATCTTTGCTTGGGATAGTTTTACTTGCTATACATGAGATAACTTTGAGGTTGATCCTATTTTGAATGCCATGTCTAGTTGTCTCTAGGAGGTGATACACTTTCCTTGCTCACACATGTAATCTTCTCTAAATTGGCTTCTAAAGTGATAAAGTGATCTTTAGCTCAACTTGAGTCTTTGTTGGGCACGTAGAGCTTTTTCCTATTCTCACAGGATCACATCACTTAGAGCATCCTTTCATTGTCTTAGCTCTATGTATGAAGCTCGTGCACTCATTTTTGCATTTCATAGCTTTTGTGGCCAAAATCTTGAGTTCTTGAGCTTTGATGAGCTACATGTGTCAACAAGGGGGAGAGATGTGCATTTCACTCCTTTTATCTGCCATCTACATCCAAGGGGGAGAAATCGTGCTTTTCATCATTGGTCAAGGGGGAGATCTTATGCATATCATTCCGTCTTTTGATATCCTGTCAATTGGCATTCCTTCAATTGGTATATCCTCGTTTGGTATTCCTTCGATTGATTTCGTTTCAATTGGGTTTCAATTGGTATCTCTTGTTCAGGGCGAGCTTTTGCTAGATGTGTTGAGCCTTTGCCTCTTCTAGAGGGTCTAGCTTGCTTTGTTGGTTCCGACAGGTTTCGATTGGCCTTTTGAGCCTTATTTGGTTTGATTGGATCTTTGAGCTTCTCTTGTTGTTTCGATTGGTTCTCTGAGTCTTGATATCTTTTGATTGGTATCTTGGATTGCTAGCGGTGTTAAGCCTTTTCTACCTCTTCTTGAGGTCTAGCTTTGTTTTTCTTGGTTGCGTCGAGCCGTTTCCCATGTCTTTGGGAACCAAGTTTTGGATTTGTTTTGCTTCTCTCAAGTGACCCCGTTTGGCTTTCTTAGCTTTTGGTCATTTGGAGAGCTTTACCTTGTGGCTCAAATCTGAAATGCATTTGTGTTGACAATGCACTCATCAAGGGGGAGATTGCAAACACATGGTTGATATGTGCCCATGTAGTTCAGTTTTGATGATGAGTGACTGCTTAGCATGTGAGTATTTCAGTTTGAGCGGTTATACTAACTCTTGCGTAAGCATGTATGTGCCTGTCTATCGGCTTGTGGTGTGCAGGTGCTATGCCCGGAGTCAGTGGTCAATGGCGTGGAGAAGGTCGAGTAGAGTCTTGCCGTGCCGATGGACAGAGAGCGGTGAAGGGTGGAAGTGGGGCTCGGACTGAGGGACCATGGGAGCCGTTGGACTAGCTGTGGTGGCTAGTACTTGGCACTGGCGAGTGCAAGAAGACATGGAGGTAGACCGAGTCGACCGAGTCAAGACGGTGGACGAGCGGGTCAAGCGGAGGCTCAGGGGACTCGGAGTCCGACTGGGCGAGGACAAGGTGGATCGAGTCGAGCGGTTTGGTGGTTTGGGCCGCAAAACCACCGAACGATAGTTTCCGAGTTTGGGCCTCAAAACTCGGGGTTCGGTAGTTGAGCCGAAAGCTACCATTGGCGGGTTTCATGGGTTTGGGCCTCAAAACTCGGGCGGAGCTTCCGAGGAAGCGGGGATGGCACGTGGCAGAATCCTGGAGGCTGCGTCGAGGCGACGGCAACTCCTGGCAGGAAGCGGGGCCGTCCATTCAAACGAGTGGTTGAGAGTTACCCGACTTGGATTACAATGTCTTAGGGCTAGGTAATTTGGTCTTGTATCTAGGGGGTCTTTGGGAAATAGCCAAAGCCCGTTAAGTAGGGGATGAAGGGGTATCCCTCATCCCACCTCTTGACACCTTTCATTTGCAACTACTCTCTCTCAAACCTCTCTCTAGTTCATGAGGGCCCTAGGTTGATCTCTCCAACCTTTGTAAGAACTTGCGAATCTTTTGGTGGGAATCAGAGGCCGGACTCTCAGAGTGACATGACATGTTTGATTTCTTGATCGAGTCACTGTTTGCTTGTGTTCTTCGTGATTTGGTTTTTGCTCTCTCTATCTTTTCTTTGTTCCCGAGATGAGAACTTTTGATTGAGAGAAGCTTTGCAAAATCCGTTTGAACCAAGTTGTTCATACTTGTGAGGAGCATCTTTGCACAAAAGGGTTTCACCTAAAACCTCACGAGGACACAAATCGGGCTAATTATTTGCCATGTTCTTCGTTCTTGGAGTTTTTCCCGAAATCTCTTTTCTCCCGTTGATCCGATCCAAACTGAGCGATGATTTCTTTGGGATAGCTTCCCATCTGCTCTAGGATCATGCCTACAAACTTTGGTTGCAGTTGGTAATCGTTTGATGGATTTTGGGCAAGTTTGGCGGAGAAAAGGGCGGTTTTTGTGTTTAGTGCACTCTGATCGGAGGAGACGTACGGTCTGTCGCTTTGCGTCGGACGCTAGTGCTCACCCAAGCTAGCGTCCGTCGCGACCGTCTGTCTGCCCGTGTGTTGGTGGCGTCGGACGCTCGGCAGCGTCCGTTGGCTCCGCGTCGGACGCGTCCGTCGGATTTTCGGTTGTGCAAGCTCTTTGTTCGTTTTGCGTCGGACGCTCCTCAGCGTCCGTCGCGTCGCTGTTGGTTTTCCTCCCGTACAGGCTCTCTGGAAGGCCAACCGTCGATCTTCCAGCGTCCGATGCTCAGCATCCATCGCACTGCACCGGAGCGTCCATCGCCTTGTTCTCCAACATCCTTTGCCTGTGCTGACTGTTGTGTTTGTCTGTTTGCTTCGGGGTTTGTCTCTTTGATTCGTTGGTAGCTCCTCTGTGTTCCTAGGACATCTCCTAGAACATCCACCCTTGTGTTTGGGACAAGGGTAAAGATCTTCCGAAAGGAATTTTTATTTGGCTCCCATTCGCCCCCCCTCTGGTCGTCGTTTTCGGTCCTTCACGATCTAACTAAGCTATGCTATGAACTAGAGAGGCTCTAGATGAACTAGGCTTTATGGTTGTGGATTACTAGATCTCAAATGACTTAGACTGAATGGATCTCCAAATGAACTGAGATGCCTCCGGGGGGATCTGCCCTCTATTTATAGCTCGGCGAGGTGCACGAGAGCCATTGAATTATACCAACTTAGTGTAGGGCTGAGATGACTTCTTAGAGGTGATGGAGGAACCTTCTAGAAGGCGATGACTAGTGGGCCTGGGGCCATGCCGACCGGCATGGGGTGGGGCTGACCGGCCCCACCTGGTGGCGGATCGGGCTCCGCTTCGCTCCGGTGTCTTCGGGATCCTCCGTGAGTTGAACGGTAACTATATCTCCGCGGGGTTTATTCGATATTTATTTTGATTTGATTCCCTTTATTACTCTTTTCTGGAATAGTCCCTAGAAAATAATAGAATGCCAAAACTCATGGAAATTGTTAGATAAAGCCCTATACTTTTCTATTTTATATGTGATTGATCCATTTATCATGTTTATATTTGTATTAAAAGTTGACGCTAAAGATCATCAAAACTTAGCTTAATAAAAACTTGAGATTAGCATGGCACAAAACTTTGAGCCAATAAAGGCCCAAGGTGGGGTCGGCCGACCCACCATGGTGACTCTTGCCACCTGTTGCACCTATAAACTATGAATCAAGCTTTTTCATGTCGAGGCAATGTGCACCCATATAGGGGTTTTGCTGACCTAGCCCTAACCCCTATGCACCATGTGGGTCTTCCCCTCTGCCTTTGCAATCATCCAGGGTGCATCTTTTTGAGAATTCTGAAGTTTGAGTGCATGAACATGTAGAATACTAGGCTCTAGTTCCTTTGGTCATGTCATTTGTGCATGATAGATCTAAGGGCATTCCATGTCTTCTCTTTTCATCACTCATATAAAACTTCTAGCTTCAGATTCTTTCCTTCTTCCTTTAAGCTCAATTTGTTGTGAAATGTTCCTCTCAAGTCTAGTCAATAAAACAAATTACCAAAAATAATTAGAATAGCTTTGCATTCATAGTGCATAATTGCAAGTTTGTCTTAATCCACACTCCTCTCTATATGTTTCGAAACCATACCCCGCAAGGACAACTAACGTTGATGCTTGGTTCTTGTATTGTCTTCCTTTTGCAGAAGACCACGAGCCTCCCTCTCGTCCTTAGTCCTACTCGTCCTTAGGAGAGAGGGACATCTCATGGTCAAGGGCAGGAGATAGGCATTCTCACCAATAGCTAGACACCTTGCAGATGAAATGAGAAGCAATATCAAGGGTAGTTTAGCAAACTACCAAACTATAAAGTTCCAAGTAGAGGAGATGGAACACAAAAACTTTGTGGGATATGCAATCATACCCACCAAGCTACTAAGTCAAAGGCAAGCTTGGGGGAGGTTCCCTCCCCACTAAGGTAAGTATCTCATCTTTGCATTTGCATTTACACTTCCATATGATAGAAAATACCAAAAATATTTCCTTCTCTTTATATGTTACATGAATGTTCATCTTCCTATGGAAATGATGAATAGTTGCCCTATTAATATTTCTCTAGTGCTGGTCTACAGCTTGATACTTCTTTAAGTATGAATCACTTGGCTCATGAAACCATCATGAACTTATAACTTTGTGGGTTGCAAGTGTGATGAGGAGTGGCCTGATCTTCTGTGAGGTAACTGGTAAGTTCGATCTATGGAGAACTAGACATGATTCAAACCCTGCAACCGTTACATCACTGCTCCGTTGGTTATCAACCAAGCACAACTTGATTGACCTCGCCAAGAAGGTTGTTCGTGCAAGCGAATCGAAGGACACAAGCAAGAAGGTATAAGCACGCAATCTGAAATTGCAAATATGAATGATGCGAATATCAATAGAGGTTCAAGAATCAGTTCCAAAGGACTAATCGACATAGTGGAGGAGATCAAGAACAAGGGGCACTGGATCACTGTAAAAGGACTAATCGACACAGTTACCATGAACGATTCAGTTTCTCGATGGAAAACTAAACTCTAAAACAAAACCCAATCTATTTGTGGCGGCTCTAGGGGGATATAAGGATGAGGGAGGACGACTACAAGGCTCCTGGGGTCGTCCTACAACTGTAGGATGAGTCCCTAATGGATCCAAGTTGATACATGGGCCATGGGCCCAAAATTGGGTGACGCAGCACCGCAGAAGATTTTGGACGCTGACTTGTTTAGACATTTCCGATGACTCAGAAGGAATTTAGACCTCCAACCAACCCCATTGGTTTCCTTATGAAATTGTCTTTCCATCTGTGGGTGAATCATCGAAAACAGAGTCCAGATGCGTCCTGGACGTCCGTTTTTACTCCTTGTTGGTCCTGGACTCCGAAACATACTCGAAGTCGACGTGGCAGCTGAGTTGGAGATGAGTTGCATCTTGGGAAAGGCAATGACGTAGGCGTGTCCAGCATGGCGGTGTCCTCATCATCCTCCCCTTCTTGAATTGGAGTCGTCATTGACTCTAACGTGGCGATGTCCTCATCATCCCCTCCTTCTAGAATTGGAGTCGTCCTCGACTCCATCCCATCAACGAACTCCTGCAAAAGGTTAGTGACAACAGGCAATGCACAAGACATAATAGGTTGATAAAACATAGTATAACATGGTGCATCAGGATTATCACATAACTCAGCAGTAGCAGAACTTGTAGCAAGAAAAGCACCTCCTTGTAACTTAATCCCATTATTTTTAACAGTGTTTAGCGAAGGGTTATTTTTAATCTCTCGAGCATGTTTAACAATATCCATAGGAGACAAAGGCAACAAAGTAATTTTCTTGTCCTTATGCATGAAAGTATATTTATTAGTTCTACCATGGTGTAAAGCATCATTATCAAATTCCCATGGACGTCCTAACAAAATTGAACAAGCTTGCATAGGTACAACATCAAATTCAGCAGTATCATGATAAGAGCCGGTGAAAAAGCTAATGCGGGCTGATTTAGATACCTTCGTCTGACCACTATTATTGAACCATTGAAGTTTATATGGATGTGAATGTTGTCGTGTGGTCAAGCTAAGCTTCTCAACCAAATCTGAACTCACCAAGTTGTTGCAACTCCCGCTATCAATGATGGTGAGAACACGACAACCCTGCACAATGAGATACATGTGGAACAAATTGTGGCGCTGAATCTTCATCTCTTCTTCATGTCCCACACGTAAACTCAACACACGCTGCACAAGAAGGCTAGGGTAGCCCACGGCGGCAGCCACTGAGTCAACGGTGGAATCTGCATCAATGTTAGCAGCAAGGGCTAATTCATCTTCAACATCACTAGCACTTACATAGCCATCCTCGGTAGCAAAGAAAGCGCGGCGACTGGGGAATTCGGCAATTTTTTGTCCCATGCCTTTGCAACAGTGGCAAATGATTTTAGCGCTGGATGAGGAGCTAGTAGAAGCACCCGGAGTGGCACCTTTCTTCGACTGTGGACGCTGCACATTAGACAATTTACTTACCCCGGAAGAGTGTGGAGGTGTAGATGTCTTGGGCGTCTCTGGTTCAGAGCGCTGCTGAAAATTCCTCCCAGTGTTAGACCTGAAAGGTTGTTGTTGTGTGCTTCCCTGTACTTATCGTTCGGCCTTAATAGCAAGATGATACAATTGGGAAAAATTGCGTCATTCTTTGTAATCAAGAATATTCTGTATATCATGATTTAAACCACCAAAGAATCTAGCACTAGCATCATCATCATCTTCATTTATACCACAACGTGCTAAACTAATAAGCAATTTCTGATAGTATGCTTCTACGCCTTTATCACCTTGTTTTAAAGTTTGTAGTTTCAAGCGTAAATCACGTTGGTAATAAGGAGGAATAAAATAAGATTTCATACGTTACTTTAAAACGTTCCAAGTTTGAGGCACAGTAGCAGCATTACTAGTATTGCAAAGATCACTCCACCAAAACAAAGCAAAATTAGTAAACTCACTAGTAGCAAGTCTAACTCTATGCTCAGCAGGTACATTATGAGAATCAAATTTTGTTGAACAACAAGCTCCCAATCTAAGTATGCCTCAAGATCAATATTACCAGCAAAAGGAGGTAGGCTAAATTTAATTTTAGCAAAATGATCATTATTACCATGATTATTACCTCCCATACCACGACGATTGAAGTTGTAGCGGCGACGGTTGCGTGCATCATCGTCAACATCCGCATCTCCATCATCAAAAACATCTCCATCTTCATCATTATCACGAGGAGGTGGACGGCGTTGCTCAACCTGCTCAATGCGGGTGACCAGATTGTTCACGTTACGCGTCAGCTCGTTCATAAGATTGCGTTGTTCATTGATGAACATTGTAAGCTCACCCTTGGACATGCACTCATTGAAATCCATCGGAGATCCTGACATGGTTAGAAGATAGAAAAAGACAACACCAAAGTATTACCCCTATCAACTAAAAGGAACCAAGTGGTGGTGGAAAGTGGAATGCAAAATCACAAGTGGCTTATCACCGTCTTGCAAGTGTTCTTACCAAAGCCTAACAGTAGCAAGACCAAATTGTCGAGGTAATCGGTTAGTGAGCATGGTAATAGTTGCAATATGAACTTGTGCTGACAGAAGTATTTGTAGAGCTTTGGGAAGGCAAACTATGAGTAGCAAGGATTAGCAAATAACGAATGCAGATTTAGCTAAGTTTAATAAGTATCCAAAGTACAAATCACAATTGTTGGCTAAGACGTATCTAGACATAGCGCAACATGATGAAACAAAGGACGATGGATGGAACTCATAGAACAAGCAACTAGCCCGGATTTTTCCTTTTTGCTGAATTTCCTCGGATTTTCCCAAAAGGCACTAGTAGCAATCAAACTTTTTATTTTTTTCACTATTTTTTTTACATTTTTCTTTGAACAAGGATCACAAGAGATGCAACCAAAAAAATTGTCACCTTCAACTGAGGTGAGATGCGGTCTACAGAAAATCCGCAAGTTCTCTGAAAAGCGTACAGAAACTTTGACAATTTTTTTCTTTATTTTCCCGATTTTGTTTGGCACTTTTGAGAAAACCAAAGAGACCAAAGGTCAGTTTGGGTCGGCTTCAAATGATGTCAAGAAGCTCCACAATATTTTTCAGATTTTTCGGACCAATGAGCGAAAAATTATGCCTGTTTTACCGAAGGTACTTTTCTGGAAGGTACAACACGACGACGGCAGCGGCGGCGGCAGTTCGGGCAAAGCGTCCCTAAACACCAACACCAATCACAAGATCAATGTCCGTGTGACTAAAAGAAATAGGTAATCGCCAGATGATGTAAGGAGGGTTGCGATGCAGGTAAAAAAATAACAGCGGCTGGCAACCTATCTAGGGTTTGCGCGGCGGCGAGAGATCACACAAGGCGGCTAGCGGTGGCAAGTCGAGTAGTGTGGTGGCTTCGACTTGTTGTTTGGAAATGGTGGATGGGATAGTGGCGGAAACAAAGAACAGCAACGGTGCGGTTGAACTACGACGACAAACACAATCTAAACCAGCAACTTGACTCAAACCATGGACACAAACTCAACAAAGCAAATCTGAAAACGAAATTGCAAGGCACAAAGGGTGATAGGACAGCAGAGCTTGAAATTTTTTTGGGGATTTTTGTGGACTCTAAGTAATGAACAAATATGAAGCTAAGGCAAACGAGATTATACCTCGCAGTAAACCTAAAGCTCTGGTACCAATTGATGAGGAGTGGCCCGATCTTCCGTGAGGTAACTGGTAAGTTCGATCTATGGAGAACTTGATGTTGACGATCCGGCTTCAAATCAAACACGATTCAAACCCTGCAACCGTTACACCACTGCTCCGTTGGTTATCAACCAAGCACAACTTGATTGACCTCGCCAAAAAGGTTGTTCCTGCAAGCGAATCGAAGGACACAAGCAAGAAGGTATAAACACGCAATCTGAAATGCCAAATATGAATGATGCGAATATCAATAGAGGTTCAAGAACTCGATTCCAAAGGAATAATCGACACAGTGGAGGAGATCAAGAACAAGGGGCCCTGGATCACTGTAAAAGGACTAATCGACACAGTTACCATGAACGATTCAGTTTCTCGATGAAAAACTAAACTCTAAAACAAAACCCAATCTGTTTGTGGTGGCTCTAGGGGGATATAAGGAGGAGGGAGGACGACCACAAGGGTCTTGGGGTCGTCCTACAACCCTAGGATGAGTCCCTAATGGACCCAAGTTGATATATGGGCCATGGACCCAAAATTGGGTGATGCAGCACCGGAACAGATTCTGGATGCTGACTTGTTTAGACGTTTCCCGATGACTCAGAAGGAATTTAGACCTCAAACCAATGTCATTGGTTTCCTTATGAAATTGTCTTTCCATCCGTGGGTGAATCATCGAAAACAGAAGCCGGATGCGTCCTGGGCGTTTGTTTTAATCCTTGCTGGTCTTGGACTCCGAAACGGACTCGAAGTCGACGTGATAGCTGAGTTGGAGATGAGTTGCAACTTGGGAAAGGTGATGACGTAGGCGTGTCTAGCATGTCGATGTCCTCATCAAAGTGCCATACTAAGTCTAAGTAGTTGTGAGATATGATATAGTGTGACAAGAGATGGTATAACACTGTTCTAAACACGGTTGATTATCGGAGTTTTATTTTATAGATGATAAAAACATTTTTGTTCCTCAATGGTGATAAATTCCTACCAAAGCCATAAATGATCTATACATGACATAAAGCCTTCTACATAAGTTATTTGCTTTGTGTTGAGTTTTGTCAAATCTTGTGACCTTTGTTGAGAGTTTTATCATGCTCCCAAGATCAAGATCATGTACACGCCACATATATATGATGCTTCTACACTAGAAGTACGCAACAACATGTCTTTAATTTTCCACAAAATAAATGCTTCATGCTTTAAAGTTTGATCTCTCTCTAAGTAATGCTTTAGTATAAGAGACATGGGCTATGCAAAAGTATGAAAAAGAAATGAAAAAGAAAAATAGGGACACATGAAGGTCCCAAGTATTGAAAAAAAATATGAGCACATGAAGGCTCATGATGAGAATAATGGTAGCCATGTCTCAATAGAATAAGTTAGAAAGAGAGATCATTTCCAATAAAGAATCGTTCCATTTCTAAGTACCATGTTCCACACACATACACATCTTGATCTAAGAATATGATACTTCTCTCCATGGATCCAGCTTTGACTTTACAATATATGCAATGTAAGTATACTACCTTCATCATCCCTACCTGAGGTACACATAAGCGTTATAGAAGTAGGATGAAAAATAAAGGCAACATGCATATGTGCCTTGGTGAGGAATCATACAACATTTGAGCAACATGAGAGTACCATTTGAGGAACATTAAGTTTTCTTTTGAATAACTTTGCAAAAACCTTCGATATGAAACTTGTGAAAAATAAGTAGAGTAGTGCTCAAGTCAATATATGTTCTGTCTCTCAACCACCCATGACAAAGAAAAGGCCATAAGCCCCATAGAGGACTAAGGTAATATGGGTGAGTTTTAAATGCTAAGTTTTTCATTTAAAAGAAAAGTATGTTGTTGTATACTTAGTACTCTTGAAATGTGAAACATAATAGCAACTCCCAATCCACCAAGAATAATTTTAATGCTTTGCTCGGGACTAGCAAAGTTTAAGCTTGGGGGATCTTGTTGATGCTACAAAAGACCTACTTTTACACCATCAAAACACCATCAACAAGCTTGGTTTGGAAGGAAGAATAACAAATCATGAACATAATCTTATCAAATAAATAGTTCCACATGTCCCTTTAGCATTTTTATGCATGTAATGACAAATGGGGACATTGGGAGCCTGTGGGACCCACTTAGGGGGTCGGCTGACCCCACTAAGGGCCCACCAAGGGCTCCCATGCACACAGGATCCAAGTGACACCTCCCAGAGTGAAGATCCACCCTTGGATCCACTCTATGTTTTCTCTGAACGGTTAAAAGCACGTGGATCCATGGGCCCACAGGAACTCAGATCAGGGTGGCACTTCCAGAGAATGTCCATGACATGTGGGCCATACTCTAGGCGAAGGAGGGGCCCTGAAGGGGCTAGTACCAAGTCGACTGACCTGGCCAATCCATCCAGGGGCCACCAGGAGCCCCCTGACCAGTGGGACCACCTTCTAGAAGAAGGGGGAGCTCCCCACCTGTCATAGGCAGGTCGACTGACATGGCCTAGGTGCCCCTGGACCTCCCCGAGGTGTCCACCACCTTCCTGCATGCCTCCATGCACCAGAGTGATCTCCACCTTTGATCTATGATGGTTGTAATGATGGTTTGATCCAACAGAGCACAATGAAGATGTCATAGATGTTAGTATTTCTTAGATGCACACGTGTAAGTTAATTATCCGCAAGCGCACAGATAAACACTGATTGTAGCACTTCACCGAGATAACCCAATTTTAAATATAAAACCCAAAGGAACGGTGTATGAGGAAGACTAAGTCTATATAGACTTAACCCATTTCACAACCAAGTATAAATAACTACTTATAAGAGGAGAAAGAACCAAGGACTTTCTAGTTCTAGTCACTGGGTAAGCTTTATATTTTTTGAACTTTAAGGGTGATGACTTAAATAAGAGCAGAAAACATAGTTCTCTCCTACCAAGCACCTATATGCTTGCCAAACCTATTACGGGAAACGAACTACAAAGGAATCAACGTAGTTATAAGAGTCACCTACACGAGCTACTATTGTCCAGAAAATCAGGGGACAATCACAAGTAAACCTAGCCTAGGCACCACGCCTACACTACGAATTACTACTTCAATCAAGTAATGATCAAGATTAAAGCACTCAAGAAGAGTTGCAAACATAAAGAACAATAAGAATAATTGCTTACTTGAACCAGAAGTCGAATACCAGGGTATCTCAGAATACAGATCCTGGGTGAGAGGAATCTAATCCCAAAGAATACAACGATGAAGAAGCACCGATAGGCCAGAACTCCTACAGAACTACACTCTCCAACTCTATATCTCTAATATCTAAATAGAGCTAGATCTACATGGAACTAGTCTCTCTTAATTGATGGCCTAGATCTACTAGATACGAATTAGGGATTCGTGCTCTTGAGCTTCTGATCTGGCTTGGATCCAGGGGGTACAGGCCTCTATTTATAGCCTGGAGGGATGCACGACAACCGTTGGATCAAACCGACTTAGTGTAGGGCTGAGATGACTCCTTAGAGGTGGTGAGGAAGCTTCCAGAAGAAGGCAGACAATGGGTCTAGGGGGGTGCTGCTCGGCCCCACCCCATGTCGGATGGCCCCACATGTTGGGGTCTCGGGCCCCGCTTCGCTCCAGTGTCTGTGGGATCCTCTGTGAGTTGTTTGGCAACTATATCTCTGTGGGATTTATTTGATAACTATTCTAATTTGATCCCTTTTTTGCTCTTTTCTGGAACGGTCCCTGGAAAATAATAGAAAACCAAAACTCGTAGAATTTGTCAGATAAAGCCCTATATTTCTAGATTTTATATGTGATTGATCCATTTATTATGTTTATAATTGTATTAAAGTTGACGCTAACGACCGTCAACAAGCTCCCCCACACTTAGGCTTTTAATCGTCTTGAGAAAAGGTTGGTTAAGAAATATAAATTTAAGACATAACTTAAAGATAAACTTTATCATAAGACTTTACCAATTCATTTGAAAACAAATTCATACCATTATTCTTAAGTGATTGGAGAATAGAATAGCTCGAATAGATTACCTTCTTATTTTAATCAAGTCTCTGGAGAGTTTGTAGAATTTTGAAAAGAAAACCCAACAAAAGTTGTAAGAGAATACTCTGCTATTTCCTTAGATCAGAATACTTTAATTATAATTATTCTTGTTTTATTAATTCTTCCTATGTTGTCATCCTCTCCTTCTGAGAAGTATGGGCTTTCTCTTACTCTTTTTTTTCATAGGTATGTCAGACACTTGCCCATTTTTTATTCCTCTAGAGGGTGCGTCGGACTTTTGTCCATTTTTAATTCCTTCTATTTTCTCCCATGCATCTTTTGGCATGGATTATTTTCACATATTTTTGCATAAGCCTCATACAACTCTTCTAAAGAGAATGATTCAAACATATGAAGCAATATTATTATTTTATTCTAATTCAATTATGATCATAGGAGCATAGCAAAGTACTCAACTTGCAATCTTTCAAAGGTTTTTGAATTTAAAGGATAAATGCTCCAAAGACAAGATATCATAAATCAAGTTCTTATATCTTACTATATCTTAGTCTCAAATCATCCTAAGTTATATGTATATATATTTAAATGAATTGTAACATGACTTGCGGGAAAAGTATTATGTAACTTTATTCTTAAGCTATGAATTAAATTATATTTTTAGCAATTCAAAACATTTTATCATGTAAATTTCAATTTGAATCAAAGTGATATATAATATATATTGTAACCTGACGCGCCAACTGTAAGCGTCTAAAATGGCGGTCTAGACTACCAACTAGTAATTTCTAAGCGTGTCAGAGCTCGGATGGTGTGTAAGGATGACACAATGATGTATACTGTTTCAGGCACGAACGCCCTACGTCCAGTGTGGTACTCGGTCATGTTACCAAGCACCGGGGTGCCTGCAGATGGGAGCTACAGGCGGGTAAGAGAGGGAATGCGGTTCCCAGGTCTCGTGCATGAGGGTGTGTTGGGTTCTGGTGAGTGTTTGAGCTTTGGAAGCAAGAATGGCTAGATGGACGGTCATGGGTCCCTTCTCTCCCTTTATACCATGCAGGGAGAGAAAGGTGGGGTACATTTGTCAGAGAGAGAGTTACAACGGGAAGAAAGGAAGGGGCAGAAGTGCAAAACTATAGTTGTATTGTGCGTCCACGCTCGGCTTCCTTTTCGGGCAAGCTTCTCGGAGTCGGTGGTGGAGGTACGCCGTGGTAAGATCGTTGTCCTTCAGGTGTACTGTGGCCATACGTTCGTCCATCGTGGGGTCTCTTGTGGCCGATGTACTTCTCGATACTATACATATGGCGTCTCCTATTTCTAATTTGGGAAGAGATGGAGGTTGGCTGAACAGGGTCAGGCACCCCCATATCCCCTCGAATAGTGACAAATTCATGAATGTCCATTTTCATGCTCACTGTGAGAGCCATTCCCTAGCATGGCAGGGAATGGCGAGTTGTCCTTTGGTAGTAGGTAGCATGGGCACCGACCTACGAGACCTAGTCAGAGGTTGTCGAGGTGAGTCAAACCACCATGGACCAGAACCATCGGTCAACAAGAAGGAGATGAGCGGCTCCACGAGTTTCCGGCTGATGGTGACGTCATCCCTGCCCGGGCAAGGCGGAAAGACTCCCGGGTGACGATGGCATTAGCGATGACATTATCACCGCCCGAGCGAGGCGGGAAGGCTACAGGGTGGCAGTGACATTGGCGATAATGTCATCCCCGGGTGAGCGAGGCAGAGTGTGTCTCGGGCGAGGGTGACGCCATCCCCAGCCGGACGAGGAGGAAGGCCTCTCGGGTGGTGGTGATGACGTCGGCGGTGATGTTGTCCCTGGCCAGGCGAGGCATAGTGCATTCTAGGCATGGGTGACGTCATCCCCGACCGGGCGAGTCAGAGTGCTCCAGGCCGGGGCATTGAGAGCCTTCTAGGATTTGGGCCGGGCCTTTTTAGTGCCTAGGCCCTGGTGGGCCTGTTGTTGGCAAAGGAATTCATGGTGGTCATGGCTTTGATGGTTTTTGTTTTTTTTTTCGAGGATGGTGGGGTACCCTATTTCTGGGTATCCGACAACTGCTGACCATGTGTCGTCGATAGTTGGCGTACCTGGTAGGGGCGTGTGTCACGACTCCATGGCTCGTCAAGCAATCACCTTCCTTGACTCCATAGCCCCCCGCGTGCGGCGTGACTCTCTAGATCGAATTTTTGATTTGGACCATTGACGACACCATCTCCATCTCAGAGATCACGGAGCCCGCAAGGCATCCAACGTCGGGCACCTCACCTTCTGCAAGTCATACCATCACGCCAGCGCACTGCGCGCCCAGATCCATCGACCCCGACGACCTGATCAAAGCCATCGACCGCGCCAACGACAACCTCATCGACTGCGTGAACCTCATGGACGCCGCCTAGCACCAGCTTTCGAATCGCGACCACTGCCAGCACCGTCGCTGTGCGCCGACAGAGATGTCTAACGTGCGACTCGCCAGAAAGGCCACGCGCGAAGATCCACAACGTCATCCAGCACGTACCACCACCATCGCCAGCACTGGACAGGGGCACTCCCACGTCGACGCCCACAAGAAGATCCTCGACGGCCTATGTTCTCTCCATAGGAGGGGCAAACACTCCATGCGAGAATGCATCGCTCTCAAATCAGCCATCGAGAGCAAGGTCGACAGGAAGCGCTCCCATGATTGCACCAATGAGGACAAAGAGACAGAGCCACCTGCGCCCATGTTCATGCTAGCCGCATGTACTTTCTCCATCTTCGGCGGACACTTTGTCGGCAATGAAAAATGGCGCTATCGTGTCAGTGCCACCAACGACGACACCGCCGACACTCCCCACCCTGACTGGTCGAAACGCCACATCACTTTTTCCAAAGGCGACGAGTGGTCACATCACGCCTATCCTGGTCGCTTCCCTCTAGTCATTAGCTCGGTAATCGTGACATGTTGTTTTCAGAAAGTGCTCGTCAACGGAGAGAGCGCCCTCAACATCATCTTCGCCGACGCCTTCCATCAACTCGGCTACTCCAATGAAGACCTCCGCCCAGTGGATTTCCCTTTCTAGGGCATCATCCTAGATAAGGTCACCAGGGCCACCGGGCAGATTACGATCCCAGTACAGTTTGGCTCCACCAACGAATTCCGCGAGGAGCACATCAATTTCGTCATCGCCGACTTCGAGACCTCCTACCACACCATCCTCAGCTGCCCGACGCTCACCAAGCTCACGGCGGTCCCGCACTACACCTACCTAGTGTTGAAGATGCCGATGCGGCAAGGCGTCCTCCGCCTCCAGGCCGCTCTCTAGGTGCCATACGAGTGTGAGCAACACACACTCAATGTTGCGGCAAAGTAGGAACAACACCTGGGTGCACAGACTTGCCTCTCCGACGTCGCTAGGCTCTGCACCGAAGATCTCGACATCCCCGAGCCCTCCACCGCGCGTGCCTCTAAGTAGACCTAGGAGACCAAGACAATGGCCCTAGTAGATGGTGACTCCGAGAAGACCTCCGAGAAGCGCGCCCATCAGCTTCCTACGGGACAATATCGACATCTTTGCTTGGAAACCAGCGGATATGCCTGGAGTCCCCCACAAGTTCATGTAGCACTCCTTGAACGTCTCCGAAAATTCCAAGCCAACTAATTAGAAGCTCCGTTGATTCACACCTGATCGCAAGGAGGCCATTAAGGAAGAAATAACCCGGCTCCTAGCTACCAATTTCATTAAAGAGGTGTATCACCCCGATTGGCTCGCCAATCCAGTTCTTGTATGTAAAATTAATAACGAGTGGAGAATGTGCGTCGACTATACCAGTCTCAACAAACACTTCCACCGGATCCTTTCCCCCTTCCACGTATCGATGAGGTCGTAGACTCGACCACTAGGTGTGAGCTGCTCTCCTTCCTCGACTGCTACTCTAGCTACCACAAGATCACGCTAAAGGTGGAGGACCAGATCAATATTGCATTCATCACCCCCTTTGATGCCTACTGCTACACCATGATGTCCTTCGGGCTCAAAAATGCGGGCACCACGCACCAACGCGCCATCCAAGAATGCCTGAAGGAGCTCATCCCGAAGAAAGTTGCAGCCTATGTTGATGACGTGGTCGTCAAGACGCATTTCAAGGCCCTCAATAAATTTAGATGGAATATAAACCCGGGGAAGTGCATCTTCGGTGTGCCCACAGGGAACCTGATCGGCAACATTGTTAGACGCTCTAGCATCTAGGCAAACCCTGATTAGACAGTTGTCGTACTCCAAATGAAATCCCCTCCAACGTCAAGGACATCCAAAAGCTCGTCGGGTGCATGGCCTCCTTGAGCTGCTTCATCGCCCGCCTCGGCGAAAAAGGGCTACCCTTCTTTGGGCTCGTCAAGGGTGGACAAACATTCACATGGGACACCCATATTTCGTCGACAGTGACTGCCCCTTTATTTATAGTTTGGTGGGATGAACCGCAACAAATCTTGACAAGTCTCTAAGTGTCAACAAAGTTTGACAAAACTCAATGCAAATACAAGCAATAAATATAATAGTATAAGGTTTTCCTAATCTACCAGGCATGTATATATGGTTGTGGTAGGAATTCAAGCCCTCGTCATACAGAAACTCATCATGTAATATTTTCAATTTTCAAAAGATAAATTCTCTAGAAACTCTAGTATTGCTCAAGATGAACCAGATGCTGCAAAAGTACAATGTTGAGGAAGAACCTGTAGATTCCTAGCTTTCTCCTCCTCTCTAACCTCTAATTACAACTAGAAGAATTAGAATAACTAGAATCTAGACAACTAGATGAACTAGAAGACATCTAGAGGGACCTCTACTTCTACTTGGATGGATAGTTGAAACCCTAGCTTTTCCTCTATACATAGATAATGATTCCTGGATGGGGTTTTGCCCCTTTATTTATAGTCGGGTGGGATGAACCGCAGCCCTTGGATCAAACTGACTTAAGTAACAACTTAGATTGGATCTAAAGGTCAGTTGGGAGGTGATGTAGCGGAGTAGCACTCAAACTCTTCAGGGCCAGACCGACCGGCCAAGCAGTGGAGTTGTGAAGGACCGAGAACGGCGACCAGAGGGGGGGTGAATGGGAGCCAAATAAAATTCAACTCAAAGACTTGGCCCTTGTCCCAAAATCACACCCAAAACTTGACCTGTGAAGAACTGACTCGCACACGACCTAACAAGTAGGTGGACACCTTAGGAAGACCCCTAAAGGTGCAGCGGAGCGGTCGGAGATGATGGAGAACGATCGAAGCCACGAACTCGAAACTGATACACCAAGAGCGGTACTCTCAACCCCTAGAGAGAAGAGGCAATAGCACACCCAAAAATACTTATGAGAACTGATCTCAAAAGTACCTAATCATGTTCCTTACGTGAATACAAATCCAACGCAAAAAATGGAACTTGATTCGAAGTCCGGACGAGAGAGAAACGAGCTTAGGACCACTTCAGTCAGGACCGTAGGACCAGTGCAGAGTGGTCCGAAGCTTAGTCCTAAGCTACCTCAGGACTAGTCCGGCGCTTGGTCTGGAGCTAGGTGCTTCTCTGCATATTTTCAGCCAGACCACAGGACCACTTGCTATGGTCCGGTGCTATGGTCCAGAGGGTGGTCCGACGGTATTTCTTCTCAAAAATCAGCCAACTCAGTGAGCACCCAACCTCCGGACAAGTGGTCTGACGGTACCACAGGACTAGTCCGGAGCTTGGTCCGGAGCTACGAGTTGCTCTGCAGACTTTCGGCCAGACCACATGACCACTCGCCTATGGTCCAGAGCCTGTCCAAAGTGGTCCGGAGGGTGGTCCGGAGCTCAAGAACAGGGCACAGAAAACCCGCGAAAACCGATTTCACTCCGCCAAATCTTCCCAAAACTCAACCAAATGAACTCCAACTGCAACCAAGTTTTGTAGGCATGATCCTTGTACAGTTGGGGAGCTATCTCGAAGAAATCATCGTTCAATTTGGCTTAGAGCAATGGGGGAGAAGAGATTTGGGGAAAAGCTCAAGAACGAAGAACACCGCAAAGAAATTGCCCGATCTACGTACTCGTGAGGTTTGAGGAGAAACCCTTCGGTGCAAAGATGCTCCTCACGATTACGAAAAACTTGGTTCAAACGGAATTGCAAGACCCTACTCCCTAGAAAGAGATTTCATCTCGGGAACAAAGAGGGAGCAAAAGAAAAACGCGAAGAACACAATCAAAACGAGAGACGCGATCAGGAAATCAAAGGCGCCATGGCCTACGGAGGTTACGGCCTCCGATTCCTCGCAACAATCACAAGTTCTTACACCGGTGACGCGATGGATCTCAAGCAAGAAGAAGCTAGAGGAAGGGAAAACCTAGGAATAGGTGGGAGAGAGAATAATGCATGAGATGGAATGAGGGATACCCCTTCATCCCCTACTTAACGGGCTTTGGCTATTTCCCAAAGACCCCCCTAGATACAAGACCGAATTACCTAGCCCTAAGACATTGTAATCCAAGTCGGTAACTCTCGACCACTCATTTGAATGGACAGCCCCGCTTCCTACCGGGAGTTGTCGTCGCCTTGACGCAACCTCCAGGATTCCGCCACGTGCCATCCCCGCTTCCTCGGAAGCTCCGCCTAGGTTTTGAGGCCCAAACCCAGGAAACCCGCCACCGGTAGCTTTGGGCTCAACTACCAAACCCCGAGTTTTGTGGCCCAAACTCGGAAACCGTCGTGGATTGTTTTGAGGCCCAAACCACCAAACCACTCGACGCAAGCCACCTTGTCACAGCCCGGTCGGACTCCGAGTCCCCTAAGCCGCTGCTCGACTCGCGTCCACCATCTCGCCACACATTTTCTTTCGCAAAGGTTAGGCTAAGCCACTTAAACTGAAACACTCATGTTAAGCAATCACTCATCATCAAAGCTAAACTACATGGGTACTTATCCACCATGTGTTCGCAATCTCCCCTTGATGAGTGCATTGTCAACACAAGTGCATTTCAGATTTGAGCCACAAGGAAAAGCTCTCCAAATGACCAAAAAACTAAGAAAGCCAAAACGGGGTCACTTGGGAGAAGCAAAGCGATTCCAAAACTTGGTTCCCAAAGACATGGGCAACGGCTCGACGCAACCAAGTAAAAACAAAGCTAGCCCTCAAGAAGAGGCAGAGAAACGGGCTCAACACCACTAGCAAAGCAAGATACCAATTGAAATCTATCAAAGACTCAAGAAGCCAAATTAAACTCCAAGATACCAATTAAGACACATGAAGTTCAAGATACCTATAGAAAGGCCAGAACTCAAAAGGCAACAACGAAACCTATCGGAGCGAACAAACCAAGCTAGACCCTCCAGAAGAGGCAAAGGCTCAACACATCTAGCAAAAGATCCCCCTAGGAACATGCACACTCAAAGTACCAAGAAGGGTGAAAAGAGCCAAGAAGAAAGATACCAATTGAAAAAGATACCAATTGAGGGGCATAAAACAAAGACCACAATTTCTCCCCCTTGACTAGTGCAAGTATGAAAATGCACCAAAAACTCCCCTTGGATGCATATGAGTAAAATGCACACTTCTTCTCCCCCTTGTTGATACATGCAGCTCATCAAGCACTCCAAACTCAAAGATCCGGCAACAAAAGACATGAAATGCAAAATGAGTGCAAAAGCTTCATACTTAGAGCTAAGATAATGAATAGATGCTCTAAGTGATGTGATCTTGTGAGAATAGGAAAAGCTCTACGTGTCTAACAAAGACTCAAGTTGAGCTTAAAATCACTTTAGAAGCTATTTTAGAGAGCATTACATGTAAGAGCAGAGAAAGGGTATCACCTCCTAGAGACAACTAGACATGGCAAACAAGATAGGATCTATCTCAAAGCAATTTCATGTATAGCAAGTAAAACTATCCCTAGCAAAGTTCATACAACAAGCCAATGACCCAACTGAATGATGTTTTTAAATTTTAGAGTTTTGCAGCCAAAATTTCAGTTTTAGTCACATGTCAAGTTGTATGCGAGTGGTTGTAAGAAAGGTGATGCCACTGCTTACCAACCGGGTGAAGTCAAAGGACTTGACACACTGGTTTTGGTCATACACGACACCGCTCAAGTATCAACCCATATGGGAAGCAGTCTCGAACACAAGGTGAAGTGCTCACAATACAAACCCAACACGATCTTTCCAAATCACAAAACAGAGAGCAATTTAATTTTAGTTTATTTTAAACATGGTGCTCAAAGGTAGTAATGAAACAATGAAGAGCCATAGTTACAAGCTATATACAAAACAACCAAGAGGGATCTTCAAAAGCCTACTCATGCTAGTGCCATTTCAGAGGTGACATGAGGAATTAAGTTCAGTTTTAAAGCTTTTCTAACTTAGCTCTATTGCATATTATGAGATCAAAGAAAGTCTAAGTTAGGCAACACCATAGACACATAAAGCACCTCAAATAGAGCATAGAATCATTATATCGGCTATAGGTATGAAGCTTAAAATGAACTATGTCACAAATGCAAATGAGATGCACAATGCATTGACACTAATTGAAAGCTAAACACACCAAAAAGAAAGAAAAAGAAAGTCAAATAATAACCAAAAAGAACTACGATACACAAAGGTTTCCCTCAACTAAAAAGGGAAACACACACCCAACTCGCCTCGAAGGCGAGAAAACGCAGCTTGATCCAAAGGTTTTGTGAAAATATCCGCAAGCTGGTTGTGGGTATCGACATGCCGGAGGTCAATGTCGCCCTTCTCGTAGTGATCTCGCAAGAAGTGAAAGCGAACATCAATGTGTTTGGTCTTAGAGTGAAGCACGGGATTTTTGGCCACACTAATTGCACTCGTGCTATCGCAAAGCAGAGGCACCTTAGTAAGCTCAAGACCAAAATCCTTCAAAGTGGCAATCATCCAAATCAACTACGAGCAATAGCTAGCCGCGGCAACGTACTCAGCTTCGCACGTCGACTCTGCCACGCTAGCCTGTTTGCGAGAAGACCAATACACAAGAGAAGATCCGAGAAGTGGACTTCCGATCAAGACGGCAACCGGCAAAGTCGGCATCAGAATAACCACAAAGCACAAGAGAGGAAGAGGTGGAAAACCAAAGACCAAATTCGGGAGTGAAGCGCAAGTACTTCATGATACGTTTCACCGCCTACTTGCGCGAAGTCCATGTAGATGCCTTAAAGCGTGCACACAAGCAGACGGCGAACTGGATGTCTGCCCGAGTCGATGTCAAGTACAGAAGCGACCCGATCATGCTTCGGTACTCCGTCTGGTCCACCGCCTCTCCTTCCTCGTCCGCATCCAAGGCAGTCGTAGTCGACATGGGCGTCGAAAGAGGCTTTGCCTCACCCATGTCAAACTTCTTCTAGATATCCTTCGTGTACTTGCCTTGGTGCACAAACGTCCCTTCCCGGGTTTGCTTGATTTGCAACCCGAGAAAGAAGGTCAACTCTCCCATCATGCTCATCTCAAATTCCCTGCTCATAAGATCTGCAAACTTGGCAACAAGAGCATCAGAAGAACCACCAAAGATGATATCATCCACGTATATTTGGACAATGAGAGTGTCTTTGCCTTGCTTGAGGAGAAAAAGCGTCTTATCTACCGATCCCATTTTAAATCCCTTAGCAAGCAAAAAGGTTTTTAGTCTATCATACCATACTCTAGGTACTTGTTTCAAACCATACAAATCTTTGTGAAGTTTAAAAACATGGTTTGGAAACATGGGATTTTCGAAATCGGGAGGTTGTTTAACATAAACTTCCTCCTCTATGTAGCCGTTTAAGAAAGCACTTTTAACGTCCATTTGAAAAAGTTTAAAACCCTTAGAAGCCGCAAAAGCTAGAAGGATTCTAATGGCTTCTAAACGAGCTACGGGAGCAAAGGTTTCCTCATAGTCTATTACCTCCTTTTGACAAAAGCCTTGAGCTACCAACCTAGCCTTGTTGCGCACTACCACCCCATCCTCACTTTGTTTATTTTTGAAAACCCATTTGGTACCTATGGGGTGGCAACTAGGTGGTGGAGGAATTAAGACCCAAACGCGGTTTCGCTCAAAGTTTTCTAACTCCTCATGCATGGCATTAACCCAATCCGGATCCATCAAAGCGTGTCCAACATCTCGGGGCTCAAAAGACACGACAAAAGCTGAATGAGCAAAGTGAGAGAGATTGGATCTGGACCGTGTGACTCGATGGTCAATGCCGCCAATGATGTTCTCCGGCGGGCGCTGCCGCTGAATATGGCGGGGAGCCTGCCTGGACGAAGTGGCCTCCCCCTCGAAAACAGCGGGAGCTCCCTCAGGTGCAACGGGCACCGACTGAGGAAGCTGCTTGAACGGCCCCCATGTTGAGGAAGTAGTCGGGTTGGGACCGTGAGCTGAAGTAGACATCGTAGGGTCGACGGGGGCAGCCGGCGGAGTCGACTCGGATCACCCCAATCGGCATCGTCCTGCTCCTCCTCCACAAAGATGCTAGTGTTCACCTCATCATCACCTGCAAGCTCAAAAGCAGTGGAAACACAGGGCATAGTCTCATTGAATCTAATCTCACAAGTCTCCATCACTCGGTTAATCTCAAGGTTAAGTGCACGATAAGCACGAGAGTGAGTAGAGTAACCAAGAAAGATACCGTCAGAAGACCGTGACTCAAATTTGTCCAACTTACCACCCTTTTTGAGGATGAAGCACCTGCACCCAAACACCCGTAGGTGACTTACCTTGGGTGGTCTCCCAAATAATAGCTCATAAGAAGTCTTCTTCTTGAAAGCTCGGAGGAAAATGCGATTGGAAACATAGCAAGAAGAACTGAGTGCTTCGGCCCAATACCGCCTAGGAGTCCTATGCTCATCGAGCATCGTCCTGGCCATCTCAACAAGGGTCCGATTCTTGCGCTCAATAACACCATTCTACTGGGGAGTGTGAGGTGAGGAAAACTGATGGTCGAGTCCCAAGGAAGAACAAAGAGTTACAAAGTGAGCATTCTTGAATTATGTGCCATTGTCACTGCGGATAGCTCTCATGGCATTCTTAGGTAGCTCATTTTGCAATCTCAAAATAAGATCTCAAACCAAAGGAAAAGCCTCATCCTTACTCTCCAAAAAGAACACCCAAGAGTATCTCGAATAGTCATCAACGACTACAACCACATACCACTTCCCTCCTTCCGACCTGACCCGAGCTGGACCAACTGTGTCCATGTGTAAAAGCTCACCGGGTCGAGTGGTCATGACCTCAGTCACAGGAGGATGGGAAGCGGCAACCATCTTGCCATGTCTGCAAGGATGGCACACCAAATCCTTCTCGAACTTTAGGTTTGGCAATCCTTGGATAAGGTCCATTGAGCTAAGCCTTGCAAGCAAGTCAAAACTCAAGTGTCCCAATCTCCTATGCCACTTCCAAAGCTTGGTGGAAGAACCAGGAAGAAGACAACGAGAAGGTCCGGAAGAGATAGAAAAATTCGCACAAAAAACCTTTTCGAAGGGTAGAATCCGGCAAACAAGCTCACCACGAGAGTCCAAAATCCGAGAGAGAAGGTTTGAAACTCACTTCAAAACCATCATCAAGGAGTTGCGAAATCGAAAGAAGGTTAAAATGCAAATTCGCAACTAAGGCAACATCCTTGAGGACAAAAGAAGAGTTCACTCGGATCGACCCTCGGGAGACAACCTTACCTTTACTCTTGTCCCCGAATGTGATATACTCAGTGTGGCGCACGAGGTCGAGGCTGGAGAACCACTTGGCACTTCCGGTCATATGGCGTGAGCATCCGTAATCCACAAGTCAAGTCTCCACCAGTCCTCCTTCCTACATCAATAAAAAGACATAGGGTGAACAAACGGACCAACACTGGGCTTAGTAAACTGTGAAGGATACCAGTGTTGTCCCACTTGCCCAAAGAATGGGTTCGGAGAAAAACCAAACATCTCCTGCCCCACGGAGGGATAGCGATCACCACGATAGGGAAAACGTGGTCCGCTAAGGAAGGGTGGAGTAAAGCCACCGCCACGAGGCCCGTAGTCGTATGGGTCATGACCGGTACCCCGTCGGGCACGACCACCACGTGGTCTCGCCTGCTGAGGCCTAGCACCTTGAGGCATTGTACCTCTAGGCCTAGTAGTGCGCCTCTGAACTTCCGGTTCACGCACCCCAACTCGTGGGTGGTACATGTCCCGGTTGTTCAACTCAACCTGCCTCCGATCATCTCTCTTCCTCCTAAAGCAGAACTCAGCCAAGTGCCCATCTCGCTCACAATACTCACAATGGTACCTCACCACACTCTTGGTAGGCACTCTCTTGTTGGGTTGGGTGGCTCTTGCTTTCTTAGGAAGGGGATCACTAGAGATGTCTGGCCGTGTGTCAAGTGGGTTGCGAAGATGGATCGGTTTGGCAATCCACACTTGCTTCTGTGGAGTGGTCTTGGGTGGCTCTTCAAACACACCATCTCTTATAGGAAACTCAGAGGGGTTGGTAGGCTTAGGTGGGGTGATCTTGGTGAACTTGGGAGGTGTGGTGGGTTTCTCACTCATGCTCAAACCACTGCACTCACCAATCTTCCCAAACAAGCTATCGTTCTTCCCACCTATAGCAAAGCCTACTCCCGTGCTGCCATCCCTTTTGCATTGGCTAAGCAACATCCCCAACTGCGGCTCTCGGCAAGACACCCAGCTCAAGATGGACCGAAGGTATGTGTTTTCCTCCTCGGTACGCATCTTGTCATGTCTGCACGACGCAATCTCAATCTCCAAAGCCTCAAAGCGATCCGACTCTCTAGTGCTATCTGAGCTGACCTTCTCTAACACAGAGATTCTAGCATCCTTCTGTGCCAGCTCAGAACGCAAGCCTAAGCAAGACTTACATGCACCAAGTAATCTAGGCCTAGCCTTCAGCTCACTGACCTCCTCAAGTAGAGTGCTATACTTGTCCTGGAGAGTGACAAGATCAGACATGTGAATGGCACAAGCATCACACTCTACCTCCTCGGTAACCACCACAGATGCCTTAGCACAATCTAGCTCATGAAGAGCGCTAAGGTATTTCGTCTTAAAATCGTTCCTCTCACAAGCGGCACGCTTGAGCAACGCATCCTGACTCATCAAGGTGCCGTTCAGAGACTCAAGCTCGAGAGAGAGGGATTCGACGGTGGGTGATACCTCGGGTGTGTCGGAGTCGTAGTCGTAGTCGGGGCCATCCTTGCGCTTGCCGACCTTGCCTTCTTCAATCGCCATGGTGCAAAAGCCACCGTGCTTGGCGTCAGCATAGAATCATAGGCCGTTAAAGTTGTCCTCGACCTTCCCCTTCGACTCATCATCGCTTGAGGAAGCACCTCCATCGGAGGAGGCATCGATGTCGCTGAGGGAGGCGAGGAAGGCTTGGTGCTTGGCCTTCACCTTGTCGATCACCTTCTTGGAGGACCTTCGGTGGTAGCCGCCCTTGGGCTTGTGCTTGTCCTCGAAGTGGTGCTCGTGCTTGTCCTTGCGCTTGGTGAAGTCACCCGCAGCTTTCTTGGGGCAGTTTGCGATGAAGTGATCCTCATCGCCGCAATGGTAGCACCCCTTGGCCGAGCCACCACGCCGATGGTTCAAACAGTTGTTGTGAAACCGTGAGAACTTGGTGATGACCAAAGCTATCTCATCATCTCCAAGAGCCTCCACTTGATCCTCTGTCACAGAAATCAAAGACAAAGCGAACAAAGAGTGTGAAGGGTCAGAGGAGGAAGAAGACGTACCGTCGGGGCCAAAAAACAACTCCATAGATGGTTTCGATGGGTTTTCAAGCTTGGCCCGGGTCTGGTAGTCAATCTCCGAGGACTTGAGCTTGCTGAACAACTCGTCCACGGTCAGGGCATCATAGCCCGGTGACTCCTGAATGGAAGCCACCTTCATCTCCCATACCTTCTGATCAAGAGCATGCAAAAGCTTGATATCCATCTCATGATCATCATAAGGCAAGTTGGCCCGATTGGCACGCATCTTGTTGACGATAGATTGGAAGCGAGTGAACATCCCGTCAACAGATTCGCCGGCCAACTGAGCAAAGTTCTCGTACTCTCTACGGTACATGTTGAAGAGTCTGGACTTGATCTAAGGGTTTCCCTCATGATATCTCAAGAGTGTTTGCCAGATCTCCCGTGTCGTAGTGAGACTCGAAACCCGCTCAAACTCCGGAAGAGACAAACAAGAGAAGAGAATACTATGGGCTCTTGTGTTTGACGCATGTTGCGTGACTTGAGCATCAGTGATCCGAGCATCAAGAACCACGTAGTTCTCATTCTCACAAATCTCCCAAAACTTTGTGTGAAGCCCTTGGAGGTAAGCGGACATGCACACCTTCCAATAGGCAAAGTTGGTTCCATCAAAGTAAGGAGGTTTACCAGCACCTCGCTCCATGTCGCCTTCGTGGATCAGGAACCGTGTAAGGTGGATTGATCCTCAACTAGCTCTAATACCAATTGAAGGACCGAGAACGGTGACCAGAGGGGGGGTGAATGGGAGCCAAATAAAATTCAACTCAAAGACTTGGCCCTTGTCCCAAAATCACACCCAAAACTTGACCTCGGAAGAACCGACTCGCACAAGACCTAACAAGTAGGTGGACACCTTAGGAATACCCCTAAAGGTTCAGCGGAGCGGTCGGAGAAGATGGAGAACGATCGAAGCCACGAACTCCAAACTCGGAAACCGACGCGGATGGTTTTGAGGCCCAAACCACCAAACCACTCGATGCGAGCCACCTTGTCTTCGCCCGATCGGACTCCGATTCCCCTGAGCCTCCACTCGACTCGCGCATCCACCGTCTTGACTCGGTCAACTCGGTCTACCTCCATGTCTTCTCGCACTCGTCGGTGCCAAGTACTAGCCACCACAGCTAGTCCGCCGGCGCCCATGGTCCCTCAGTCCGAGCCCCGCTTCAGCCCTTCACCGCTCTCAATCCATCGGCACGGTAAGCCTCTACTCGACCTTCTCCACGCCCTTGACCACTGTCACTAGGCATAGCACCTGCACACCACAAGACGATAGACATGCACACATTTGCTTTCGCAAAGTTTAGGGTAAGCCACTCAAAACTGAAACATTCGCACGTTGAACAATCACTCATCATCAAAGCTGAACTACATGGGTACTTATCCACCATGTGTTCGCAAGTTGGCTGGCCCCACCTGGAACCCCTCGGCTCCCGCCGCCTTGTCGTGTTTTCTTGATCCTTCTAGAGCCTTCCCACGCATGTTTCCTTGTCGAATACGTTTTATCCCGATCGGTGAGAGTTGTATCTCAATTCCAACTGTTGTTTTTCCTGTTTAATCCCTAGGAAATCACAATTCACCATAACTTTGGTATTTGGTCAGTTTAGCCCCTCAAATATATGGTGGGTGATGGTTTCGGTATGTTCTAGAATCTTCCTAAGTTGAATTCTGTAGCGGTGTCGATATCTCTCTCATCGAGGCTCCAAATAAGGCAAGTGATAGGTCTGTTTCGATTGGCTCGACGAGCTCTTCGCAATGGTGTACTCCAATTCCTTATTTGAGGTACTTTTATATAATGAAACTTGAATATACTGCAGAATAAGTGAGAACACCACAACTCGCCGAACTTGTTAGAATCAAACCCTACAACTATGCTTTATAATTTATATCTTATCATTTGATGCAATAGTTGATGGTTAAATTTGGAGTTTAGTGGTCGTCAACAAGATTCACAGGCTAGTAGGCATCACACGCCTAACCCACTACTGGGTGCCGCAAAACCAACACAAGATGAGGATCCACAAGCTATAAGAAATCCATTAGAGTAGCCTTTCGTTGTCTCCCATGAGGTAGGCTCAAAACCTGTCGCAATCAACTCGGTGGTGGCCAAGAACAATCACCAATACTTACTGACACACCTCTGCTGCTTCAAACCATCTAGGTGACAACAATCACCAAGAGTAACAAGAAATCCTCTACGAAAACGACACCTAAGTGCCCCTAGATGCAAACTCACAAGCAAATGCACTTGGATCACTTAATCTCTCTTTGATCTTCACTAATCAAACATGGAGATGTGTGGAGAGAGTGTGTTTAGCTCTAGGAGATGTCAAGTGTATCAAGAATGCAAGAGTTGTCCCTCTAAGCCGGCCAACACATATATATAGCACCCCCTCAAACACATGAGTCGTTTGCCCATTCAATGGGCTAAATTCAGGGGCACCGAAAGCGCCTTATGTTGCACTGGACACATCCGGTGCTAGCATCTGGTACATCACAAGACGCCACGTGTACTAGCCGTTTGAAACGGCTAGTTCCAGCTCCACTGTTCCTCGCTTGCCACACATTTTCCATATGCACCGGACGCGTCCGGTGCAAGCACCGAACTCACACTCCTCCAGCGTCCGATGATCATCCAGAGAGGTCTAGAAAGGGTTTTTTCTACACCAGACACGTCCAGTGCCCCTCACCAGACTTGCTCAGCGTCCGGTGCTACATAGTTAGCACTTTCTCCATTTGAACCGGACGCACAACCACCTAGAGCACCATGTTCGGTGGCTGCGTCCGGTGCATTTTTAGTAAGTTCCTAGACACACCGAACGCGTCCAGTGACCCATCACCGGACACTCTCGGCGCCTGGTGCACTCACTCCACGCAGACTAAGTCTAGGGTTGGCCACCAGATGCGTCTGGTACTCCTTTGAGAGCCCTTTCTCATCCCTATCTTCTCCACCCTTGCTCCAAGGTACTAAACACCAAGTGTACTTCCTTAGTGCATGTGTTTAGCATATTTTTCAAAGCATTTTGCAAGGGTACAGTTAGCTCACTAGGTCCTCAATGCACATGCATGAGAGATAACACCTAGTGGCACTTAACAACCCTAATCACATATACTTTTCTCCTCTTAATAGTACAATTGTGTATACTAAATGTGATCACACTTACTAAGTGTCTTGATCACCAAACAAGAAAACCTATCAAGTATACCTTTGCCTTCATCTGCTCGGTTTCCTCTCTTTCACCTCTCTTCAAGTATGAGTGTCATCATGTTCTCCTTGATCTTATGGCTTTCCTCTCATCATGCCACTTTGCTTGCTCCATACTTGGTGTACCAATCTTATCTCATCACTTAGAGTAAGGATTAGTAATTAGGTTTCATCTATTACCAAAACCAATCATAGGGCCTTCAATCTCCCCCTTTTGGTAATTGATGATAACCCTTATAAAAAATATGAAATATGATTTTGAATAAACTTGAAAAGCTTGTCCAAGTAATTTATCATGAAGGAAAATGGACAAACACTTCAACAATGTTTGGTAGTGTTGACTCCCCTACATATGTGTTTTCTTTAGATTGGATTAAAGCACTAGACATATGCATTGATAAAACTTGTGGAGGGATAAACATCTATCAAACAAGAGCGAGGAGCGCTGATGGGTGAGTAAGGAGAGAGAGGATTGTGGTGGGCTAGGGTTTCATTTCGTTCATATACTATGACCTCATTCTCAGACTAAGATGGGCTACCCTTAGACGGTAGTGGGCTCTCGTTCACGTTAACGGAGGCTAGAGGCTCCATAAATCTATTTAAGACTGTCTCCATAAATAAAATCATGCTTCCGAAAATCCTTAGGTATCTTAGGAGGTGGGTGAATTTTGTGACCACCGCCAATTAGTGTCTCACAAAATCCCACAACTAAAAAGCACAAAAAGAAGAGGTGAGATGGTGCGGCAAAAAATTTCGCCTCGCAAGAGTGCGCTGTGCGACAGAAGCTCGGTGAAAAAAATTGGCGCCGACATGTGGGCCATTGACATTAATCTCACGCATGCAGGAAAGGTCAGAATAAGGGAAATAAGAAATCAATCTCCACCATGCTACAATTAGGGAAATAACCAATCACCATCCAATCACGAAGATGCAGGAAAGGGTAAGGAAACCTCGGTGGCAATCAAATCACACGCATGGAAGGTAGCCACAACCACGCATGCAAGGGAAAGGAAAGAACATTGAGCGCGTCAATTAAAGCTCGCCTCCCTACATCTATCAACTTCGCAGGGAGGATTTATCGCCACCGGAGGAAGTCATCATATCTGTGGTTATGGTTGCCCGCTAACGACCCGGCCACCAGGAAGGTCGCGGCTGCCCGTTGACGAGCCCAGCCGATCGCGTTGTGCCCTGCTCCACTCAGTCGTGCCCCTGCCACCGAGCCACCACACCCGGCCTGTCCGACGACGCTCCACCTTGATCTTGCCCCACGTCCAGCGGCTGCCAGTCGTCATCATCATTGTCGGCGGAACATCCCCGCTGATCGCCGACATAGGGCCCTGACGTCGGCATCCTCAGCACCTTGCCAACGACCACATCATCACCATACTCCTCACCACCTACCGCGGATCCGTGTACTCCTGAGTCCTGACCTCCTACCGCAGATCCGTCGACGTCTTCAACTCTACCCCAATAAACCTTCCAGGTACCTCACATCTCAATTGTGGTGGTGCTAATCGACTCTGAAAATTTTGAACCATAGATGCATTGTTAGTGAATTGACAAAATAAGTAGTATTAAACAAAATATACATTTTACATTTGGAGTAAAATGGCATGAAGTTGTTCGAGTATTCACATGAAAACTAACTCATGCATTGAAAACAACAGATCATAAAACTTCGAAAGAAACAGAAAATGATTAACTGAGAGATGGACATAGATCAAAGCATCAAGCTTTGTTGCTTATAGATTCTTCATTCGTACCCCAATGGGAATTAGCAGGTTTGATCAAGCTTGTGTTATCCAGCCCCACAACCCAACAAAGAAAAAGTAACTCAATTTGGACAGGAAAGCATTGAATTGCCGCATGTGTGATACCTCACATGTAGTTCTGGAGAAACATCAGAATTAATCATTACTGCTCTACTATGGAGAAGTTTCTTACTATGGATCAAGGCAATACTTTTGAAAACTCTATGCACGGTTAGAAGGACAAACACAAATTTTCTCCATGGCGAGATCAGATTCAGATGGAAACCATTATGTTGGGTTAGCATACTATAATTGAGCATAGCCTAAGGTTGCCTCTAAAATGCACTCCATCTCTAAATAAAATACCTTTGTTTCTAATTGAGGAAAGATTGAAATACTGCACAGATTCTATGAACCTGAGCACATCACTACACAGAATAGTTTCTATGTAGACATATTCAACTTCTTCAAAGTATTCCCCAGAGTCCTATGGATGTGGGATAATAGACTGATAGAAATATCAAAATACAATGTATCTACTCGAATCACCCATACAAATAAAACACAATATAAAGATGAAAAAACATTTAAACTCAATTGCACAAAAGGCAGGGCACTAGGTAGAAAATAGATGCAGGTATTTGCAACTTTACATTGGCATTTCAGATTTGTTGGGCATACATAATAGAAGCAAGTAAACATTGTTGAAGATACACAGTACTAATAGCCAATTGTTACCAACTAACAGCATGTAACTATAGAGGGAAAAACTCCAAGCTCAGACCAAAAGGGTATTCAAGTCTGCGAAGTAATGCATGCAGCTTGCATTGCATGAATTATGACACAAGCCAAACAGTTTAAGAGGCCTTTAGACAGATAAAAGAACCATGCATTACTATATAGCAGAGATTGTCAAATGAAAACATCATGTTCAGCACAAGAACATCTAGAAACTACCAAGCAAGTATGAAACAAGCCAAATAGTTTAAGAGGCCTTTTAGACACATAAAAGAACCATGCATTTCTATCTAGCTATGGCTGTCAAATGTAAACATCATGTACAATTTAGTTCATTCAAAACAGTGTCTTTTGTTCAAAAAACATATAGAAAGCAAACTAGAATTTGAAAACCACCAGGATAACAGTTATAACCAATTGCTTTGCATGCCATAGCATACATGATACAACATAGAGCATTTAACTGTGTATATTTGTTTGGTCAGTAACACTGACAACAGTAGGTACCACCCAATTTTTTGTGAAATTAATGTAACGTATATAAGAGGCCTCGGATATATGCTTAATTAGGACAGACCTTTTGACATGACCACCAAGGAACTCACGTGCGTTGCACCAGCTATTGCACTGATGTAGTAGTTAATTCCCCAGTGCTCCATAATCTCCAACAACGCCGCTGCCAAACGCCCGTCAATTCGAGCAAACCCACGCCACCGTCGACCACGCCGCCGCCAAAAGCCGTCGTCGACAACACCGCTGCCAAACGCCGACCAACTCGAGCCACCCCGGGCGAGGGGAAGCGCCCACAGGCCAAATCGAGTCGTCAGGCTTCCTGGACGTTGTCTCCCAGGTACTTTGCATCTCAATCGTGGTGTTGAAGTAGGCTTTGGTGGCGGCGTATCAAGAACTATCGTGGTGTCTCCCAGGTACTTCCCATCTCAACCTGCTCTTACAAGGCATGCCTGGAAAAGCAAATAGATTCAGCTAATAATGTAAGCCTGTATTTTTTTCTCATACCAATATTCTAGGGCAATAATGAATGTGTTTATCCTATGGCGTTCACTTTGGATTGGACAAACAATTAGCCACACTAGCAGTAGCAATACACAACTCTTTATAACACAGAAGTTCAATGGTCGAAGAAACGCCAAAAGTCGGTAAAAAAAATCCGACACAGAGTAGTACATACATGTACAACTACATGAAACACATACAGGTAGACAACACTTCCGTTTTCAGAACTGAAATAGCAAAAAAAAATAGCACCCGAAATCAGTTAAGAATGCTACCAGTTTACGGAGGTGTTCAGACTATGAATTAACCAGTTCACAGAAATAGCACTGTCAGTTACCAGTTTACACAGATACGGTTCATACTATGAATTAACCAGTTCACAGAAATAGCACTAGGAAGCTGCATGCACATGTTCCAACAATCAAAGACTAGAGATGAAGAAGCATCATTCTACGTATTTTTTCATCTAGAAACTATGGAAGGTAGGCACATAATTAGCTTTCACCAACAACTTGATTAGCTTCCAATGACTATGTTGACGATAATTACGAGCTATTTTATCACCATCAAAACACCGTCAACATCCTCATATTCAAAGGCAAACTATCCAATAACTAGTTCCACATGTCTCATGACTATTTGAGTACAGGTAATGACAAATGAGGACTTTTGAGAGCTAGTGGGCCCACTTAGAGGGTCGACCAACCACCCTGTGGGGGCCACTAGACCTCCCAAGCCCCCCATGATCCAAGTAACACTCTCCAAAGCACTTTCTACCCCTTGGATCTAAGTATGCTACCTCTCAACAGTTCTGGATCAAAGCACGAGGATCCATGGGCCCAACATGACATATTTCCAAGTATGGAAAATGTGCAAAAACCATACACCATCATGATGGACATTACCTCTATAAGCTACCCGCAAAAGATGAGCTCATTTTGCCACAAAAGACGTTCGACCGAACCATCATTGGGCCCACCAGGCCCCTACTTGGTCCCTGACCAGTGGGGCCACCTCCAGGAGGACAGAGGAGGGCCCACTGGCCATAGGGGGGGTCGGCCGAACCACCCCTAGGTCGGTTGGCTTCCCCCCAACCGTCATACCTCTCCCCCATGTGTTGGATCACCACCATCCATGCCTTGGTCGGTTTCCAAATCGGTTGGATCCAAGGGTGGAGGATGGAAGGCCCTGGATCGCTGACGTGGCGCCGGAGTAACCCTACTCCACCTCTAGCTATAAATAGACCCCCTAGGCCCTCACTCTCACTCATGCCTCATTGGAGAAACTACTCCTTAGTAGTGGTGTTATGCTAGTTGTAGGAGAGTGAGGGAAGTCTTCTGGAGAAAGCCCCGGATCTGTCGGGAATCTTCTCCGGAGCTCTACCTCAGCGGATGCAATCCTCTTGTAAGTTCTGCACTTGTAAGTGATACATCCGAGTTCTTTATAGCAATTAATATTCTACTTCTGGCATAGCTGTTATACATCTTTTCGCGCTTGTTCATCGCTTTACTTTAAGTAGAGTGCTTTAGTCCTTAACTGGGGTTAAAGTAGTAAGAATAGTGTAGACGTGGTGTCTATACTAGATCTTACCTTTGTAAACCGCTTATCGCACGGATTGTTTGTGGACGCTAGTAGAAGGTGATAGCTCTATCTAGTGTTCGTATTCCACCACGTGTGTAAGATAAGTTCTTAAAAGGTAGGGCCTCAATACAACATGATGGCGCGGTCCGGTTAGAGTTTTGCCCTCTTTCTGATCTATCCCATCGCCTCCTGCAAGAGAAGGGTTGATAAGGCCAATATAACCAGTTATACCTTGTTAGATATCTTTGCTACATCGAACCTCTCAACCCAGTTATCATAGTCTCCCTTGATCCATCATAGGACATATCCATAATCCTAGTTAACTCACTTATCGTTCCCTGAGGAAAATACGATACCTGGAATACTCCCGGTGAAGTGCTACATCGGTATAATCTATGCGCCTGCGGATTTATCCAATTGTTATAAGAAATACCAACAAGCATTTTTGGCATCGTTATCGGGGAACGGTAGCTTTTAACTAGTACCCTTTGGTCCTATTTTATCCTTGTTTGATTTAAACATTTCCTTCCACATACACACTTATGGATCAAACACCTCTTTTCGAGTATGGTGCTCCAACGGGCGCTAGATTGGAGCCACCTAGTTCATCTCAGGCCATATTGGACATTCCTTATGAGCTTCGCCCAAGCCTCATAAGAATGGTTCAGAACAAACCTTTTTCTGGGGACGAAGACGAAAACCCTACACTCATCTACGTGACTTTGAACAATTGTGTTCATGTGTCCACATCTATGGGATGAGGCGAGGTACCCTTAAGTGGAAGCTATTTCCATTTTCTTTGATGGGAATAGCCAAACAATGGTACCTTCGCCACGTAGATGACGCAAACGGAGAATGGAAAAAGTTACAATCCAAATTTGGCCTAGCTTTCTTCCCCACCTCTCGAGTTGTTCATTTTCGAAAAGAGGTCATCAACTTCTCACAAAAGGAGAAAGAACCTCTTGGTGCATCATGGGCCCGTCTTTTAGATCTAGTATCATCTGGCACTGATCTTGCTATCACCGAGCCAACATTGTTACAACACTTTTATGGCGGTCTTAGCAAAGATTCTGCACAAATTCTTGACATGACTTCTAGGGGAGCCTTCCTGTGTTTACTCGTTAGTGAAGGGAAAAGTCTTCTTATGAAGATTCTTGAAAACACCCCCTACATTAACGTTTATAATGAAGGACCCATAGAAGGAGAAAAACCATTCCCTAGAAAAGAAATCTCGATAGCCGAATCACCACCACTCCCATCCAAAGATTCTGCCATCAATCCTGAACCACAAATACCACAAATCTCGAAGGAAGAAGAAATTCAACATCTAAACCATTCCTTCGAGTTCGAGGCTAACCTTTCATATGATCTTGCTGGTTTTGGGAATGCCCACAATTATCGTATCCAAAAGAGACCTTCTAAGAAACATCTTTCTAGACCTCTCATGGAAGGATCTCTTCGAAAGTCTCCCAAATCAACATCATCTTGTGCCTCGACTTCCCACATGGCACATCAGGAAAAGCTTGGGATTCCTGATAAAGAAATGTCGAGTGAGCTTATAAAAGGAGAACTAAAGTGTTTAGAAGCCCAATCTATCCTCTCCTTCTCTATGCCCACATTTGACTTATCTTACAAACCCATCCTTGATCCTGATGATCCCTCATGTGTTCCTTTATTGAAGTCTTATGATGACCCATTTAATGACTTTGGGAATTCATTAAGACACCCGAGGCATGGAAGCCATGAGGGCCATAAATCTCACCAAGAGGAGCATAATCAACGGTTAGAGTCTTTGTCTAGCGTTGTAAGTCAAGAATGGTTGGATGAGGCCGAATCCTCAAAGGAAGTCACTAAATTGCCCACACATGTGAGGAGAATATCCTGTCAAGTGTTGGGCATTGATGGTGAAATTTGCTACGATCCTAGCCTCGGGATCAACATCATTCCTCATTTCCATGTTCCAACATCATCAAAGAATCATTTATCCCAATCAAAAAACACCTTAGACTCCCTAATGGTCAAATCCTTGATTGTTTAGGAGTCCATGATGTTCTTGTGGTGGTTGATGATCTTAAGATCTTCCTAAATTTCCACATCTTTGACCTTCCTGGACTTTCCTTTCATCTCACCTTTATCGGAAGGCCAATCATGAGAATCTTGGAGAACATAATGGGAAATGAGAAGCTTGGGCATAGAATAGGTGAAGATTATCTACCCATTTGGTCTTCCCGACCTCTCATCAAAGGGTTAGAATCCAAACCAGTTCTTGATCCAAGGGATGAGCCAATGTCAATCTCGCCAACAGCCATGACCCATTCAAGCCTTGAGAATGACTTGAATTGTCATGAGAAAGAAAATGCTCACCCACTCCCACAAATGGAAGATTCTACAGATGAGCATGAAAGTTATTCCCTAATCTTCCAATCAAATCCATGCTCAAATGAGAAATCTTCCAATTCAATCCTTCCCTCTACCATCACTACACACATGATCTACAACCCCTTCATTCTTCTTGTTTCGAAAATCTTTGCAAGGTTGGTTGTAGATGTGTTTGTCTACCATAAATTTTGCAAATCTTGTAGTGGTTTTGATCTTGAGGATATGTTCAAAAATGTTGGAGTTGAAGGGGAAACCGCTTCACCAACATGAGTTGCAACTTGAAGGTTTCCCAAAGACAAGCTTGTGTCTTAAAATTAAGCGCTTTCGGGAGATAACCCGAGCTTTCTTCTTTTCTATTAAAGTTTGCTTAAAAATATATATATATATAAAACAAAATAAAAATATTTTTCTTTGAGTTTCCCAAAATTCTAAAATAAATAAAATGACTTTGTAAAATGAGATTAAGGGAATATTGGTGAAAGTGTTCCTTCGAGTATTTTTGTCACTAACCATTTCAGGTTTGAACAACAAGAACAATGGAGAAAAACAGAAGGTATGACCAACCAAAAATCCTTCAATAATGAAGCACATTTAAAAGAAAATTTCACATCCTAGACTTGGGTTTTCACATTGTAAAATGTTGCAAAATCCAAATATGGGGAGTGGATTTCTCTAAGAAATTTATATCATGCTTCATTCTTAATTTTGTTTCGTTTTCTCTACCTTGCTTTCTCTTTTTACCTTACTCATATTTCTAAGTCATAAAAATAATAAAAAAATAAAAAATAAAAATCTGCAAATGCTCATCTGGTTCACCATCCATGATCCTGTCTCCCTTTTGAATCTCTTAATGCCTTCATGCTTCCTGGTTCTGTTATGAGTATGCTTTGGTTGGGAGTAGTGCGCATACTCCTATAAGCTCTTTAAATTAAGCATGGTGCTTAGGTTAAATAGCCTTCCTTAATCAAAATAGACATGATATCAAGTTTGATTAATGAACCTAAAGTAAACTTGTATGGAATTTGGTTGTGCTCTTGGACTAACTAATGCATGATAACTTCAAAATTTTGGTGGTTAAGTCATGAGATCATAAGAGACAAATCAAGGTTTGAGGTAGTTTTGAAATAACCTTGTGCATCTTTGCCTTAACCTTGCTTGATTTTGAATTGGTGAGCAATGATGGAACACCTCTTTCTGTGCTAAAATTGTTAAAGCCAACTTTTCTATAGCATAAAAGATGTCCTCTATGACAACAATGCCCTTGCTTTAATTTATTCGTGAATCCCTTCGGGTATGTGTTGTCCACTAATCCTTCTTAGGAGAAAATCAATGAATGGAGAAAGAGGGTCTAAGTAAAACACGATGATTCACAGAAGAAAGACCATTCGTCATCATCAATGTCATGACGCAAGGAATCGTCACGCTTCGAGATTACAGCGGCAACACCTATAAAGGTAAATGGCCAACGTCTTAAAGTTTTCTATGAGCATGAAATTCATGAGCAAGAAATTGATATGATAAATTTTGTTCTTAATCCAAATTAGAACTAAAATCTACATGTTTTAACTTTTTTGTTCAAATTTCGAAAAAGACCTTAGAAATGGCCTAGACTTAGCCTTGACTCCCCTCTCGTGAAAGATCGGCCCATTTGGCCTCTAAAGTGGTTCGACCGAACCTATCTTTGGGCCAAATAGCACGAAACTTCACGAGCTGACTCACCTGGCTCGACCAAGTTCAGAACCTGGCTTGGTCGGACGTTAGCTTTCAAAAAGGGATCGATCGATCGTGGTTCGAACTCGTTCAAACGTCCTGTTGCACAGGAACGTTGGGCCAACGTTCCCCTTCGGTTTTCATCGCGATCCGAGCGAAAACGAAGGCCCTGAACGTTGTTTCTCTTCTTCTTAACCTCTCCCTCTCCTTCTTCCTCCTCTTACCTTGTCCTTCTTCACCACCACTAGAATTTCCATCTCCTCTTGTTTCCCTTCTCACCTTCCTTGACCTTACCATGATTCCACCAAGAAGAATATCAAAAGAGAGGTATGGAAAAGTTCTACATGTTGTTGCTAAAGAGAGCATGACAAAATCTTGTCATCCCTTATGCTAAGACCATAGATCTTTCTCTCTCCACCTTCTCCTCTGACACTTAGGCTTGTTAGTATATCACTAATGAATCAACAAACGTATGCCTAAGCTGTCAATGGCAAATATAACTCTTGGTTCTGCTGGTATCTTACCCCAGCAGAACCCCTGCATTTGATCTTTCTCTGTCCTGTGTCATAGTATGCGCTGAAACAAGTATGGGGGAGGTCGGTCGACACTCCAACATGTCAAAACACCAAAAGGACGACTGAATCATGTTGTACACGTCCATAACATGTTCCACAAAAAAGTTGGACCGAAATGACAACTTTTGTGGATCGGCCGAACCACGTTGGAGGCCAAAATTCAGAAAGTTCAGAGCACATCAGCATTCAGAGGTAAGGGATCCAAATGCAGAGTTTGATGTGGCCAAACGGCTCCGAAGACGTTCGGCTGACCGCACCTAGAAGCCTCGGGCCCACCAGCCAGCATCCGTTCAACTTCAAACGTCTATTCTGACTGGTTTGTCATGTCTCTCCCCTTTTCCTCTATGCTTTTCTTTTGTTTACTCATTTTCTCTTTTAATAAAAATGAAATAAAAAAATCTTCATAAAAGTAATCACTTAGTTAATTTCTCTTCTAGTAATAATAAAAAAAATTAAAATTAAAATATAAAAAAATATTTAATAATCATAAAATAAAATAAAAATTTATTTCTTCATAAAATGAATTGCTTAGGTTATTTTCCTTTTAATATTTAATAAAAACAAGAAGATCGCATTTGAATCTAAAATTTGAAAAGTGACATGATCTATGACGTTCTGAGGGTAAAAGTGTCATAAAGATGAATTCTTACTTTTGCTTATACTAGTGGGAAAATATTTTGATAGGAAACCATATTGACTAAGTTGTTGATTAATGTGATATAGCTCTCAACTCATGATTCATACCCTATCTATTTAAGGTTCTTGGAGATTAACTTTTGAAAATGTCATAAAACGATAATGTCACTACTCCTCTATAGTGAGAAAATTCCTACCACAGTCATACATGCTCGTACATGATATAAGCTTTCTACATAAGCTGTTTGCTTTGTGTTGAGTTTGATCAAGCTCTGTGACCCTTGTTGAGAGATTTATCATGCTCCCAAGATCAAGATCACATACACGCCACATATACATGTTGTTTCTACACTAGAAGTACGCAGAAACATGCCTTACATTTTCCATATAATTCATGCTCCATGTTCTAATAGAAAATCCTCTCTCTAGTATGTGCTAGTAAATGAGGCATAGACTATGCAAAATTATGAAAAAAAATAATATATCAAAAAACAAATGATGAGCACATCAAAGTTCATAGAAAAAATGATGATGAGCATATCAAAGCTCATAGAAAAAATGATAGCTATGTCTCAAAATAATAAGTTAGGAAAGAGAGATCATATAAAGGAGTTTTTTATCATTTCCCATGTTTTCACACACTTGCACATCTTGATCTAAGAGTATGACATTTCTCTCCTTTGATCCGGAATTTGACTTTACAATACATGCAAGGTAAGTATGCTACATTGTTTATCCCTACCTAAGCTCCACATAAGCCTTTTAGAAGTAGGAAGATAAAAAGAAGGCAACCTCATGTTATGCCTTGGTAAGGATTCATACACCTTGAGCGATCTAGAGTGCTATATGAGGAGTAAGTTGACTTATGAGCTTTCTTTTGAAAAATTTATCAAAAACTCCAAGTACTAAAATATGATTTGGGAAAGTTGACTTTGCCTTGAGAGCTGTTCCATTTCTCAACTTCTCAAGGATATATGTTAGCCAATACCACATATCCCATTGGTATGACAAAATGTCTTATGTTTGCTTTATACTTTGAATAGCATAGTCTTGTTATCTTTTAACTTTTATTCGAGGATGAGCAAAGAGGTAAGTGTCAGTGTTATGACCCAGGGGGTCAAGACCACCGGCTAGTAAATTTGTATATTGCGTGCTCCCTCTCCCAGAGGTGATGCAAGAAGAACACAAGATTTATCCTGGTTCGGGCACAGAAGGCCCTACGTCCAGCGGGGGAGGATGGATTGTATTATCTTGCACCGAGGTGCTCGTACAGGGGGGTACAAGCTGGTTTACACGGGGGTGCTTAGGATGAGCTAAGACCTAGGGCTAGCAGGGCTATCCTAGGTGGTCGGTTGATTGCTTGAGAGGTCGATCGAGCAATCGAGTGTGTGGTGTATGATGGTCAGAGCTAATGTCCGAATGTGAATAATCATGCCCTCTTCTATCCCGGCGTCCCCTTTTATAGACCAAGGGGAGGCCGGAGAGTACAGAGTCCTAAACTGTAGCGGCATGGGAGGCGTGTCCGTGGCGCCATGCTAGCGAAGGGACGTCGATCACTGTGGCGGTGTGGCCTTCCCGTCCTTCCGGTGTTCAAGGCGCGGTGATGGCTGACTGGGCGTCACCGCACAGCATGGCGCAGCAGGGTTGACCTTCGGAAGATGGGTGCGAGTCCCACAGCTGAAGCGGGACGGAGCGGATGGGACGGGTCCCATACCAGAGTGGTTGGAGGCAGGGGTCGAGACCAGCGTGGCCCTGTCGTATCCCTGAAGACACAGTCGAGGGTTGTCCTGTTCATGGCTCGAGGGGTGCCTCTGGAGTCCGTACTTGCGACGTGGCTACAGCGGCGGCACAGTTGACGGAGGTCCAGGGCATGGGCGGTGAGTTGATGGATTTGACTACAGTCGTGGGCGCCCATGGCGTTAGGCAGGGGCAGGTAAGCGCATCGGATCCCCTTTACCCCGTACCGGGAGCAGGTGAGCTGGTCGAGCTTCCCGCCCGGGGGTCATTCATTCGACCCCATGTCCGTCATTCGGCAGGTTGAAGCGGAGGCGGAGAGGTCGTTCGTTCGACCCCTGTCCGTCAGTCGGGGTCGAGGCGGAGGGGTCGTTCGTTCGACCCCTGTCTGTCAGTCGGAGTCGAGGCGGAGGTGGAGGGGTCGTTCGTTCGACCCCTGGTCCGTCAGTCGGAGTCGAGGCGGAGGCGGAGGGGTCATTCGTTCGACCCCTTGTTCGTCTATTTTTCCAGGAATGGGCCGGCCCACAACTAGTTGTTGTGGCCGGTGCGGGGGGCCTTCGTGTGATGGACTTTTCTTCATGGACTCGAGCGGCTGATCGGATCCTGTCTTAAAAATGGTTGCTATGCTGAGCGTTAGTTTATCGAAGGGTTTAGGGTACCCCTTACCTTTGTACCCGACAGTAAGTATGGGGGATCTTGTTGACGATAATTACGAGCTATTTTATCACCATCAAAACACCGTCAACATCCTCATATTCAAAGGCAAACAAGAATAACATGAGCATAATAATAACTAGTTCCACATGTCCCATGACTATTTGAGTGCAGGTAATGACAAATGGGGACTTTTTGGAGCTAGTGAACCCACTTAGGGGGTCGACCGACCACCTTGTGGGGCCACTAGACCTCCCAAGCCCCCCATGATCCAAGTAACACTCTCCAAAACACGTTCTACCCCTTGGATCTAAGTATGCTACCTCTCAACGGTTCTGGATCAAAGCACGAGGATCCATGGGCCCAACATGACATATTTCCAAGTATGAAAAATGTGCAAAAACCATACACCATCATGATGGGCATTACCTCTAGAAGCTACCCGCAAAAGATGGGCTCATTTGGCCACAAAAGACGTTCGACCGAACCATCATTGGGCCTACCAGGCCCTTACTTGGTCCCTGACCAGTGGCGCCACCTCCAGGAGGACAGAGGAGGGCCCACTGGCCATAGGGGGGGTCGGCCCAACCACCCCTAGGTCGGTTGGCTTCCCCCCAACCGCCATACCTCTCCCCCAAGTGTTGGATCACCACCATCCATGCCTTGGTCGGTTTCCAAATCGGTGGGATCCAAGGGTGGAGGATGGAAGGCCCTAGATCATTAACGTGGCGCCGGAGTAGCCCCTACTCGACCTCTAGTTATAAATAGACCCCCTAGGCCCTCACTCTCACTCATGCCTCATTGGAGAAACTACTCCTTAGTAGTAGTGCTATGCTAGTTGGAGGAGAGTGAGGGAAGTCTTCTGGAGAAAGCCCCGGATCTGTCGGGAATCTTCTGCGGAGCTCTACCTCAGCGAATGCGATCCTCTTGTAAGTTCTGCACTTGTAAGTGATACATCCGAGTTCTTTATAGCAATTAATATTCTACTTCTGGCATAGATGTTATACATCTTTTCGCGCTTGTTCATGGCTTTACTTTAAGTAGAGTGCTTTAGTTCTTACTTGGGGTTAAAGTAGTAAGAATAGTGTAGACATGGTGTCTATACTAGATCTTACCTTTGTAAACCGCTTATCGCACGGATTGTTTGTGGACGCTAGTAGAAGGTGACAGTTCTATCTAGTGTTCGTATTCCACCACGTGTGTAAGATAAGTTCTTAAAAGGTAGGGCCTCAATACAACATGATGACGCGGTCCGGTTAGAGTTTTGCCCTCTTTTTGATCTATCTCATCGCCTCCTATAAGAGAAGGGCTGATAAGGCCAATATAACCAGTTATACCTTGTTAGATATCTTTGCTACATCGAACCTCTCAACCCAGTTATCATAGTCTCCCTTGATCCATCATAGCACATATCGATAATCCTAGTTAACTCACTTATCGTTCCCTGAGAAAAATACGATACCTGGAATACTCTCGGTGAACTGCTACATCGGTATAATCTGTGGGCTTACGGATTTATCCAATAGTCATAAGAAATACCAAGAGACTGTATACACAGAATTGCACAAGCATGTTGAATTGGATCCACTAAGTCAACAAAAACAGGTCGTTGTTTACTAGCTTCCAAGCATTAACCAAAAATAATTCAGTTCAATTGCATGGCTTAAAATTATAGTTTTATTTGCAGCAGGACACAGGATTAAACTTTTAGGTGCAGTTCACTCGAACTGCTTTGTGACATCCAAATTACTTCATTGAAAGAAAAATAGAATAATGAAAGCAGCAAAAGAAACTTACCAGATATTGCATGTCATCAAATAGTTTATGAGCATGAGCTTGGCACAGTAGTAGGTGTCAGCCTGCCGGGAGCCACAATGGAGGTTGTCCGTTGTCCGCTGCCTGTCATGCTTGACGACACCGTCGCCGAGGTTGCTTGCACCTGAAATCAAGAAGTAGATTAGTTTTTGGAAAACCAGAGAATAAACCAAAGAGATGCAGAAGATGGTTGACCCAAACATCAGTACCTGAGTTCCTCCGCAACTCCGCATCCGAGGCTGGCCTTCCCAATGGTAGAAACTCGACAGTAGATGCCCCCATGAGCCCCTTCCCAGCACCAGTAGCAGCAGCATATCAGCGAGCTCTTGCCAGATCCAGCCATGGAATATGCTACAGTTACCGCGGAGACGGGAGCTGTCGGCATTATCACGACCGAAGCGATGGAGCTGCCGCCTTACCATTGCCGCCGCCATGACCCACTAAGGTGGATCCACGCCTCCTTACTTGGAGGCGACGATCCTGTACAACGTGCCCCCTCCTGGTCTGCTCGCCTGGGAGCACGAGCCGATGCGCCACGCCGCCGGAGCAGTAGCCGCGGAGCAGCCGCCGCTCCCCTCGGATGCGCCGTGTCGCCGAAGCAGCAGATGCGCCTTGCTGCCGGAGCCATAACTGCTTGGCATCAGAGCGCAGAGCTAAGCTCGACTACGGTTCAAGCCAAGGCCAGGCCGCTCCAAACCAAGCGATTTGGTCGGTTGGCGGAGAGCAACGACCTAGCCTCCTCCCCGCCGGAGCGGAGGCCGCCTGCGGAGAACGACGGACGTTGAGGCCTCGTAGTAGTCGATGGTGACCCGTCGCCAGGGAGAAAATAATGATTCTGCCATTATGAAAACTGGGTTTCGCAATTTTGTCATCCTACAAATGGGCTTCGCAATTTTGTCATTATCAAATGATATACACTCTCAAATATGCCCCAGAAAGATTTGTTGCCAAATTAATTATGGCCTACCTATTTTGCCCCTCACTGATCCCTACCTTTCCCTTCTTCACGACCGAGCGGAGACGGAGGAGACCACGCGGACGCCAAAGCCGCTCGGCAAGAGCAGCCGCCGAGTTGAGGGGGAGTGACAGGCGCGACCACCGACGCCCGAGGAGTCCGCGGCGAGGTGCAGCCACCACCACTCCCAAGCCACCGTCAACGTGTCGTCGTCCTCACCCTCAAGCCGCCCAACCCAGCCGGCGTCGTGCCTGAACCTCGTCGCTGCCGCGCGCCGCCGCTAGCTCTTATCCCGACGCTCTTCCCAGTGGCGGACCCGGTCCCGGCTCCGCCCGCCGCGCGCTCCTCCAGCTGTGCCGCCACAGGGTACGCGACCGCACTGGCCGACGCGTTCGCCCGCACCGGCATGCTTCGTCGGGCGCCCCACGCGCTCGCTCCTCCACCTCTGAATGCTGGACGACAGCTGGACGCGCGGGAGCCGGAAGAGCCCGCGACGACCGACGCCCACTCGCTCTCGTCGCGGCTGGCACTCGCCCGGGAAGTGGCGGCGTCCGCACCCGGTTCGGGTCGCGTGTGACCGAGAAAAAAGAAAAATGAAAAGGCAGGGATTAGGGAGGGGCAAAATGGGTAGGTAACAATTAATTTGGCAACAAATCTTTCCCATGGCATATTTGAGAGTGTGTATCATTTGAGAATGACAAAATTACGAAGCCCATTTGTAGGATGGCAAAATTGTGAAGACCAGTTTTCATAATGGCAGAATCGCCATTTTCTCGTCGCTAGGTCGTCGGGTCGCGCGTACTCCGAGACTCCTGGTCGCTCAGATCTGGCCGCCTATTGCGAGCTCTGCGCTGTGGAGCACGTGAGAAATGGTTGCGGTGGAGCACAGGAGAGAACAGAGACGAGGCGGTGGGTTTAGGGTTTGAGTAAGACGGGTGAAAAGGGTCTCGCGCGGACGCCGAGACGGCGTGTCTCACGGATGCGGAGAGAACTGGTCACGTAGATCTGAGCTGGGCAGCGACCTCGGCTCGGTGGTGCAGCTGAGCAGATGTGGCATGGCAGCGGTGAAGGGAGAGGAGAGGTGTGTGCGTGGCCGCGCGAGGAAGCCCGAGTGGTCGGAGGCAGACGAACGCTCGTGCGTTGAGCGGATAAGACTGTGTACAATTTGCAAAAAAGACCTCAGCCTTCATGTGAATTGATTGATTGATAATATTTTCCACTCTCTCAGTTGTGTTTTTCATCCTGAACCTCACGTTTTCGTGAAAATGACACACGCTCCAGCTTATGAATGGGCCGGACCGCTTCCGCTTCCTCGGCCTAATGGGTCGAATTCGGACGCTCCTATTTTTCCGCATCTATTATTTTTCGCGTAAAGAATACATTTGCCCGTGTCTTTTAAATTCTGTAGGCAGCCACCAAAAATTATGATTTAAAATCGTAAATTATTACAAAATACTCATAAATATATAAGTGTGAAGAGATATAATAAAACATATTTCAGTAATTACCTATAAATAATATGAGTAATCAAATAAAAATTAAATCATGGTCACATAGAATGGTTGATAACGATATGGAGACCGACTGGAAAACCATTTGTACATGTTTGATTCTAATGTCAACAATTGACATGTAACATGTTAAATTTACACGAATCAATGATGCCTACTCACATGGAAAACATTGTTATATTATCGTGCGATCTATGTCTTTTTAATACAAATGAGTTATCTCGTAGCAACGCACGGGCATTCAATTAGTCATTTATATAGTAGTGTTTCCTATAGTACACGTACATATGTAATCTAGGTTACGTTACATGAAAGTCTTACAAACAAAAATTAATGATGGATAGCCCTTTGTTAAAATATCAACATATTGTGTGCATATTGGAACATGGAGAACTCTGAGCATTGCCCATCAATCATTATAAATTAGGTGCATTGATGTTGCGCTAGAATAATATTTAGATAGATAAACCGCGCTATAATAATGTTATCACAATAGACGACCAAGCAGGAGGATTGAAGGGGAGGTGAACCCAACAAGCCTCAACCAAAAATTACAAATTAATTACATTGATATATATCAAACCAAGTGATCAAAACTAAAACATCATAAGTAACAAATCATAAATCACAAGTAACAATCTTTTTTGCTATAAAACAATAAAGACAAAATTTGTGTTTTGCCAACCCTTAAAATACACGGTTATTGTATAGCCTTTCTCAAAGTAAAAACACTGTAAATCACACTATAAACAGCTCGACTATTTTTTTTCTACCGGTACAGGGAGCAGAGCAAATTAAGCAAATAAACTCGATCTTATAGTTTACCTTAACGTACGGCTTAACCGATCGATCACCATATATTAGTTAATTAATAATAAGTAAAACAAATTCATCACTGAAAGGAAAAGAAAGAAAGGAAGGAAAAAAGAATAAACGATCATCACATCAAAAAAGACCGGCCGGATAGGATATAATTGAGGTGGTGACGACTGATAGACGATGTTTATTTAGCCCATCAACGCATATGCAGCTACGACCGTGGCGCCGGCCACCCATCGCGCGAGCAGAGCCGGTGCCGCGTCGCCCTTTTCAGCATCGGCCGTGGAATCGTCCGAGGAATCGTCTTGGTCGTCACCTCCGCCGTGACCGGCGGCCTTCTTCTTCTTCTTGGACGGCTCCGGCGCGGGCGCGAGCGCCTCGACGACCTTGAATAGCTCCTTGGGCTGGAGGAACTTGGTCACAGCGTAGACGGCGAACGGCTCCATGTCGCCGACGGTGGCGGTGACGCTGGACGTGACGACCCTGGTCTGTAGCGTGACCGTCTCACCTCTGTTCTTGACGTCGTAGCTGTAGTCCATCTTCTTCTCGCTGGCGGTGGCGAGCGTGGTGACCATGCCGTTGTTGGACTTGAGCAGCTGCAGCGAGAAGTAGTCCGGCACGGCGTGGTAGAGGAGGATGGCCGTCTTGGCCTTGGCCGTCAGGTTCTTGTACGTGGGCGCGAACGCCGCGACGGCCGAGTCGACGGGGCAGAAGAGCGTGAGCCCGTTGTCCTTGGTCTCGTTCACGGCGCGGAACACGTCGGCGTTGGCGGACAACAGGGACGCGAACGACTTGCAGTATCTCTTGGAGAGGAGCTCCACCAGGTCCACGGGCGCCGGGGGCGGCACGGGCGCCTCCGCCTCGGCGGACGAGATGATGGAGCTCACCTGGAGCACGGCGATGTCGTAGGGGATCTCCTTCACGGACTTTACGTAACGGGACGGCTTCGCGGTGTCGTCGCCATCCTCCGTCACGAAGCTCACCTTGCCGTCCTTGCGGGTGATGTTCACGTACCCCGACATGCCGGACGCAGACCCGGTGGCCTGTAGTATAAATATAAATATAGTAGTAGTAGTAGTATATTCATGGCGTACGTCGTACGTGGAGGCAACCGTAGTACGTCCCACACACACACAGTCGTCGTCACAGTGCGTGTCATGCACGGTGAATTATGAGGTGGTTCGGGAAAATCAATCATGCACTAAATTAATGTATAGTATAGAGAAGGAAGGAATATATAGGAAATAAGTTTGCTATAAAGTTGACAGCAACTGGGTGCATGAAATTCCAAGCCTAGCCTAGCCTACCAACCGTGTGTCTGACTGGGCGTACGTTCGTTCGTTGTGCCCTTTTAATCAATGATGATGACATGGCAACTAACTGCATGCGGATTTTCTCACTGGAGTACATGCATGATAGAGCTTCCACAACAATATATTATGCATGCATGTCATATATTGCTTTATCATAAAGGAGCTCCCAATTAATGAAGTCTGAAAAATTGGAGGTTTCAATGATCAATCTCCTTCGATCTCAAAACCTAGCTTTACACAAGCAATAATCGGGAACCCAGCTTGTTCAATCATCATCAGAGACCGGCCGGATTACTGTACAAGCTGTGCTACATGTCCTTCTTTAATTAATTCAGAAAACTAAATGTTTGCTCAGGGTTATTAATTTGCAGGTGGTTCATAGTTTTAGTACACACTTTGGTATTTTTTTACAGACCAGCAATAACTTCTCCAGAATAATAGTTTGTATCTTTTTATTCCCAACAACTCTAACAAATAGTGCCAACAATATAATATGATTCCCCACAAACTAATCAATGTTAAATGGTACTCCCTCCATCCCAAGTTATAAGAAAATCTCAAGAATCTTAGAGAGTCAAAAATATCTCAAGTTTGACGAAACTTATATGACAATACAAATAACATTTATGATGCTAACTAAATATCATTAGATTCTTTATTAATTATATTTTCATAGTATGTCTACTTGATGTCATAAATCTTTATAATTTTTTCTATAATTATTGGTCAAATTTGAGATGGTTTGACTCTCCAAGATTCTTGGAATGTCTTATAATTTGAGATGGAGGGAGTAGATATTTAGACAAATATAACTATTGGCAACTTAAAAAACAGTAGGGAAAAGTTGTTAGTCTTACGGACAGCACATTAAGTTAGCGGGAATTGGGGACACCAAATCTAAGGTACATCTATAAGATGCCAAATAAGAACAATTATTTTTTTTCTTGTGGTGGAAAACTATAGTGACTAAATATTAATTAGTACTCACTCCATTCAAATTATAAGAAGTTTTGATTTTGTTAGATATATTGTGTTTATTGTGTACTGTTTCGAATTATAATTTGTCTGACTTTTTTTACCACAAGTTTAACAACTCGTCTTATTCAAAAAATTTGTGCAAATATAGTTAAATTTTAAGTCATTCTTGAATATCATTTATTAAATAAGCAAGCCACAACAAAAAAAAATGATATTTTGCACAAAAAATGAATAAGACGAGTGGTCAAACTTAAGGTTGAAAAAGTTAAACGACCGGACAGAGGGAGTATCTAGTATATATATATATATATATATATATAATATATATATATATATATATATATATATATATATATAGTGCATAGCAAAATCTATGTATTTTTTAGAAAAAATATAATTTAGAATAGAATATATAGATTAATTATGCTAATAATATAATTTGTCTAAGGATATGTTTTGAAAAGGATAGAATTCTAGTTTTGTTCCTAGCTAGTCAAATTATCTAGAGTTTTTTATCAAGTCTTGGATGGGTGATTAATAATTAATTAATCCATGTACAGCGCTAATTAACCCATGCACAACGCTAATTAACCCATGCACAGTCTTCAATAGAATATATAGATTAATAATATATATATACGTCAGCGCTATTCTTCTACACCATGACTCAATCAGCCCAACTCGTATGGCTCCACCAACACAATCACCGACTCGCACCCGGTACCACCCTGTCGCGACTCGACTAGCATCGGCCTTAATTAATCGCCCCCATCCTATTCTATCGCGAGCCACAATATCTTCCTGCAACCGACGGCGGTCCTTCCCTCACCCGGCACACCGGCGACGCTCGCCCTCCCAAATACCGACACCAAGCCCAGGCGGCGGGCGCACCCAATCCGCAGGCACGGGATTGCTCAGCAGCGGCGCCGCCCGATTCGTGGGTACAGAACCAACCAGCGACGGCGTGGCCCATCCAGCAGCGTCGCCCTCACCTGCACGCCCCGCCTGGCCCGCCGCCGTGATCTGCCCCGATCACATCGGCGCCACCACCAGCCTGGCGCCCACAGCGTCGCCTTCCCCGGCACCCTCGCGTCCGCCCCAACACCTCCGACCAGCTCGACGCAGAAGCACGCCCAGGGCAGGACCAGTGCTCGCGGTCAGACCAGGACGGGATGGCGCCGGAGCTCGTGCTAGCGGCACAGCCTGCACACGCAAGCTAGGCCTTACTCTCCTAATACTCTTGTACTTGCATGCTGCTGCTACTCCTAATGCACTTGTGCGGTAAAACCAAATCTAATTCCCCTACTGTTCACCTCTTGTTCTATGATGAATTGATGGCGACGGTGACGATCTTGTTGGGCTTAGGTTGCTGCTTTGGTAGATATTGTTACAAAATTATGGAGACACCAATAAAGATGGAAACATTCGTTTATATACGTATAGTAGTAGTAATCTCTGCTCTTGTCTAAAGGAATTCATCTTCAACTTCAGTTACTGAATGACTGATGGTTCATGTCTCGCTCATCAATGCTACTGACTGCCGGGATTATTATACTAGACTAGATGATACGGGATGCTATAGATAAAAACACTTAAAAATGATACTAACATGCTACTTAAAGATAATGAGAAACCTCTTCCAAACACAGTTTAAAAAATATACCGATAAAGAAATACTGACAAAATACTTAAAAATAATGATAAAATACTTGAATATACTAACTACTACTTAACGATACTAGCAAGCAACTACTGGTGTTGTATTACCGGGTGTACTAAGACAGTGACAAAATATTTAATGATATTGACATAATACTTTAAGATACTGACGACTACTTAAATGTATTAGTAACTACTGAAGTTATAGTATCGGTTGTACCAAGCGCTACTACTTGACGATATACTGACAAATACTTAAGGTAGTACTAGGAAGTTATAGTAGTGGATGTACCAAACTGCTGACAAAATACTTAACGATACTAAGAACTACTAAATATATAGATGGGTTGTAGGATAAAAGATACTTTAGATACCGACAAAATACTTGTGATATTGGTGAAATACTAACGAATTACTCAAAAATACTGATAAGTGAAGGTATACTTTGAAGACACTGACCAAAATATTGAATACCAAACATACTGGATTTACTGTGCACTTAGTACTTGTAATAAGTTATAAGCAGCACACGTGATGGAGAGTAGTGCAGCAGGTGCATCCAACATCCGTCGCATGTCTGTCTCCTACGCAAAAGCAGAAGCAGGCACATGGGGAGGGGTGCAGTCCAATTAAGCCACTTGGGACCAATAGTTGCATCTGCGTGGGCGCGGGGATCCCAGGTGCTCGGGAGGGGCCAGGCACGCGGGACAGGCGACGGGGTTCAGAGCGAGCCGGCCGGTCGGGCGCGCCAGGTGCACGGCGCGGCGCAGCACAAAAAAAACAAAGCGATCCCCGAGCCGGTTGCATGTGGTGCAGCCGTGCATCGCAGATGGACAAAAAAAAAAGCAAAGCGAGCCAGTGCGGGGTTGGGCCGCGGGCGCATCGCGTGGCGTCGAGCGCAAGGACACCAGGTCGGCTGCGCGGGCGGGTGGGCCGTTTGATTAGTTGGATTGGTCCAGGTGTAGAATAGCATATATATATATGGTATATATATATATATATATATATAACTAAAAAACACAAAGAGGCCAGGTGAAGTGGTGCGGCATTTTTTTCGCCTCGCAAGGCGTCGGGGCCGTGCGAAACCGCGCGTCGGCGAAGAAAAAGGAAAAAAAAGTAAAAGGAAAGAAAAAAATAAAAAGGAAAGAAAAAAAGAGATCCCGCGGGCTCTCCTCCCTACCGCTCCCTCGACAAAGAAAAAGGAAAGAAAACAGAAAAAGGGAAGAAAACAGACTAAGAAATTCGTGCGTACTCTAGATGGAAACAACCAATCAAGGCCATTATCAACGCGCTCCTCCCACTGCCCCGGCGCCGTGCGTACTCCCGCTGCCCCCGCAAAAATCACCGCCAGGCCATCTCAAGTCCTCCTCCCAGCTGCGCACGCGCCGCTCCTCCTCCCCGCCCTACGACGCCCGGCTGCGATGCCCAGGACGCCGACGACACCGCAGGAAAGTCGGACGCGCCGCCGTCGCCGCCAGGCCATCGGTCCTTCGGGCCGCTGCCACACACCAGGAGATCACCTCTCACCTTTGCCGCTGTGCGACCCTTCTTCGCTACGGCCTGCCCCTAAGGCGACGCTCGGATCTCTGAGCGTTGTCGCCGCCGCCGCAACCACCGTCCGGTCCAGGCGTCCAGCAATCTCCATTTACATGTGTTTTCTTTTTTATTACTTGTTTGACTGGACTATGGAGATTTCCGTGCATCTTCCTGCGACCAAATGATTTGTGAATCTTTTTGCATCATTTTGCTGTGTAGTGTGTACTGCTTGCTTGAGCCCTGTTTTGACTATCTAGATTTACTGTGTTTCAGGTCCAGAAATTGCATATGCAAATCGAAGAAATTTATGATTGGTCTGAGCAATCTTTGGTTCGACACGACATGCAGACAACTTACAGTATTATTTTGGAATGTAATAGGTTTCGACAAAAGTCAAAAAACCATAGCATTAGCATGTCCTACAAGACAATAGCTTACAAGTTCTCATTGGCCTTCACAAGTTTCTGGTCTGGTATGTGGCTTTGCTACTCCTGTATGAACCATTGTTATTTCTTATGTTTTTTCATGAACAACAGTATTACCAGACTGAAGTTAGTGATATTTCTTCTACTTTTTCCATTAATCACAATGTTGTTGACCTTCGTTTTGGCTCACACTGCTAGAATGCAAAAATTCATCTAGCAATGTACTCGGTTTATTATACCATTGCTATAATTCTGCCAACCCGACTTTTGTGTATGAACCAGTAATTCTTTTTCCAGTTGGTATTAAAGGGGATTTTGGAGTACAAGATATTAATGCAACCAAACAAAGAAACAAAAAAAGAGAGAATGACAATGGAGTTTTGTACAGGTAAATGACTGATGATGGCTTCTAAATTTACTAAGAGAAGTATATGGTGTGTCATTAGGCATACCTGCAAAAGTTTCAGAGAGCAATAGGAGCTATGTATTGGCAGTTGTATCTATCAGGAATATGTTCGTTAGGGCTACACATGGACATAAAGTAAAGATCATTGCTGTCTTCAATAGAGGATTACACTACAGTACATCATCAAACTGGTAGGCCTATGTGGTTACCAGAGTAAGTTACTAAAAATTCACTCTTGCTCACGAGGGTCTTCTGATCATTTCATTGATTGAAAATACTTTTCCTGTGTTGCAGGTTTTTTTTAATATATTTGAAAGGTGGTTCTTTACTTGTGTGACAGAAGTCATGCCTGTCCATAACTAAGCAAACTTCTAGCTATTTCATTAGAGGAAAGGCTCCTAGGCAGCTAGCCACCAATGTTTATAATAATTTGATCTTTCTTTTGCAATTTTTTTGTTACTGCCTGCTATTGAGAAATCACAATGGAAGTATTTTCTTATATGTCAATACCATTTTAGAAATAAGAATATCTTATTTTTATTTCCAAGGATTGTTCTGTAACACATTATTTGCATTTATAACTGTACTTTCTTTTTTCCATGTGTGAAAACCAGCTCAAGGAAAAGAGACCATGGAAAAAGAAATTTAACTTAAATTTGACTGAAGTAATTCATGTGTGCTCAGAGTTTAGGACAAAACTTTTGACAAGGATTTTCCCTGAGTCTGTGACACCTTGTACAGGAAGGCTAGCTTCCTGTAAAAGGTGTAAAAGATATGTACATACATGACTTGAACTTTTTGGGGTTGTGTATCGTCTATTCACTGATCAATAGATTTGAAAGACTGATTCGATATAGCTCAAGTTCATAAGAAGCATTAGCTGTCAGAGTCCACACCAAGTTCCACTCGAGTCACAAACATTACTAAGCAAGCATATTCCTCCAACAAATGGACTACCCAACTAAATTTATTGATCTAAAAAATGAAGCCAAAATATGAAAGAAGGGTAGATACTAACCCATCTGAGGATATACTCAGCAGCAACTATTGCAGTGGCATATCGCAGCTAGCATGTCGGTTCGGAAAGGCAGCGCGTTAGTGTTGTCCCCCTTGGCGGCGGCGGCGGGGACGGTCCTGAGCCTCGCGTGGAAGCCGGGCACTCCGTCGAACAGCTCGCGGATGAGCGCCAGCGTGTGGGGCGCGCCGAAGGGGACGACCTCGACGGGGACGGCGCCCGTGCACCAGAGCCGGGGGACGAGCTTGGACTCGTCGACGATGACGACGAACCGCTCCCCGGCGCCCTCGACCATCTTCTCCTGCAGCAGCGACCCGCCGCGGCCCTTGACGAGGTTGAGGTCCGGGTCGACCTCGTCGGCGCCGTCGATCGAGAGGCGGATGCCCGAGGTGCCCGTGGCGGCAGCGGCGGAGTAGGCCCACGGAGTGGAGAGGAGGGCCAGCCGCGCGGTGCGCGGGAGCAGCGCCATGGTCGGTCGCTAGGGTTTCCTCACCTCGTGGCCACGGGAACTCCCTTCTCCCTACTGGCTGGCCGGGGGCTCGGCAGCGGGGGGCGACGCAGGCCGCTGCCGAGGAGCGGGGAGGCGCGGTCCGCCACTGAGGAGCGGGGCCGGGGCGGGTGGGGCCGCACCGGGAGGGAGGCTCGGGGCCGCACCAGGCGGGGCGGCGGCGCTCCGGCAGCAGGCGTGGCGGCTGCGGCATGAGAGCAGGCGTGTGGGTGAGTGGGTGACAGAGTGAGGATAGGGTTCTGGAGAGATGGGCCTTGGGTCCTTTTTCCAGGTCAGGCCCAAAGAGGTGAGTTTTTTTTTTGTTTCTTTGCCGAGGGCCATGGGCCGGACACTCAGCAAAGACCTTCTTGCACTAAACAACTAATGTAATAACAAAACTTAAATATACTATAAGAATTACCCGTGCGTTGCTAACTTGTGTTTATTTGTTCAAAATTATGTCAAAACAGGTGAATCCTATTAATTATGTTTGGGTTATTATATTGTACAGAGAGAGATGTATTTCAAATAACAAAACGAATGTAAATTATTATTGATAAATGAATATTGGTTGATTTGGCGGAGGCAAAAAAAATAAATCTCGCGCACTCCTAAAACCGAACAACTAATATCTCCTATCTCCTACAACTAAAAGAAACAAAACTAAGACTATGTGCTATTCGCGACTATATTAATATCATGTACTTATTTTTTTTAAAAAAAATATCATTTTAACGTATATATTTAATTTTACAATAATGTTATATTATGGTATGATATATGCGTTCTTAGTATAAAAGTTTTGTTATCCCGTAGCAAAGCACGGGCACGATGCTATAAATATTATTTGTGTAACGCTATACTTGTTATTATTTCTAGGTATTTTAATGTATTTTATCGGGCTCTACATGGAGATGATGTATAGACACTACATGCATACTGGAAAACCATTTGTACATATTTGATTCTAATGTCAACAATCGACATATGTCATGTTTACACAAATCAATGATGCCTACTCTCATGGAGAATATTGTTATATTATCGTGCGATCTATGTCGTTTTAATACAAATAAGTTATCCCGTAGCAACGCACGAACATTCAACTAGTATATATATATATATATATATATATATATACATGGAACATGGAACATGGAACATGGAGGAGGAGGCGGTGGCACCGTGGGCGAGCTTCTTGTCGCTGTAGTAGTCGACGAGGACGTGCAGCGACAGGATGTGCCGGATCGTCTGCAGCGAGTAGTGGTCGAGCACCGACATGGCGGAGTTGTCGACGGCCAGCACGGTGATAGTCTGCCGCCGGTTGATGTCGTACGCCAGCCGCGTCTTGGACAGCATCTCGTTGAACTTGGAGTAGTCCTTGTAGGGTGCCAGAACCTTGGTTATGTTGCATTTGGTCGCGGCCACCGGCGCCGGTGCCAGTGCCGCCACGGCGGCCATGGCGAGGGCCAGGGAGAGGAGGATGGCCGGCCGGCTTCTTGCCATTATTGCCGACCACAAAGACAGACCGGCCGCGCTCGTGGTAGATTGGAATGAGAGGCCGGCCGGGGATGGAAGGCAGGGAGCTGCAGTGTGCTGTGCTTATATAGCACTCTCACTGTAGCGTAGTATGGCCGGGAATTGAAAATGGCGATGAACGAACGAGAAGAAGGTTGGCGGGTCGCTGTGTAGACGCGTCCGGCGAGGAGAAAAGACGTTGGAGCGATCTACATAGGCAGCTGCCAATCCGGTGGCCGGTCACGTCCAAGGCTGGCTCCAAGCTCTTCTATCTGTTCAAGTTCTTCGTTTTTTTGGTCTTTTCTTGTTTAATAAGCTTTTCGAGTTTTCAGAATCTTGACGTTTGTTTGGGGAGGCAAATTTAAACGACAATGATAGATGTGCCCCCGTCTGAGTCATCATCGTCATTCGTTGCGGCATCAAGCCATCAAAGCTAGCTAGGTGTATGTCTGTTTGAGCCGGTACGGTGCAGCTTAGAGAAATATAATCGGGCTGTCGTCTACCACTAACTCATCGGTTGTTTGGAGCCTGTCTATATATACTACTATATGCGTGCGCTTTACAAGGACCTAACACTCGGTTGTTAGATTGGCGGTCAAATCAACGCACTCAGTTTTCATGAGCCCCACACTTCAGCTGTACGTGTTTCATATAGAAGCACTAGTACATAGGGCGCGCCCCCGCGCGCAAGCGCAAATGAGTATGTTGAGGTTTATACATGAAAGATATACAGGTAAAACTGCATGTTACAAATAGCTTTATACTACTATATAGTATTTTGGTTCACAATCTACAAAACTCTTGGAGAGAAATATGTAAAGTGCTTTACAAATAAGAACCAATTAATAGCAGGGGTACATGGCAGCAGCATATTATGTGCATAAGCAAATATATTACTATAGTTTTTCATTATTGCAAAGAGTAGGAAATGGCAAAAAAGGAAACAGGGGAACCAAACCATTTACCTTTGATTTACAAACAGAACTCTTCTCGGTTCAAAGGGATTAAAATGTATCCTCATGTGACCGTAGTGTTCATCAAAGATGTACAATAGAAGAAACAGTCGTTAATAGGTAAACACTGGAATCCTTAGACGCAAAGCACCTAAAAATGGAGACAGTTATGAGGAATTGTAAAATTATTTTAGCATCATGAGGAACACCATGCCAATTTATGGTACTTGAAGGTAAGGCGCATAGTGCAGACAACATTTAGGATTGAATGCACAAAGAGAGCCTGAATCCCATGGCTGAGTTCAGGCTTATTTGTGGTATAGGTGTGTAAGGAGAAGAAAAATGAAGAGTAACATGCATAGACACCTATCATCTTTGGATGCAAATCAGATGTCGAACTTAATCATCTAGACTATTTCTTTAGGAAAAAACAGTGCACACAGTTACTTTAGTGCTATTACCACAGAGGTAAAATCAGAAGGCAAACCATTTTTTGGTACACCAAATTCCATAGATTGTAAGCATAATATGTGGGGCAAAAGTGTCGGACAATGCTATCACTGGGAATAGGGCATGCGCTTAGAACCAAAAGTGTATGGCCATTTTCACAAGTAATGATGACAGACAACGATCACAAGCCTAGAATCAAGAACAATATATCTATCACTTGACAGGCAATAAGCAGAAGCTTGGATTGCACAATCATGTGCTACTGATATCGCAGGCAATGATCATAAGAAAGTATGAGCACAAAATCAAAGGCAATGATCAGATTAGGCAAAGGGAGAAACCATCAAAAGCAATGGCATCAGAAGGCGTATTTTTCAGTTCAGGTTCCAGCGAGTAGAGGGCACATGATCTCTTCTTGCCTCAATATCTACCATCTCTGCAGAACGCCATCTCAGATTTTATAACTAAGATGCGACTCCAATAAACAGTAGATTCAAAAGACCTCCAGTTTATTAGTATGCCAAGCAGGCGGTCTTTTTTTTAGTGGGAAAAGGATTTGTTTCAGCCTGATACTCGTACCTGTACTTCTGGTTAAAAAGATCAAATAACCAACCTGATTTCATTTGAATCGTTGTCATTTCAATAGCTAATGAGCGGACCCTAAAATTTACAAAAGTACTTTTTAAAATCCTACAAAGTAGTCCAACAACATCCTATTCTGGTAACATAAGGTAACTGAGATCAATATAAGAAATTAAAGGGCCAAAGGCTGAGGCAAATACTGAAGGCAAGACAAAAAAAAAGACAGTAGAAAGCACACAACAAACTATTGACCCGCATACAGGAAGCTGATGGGATCAGGTTCATCGCATTCTAGCACCTTAAGACATGATCAAAAGAAGCAAATTGCAGATATATACCTTGTATCATGATTTAATCTGAAGATGTGTCTTTAGATAGGGAGCCCGATAAACTGAACTTTGGGTAGATGCATCCAATTTCAAAGCAGGTTACGTGGGTATGCACTACTTTGCTATGGAGTGTACTATGTTTTTTCTGTATAAACCCATAAGACAATGTAGCATATGTGCATATTTCTGTTGACACAATGGTTAACCACAATTTTGGATGACCATATCGGGCTCAAATCTAAACCTGACTGCATAGAGTGCAACTGACTTTTGTAAAGTATAACACAGATATTGAAATTAACCAAGATGGAAGAAATCAGGAAATAGAGTAAAGCGGCTTGTATATATATATGTATATTCTAGGGGAAACAATAATCAGGCAAGTAACAATACATAGGATAAAGAATATATGAATGTACAGGAACTAAAATTTTTAATGTTTTTTTTTTCAGAAATGCATATATGGACCTATTTGAGATTCATTAGCATGTATAGAAGCAGGGAAAGCATTGGCAGGAACAGTAGACAATCTGTGAGAGATATTGGGTAGAAAAACAAACTATTTCAGTTACAGGGGAAAACATTTTTTTTGTAGGCTACACATATAAGATGGGAAAAATACTAACAATAGGCTACACATATATATAAGATGGGAACATACTAACAATTGGCTACACATTACGAACTGTTGCAGCCTATACCCCCTAAACAGATGATAATTACTTCGAATAAAAGTAGATAGTAGTACAAGCTAGATATCCAACTGTAGAACTAATTCTAACACGCACAGGGTACATTCAGAAAGAAAGATTTTACAAACAACATGAAGAAGCTGGCAACATAAGTGAGATATACTTAGTAGCCAATGTATAGTGATGCAGCATACTAAACAAAGAATGCAAATTTGCGAATCTTAGATTAAAGTTTTTAAAGATAGAGAGACAGGTTACATTAAATCAATCCCAGAGGTATTATATGAGAACCTAATTTCATCAGAAGCTACCTTTCAAGATCATGAGCTTATAATCCAAGGTTATATGAGAATCTGTTCTCATGACAGGCTATAGAGCAAAGAAAAATTCCTATCAGCTGCACGAAGCATTGGTGAGAAAACATTAGTTTCAGAGAAAAAAAATTCCCTTTCAAGATCATGAGCTTATATTCCAAGCTTATATGAGAATTCGTTTTCATGACAGGCTATAGAGCAAAGAAAAATACCTATCAGCTGCACCAAGCATTAGTGAGAAAACATCTGTTTCCATCACAGGGTATAGAGTAAAGAAAAATTTCCATCACCTGCAGCAAGCATAAGGAAAAAAAAACATTAGTTTCCACATACTGTAAGCACTCAAATCCGCAGGAGATCTTAAGTATAATCTATAGGAGGAAGCAGAGGCAGAACAAATAAGAATGGTACATTGCTAAATTAAGGTAAAACTCACATGTAGTCACGTAGCAATGCAAAGGACTGCCTTTCCACAGGGGAGTGGGGAGGGAGCACAGGCTGCAGCAAGCCCCAGCACCTATGCGATGGGAGGATCTTGGGGAGGAGACATGGAAGATCTGGATGCCGCCGGCAGGACCAGTTAGGGAGCGGAGTCGCAGGAGGGGAAGAGGAAGAGACGACACTGTGAGCAGCGCACACGGCACAAGGGAAGAGAGACACTGTCGCCTAGGTCTACGGGCCTGACTTGCCCAGCCGTTGAAGGCAGCGCCCGCGCCGTTGCTCCGAGGCCGCCTGATGTGAGCTCCGGGCGGAGCGGTGGTGCCTCTGCCGGGAGGAGGAAGAGGGCAGCGCCGCGACAACCAGCCGCGGCACGCCGTGCCGCGTGCGCCTGCCCGCGCGGGGGTGTGGGGGCAGGAATGGGGTTGTTACCATAACTTCTACTACTGCTACTGGTCAAGCTATTGTCGGAACAGAAGGAGGGAGCACGGGAAGTCTGAAGCGTGCTGAGCCGAGAGCAAGAAGGCCCAACCTACGTGTTTCCGACCCAGAGTAGTCCAAGTAAGACTTCCAGCCCTGTGTGGCCCAATCCGGAAGAATGCCCATGCGGTGTCTTCTTGTAACAGTTGTGAGGAAGAGAGAGACTTGAACTTAGTCATTGTAAGGAACCGTGCCTAGAGGGCGACGGCAACGGCGGCTCTCTCTGGCGATTTGCCGAGATCCGAGACCTAGCTCCACCGAATACTATCCTATCTACGCATACTGATTAGTGTTTGGTAACAATTGGTATCGGCTTGTCGTTCGATCCTCGGTTCCAATTCCGCCATCGATTCTGGCACTCCACCACTACCTCACTCGACGTCAGATGGCCATGGTGACCCCAGAGGAGCAACTGGGCCAAATCCTTGCGTTGCTGGGCGAGAACTCGAAGGGCATCAATGAATTGAAGACTTCCATGACAGAGATGTGCGGTCTCCGCACGGAAATCCTTCAGTGGCGGCCAGAGGTGGACAATCGAGTCCATGAGCTGGAGCATGCTGTTCTGGATCTGAGCGAGCGGATCGACAAGGCACTTTAAATTGCTCTTCCCCAAGCCAAGTTGGTGGCGCAGTCCGGGACCGATCCATCCGGCGCCGTCACCATCGCTCAACTTCCGCTCACCGACACATTCCGCGAGGACCACTTCTCGTCCTCCGGAGTCAAGGCGCCGAGCTCCGCCCATCTGGAGCTTCACCCGCACAGGGCGGCACCTGGGTCGTTAGACCGCGACAAGAGTACTCATCACCGGGGTTCTGATTTCGGGGCGGTGTACACCGTCGCCCCGGAACCAGCCCCGGTCACAGGTGCGACACATGCTCATCACTCATCCTTTGTTCCTTTACTTATGGATAGTCATCAGCCCTATGATCCGCGTTACTACCCGCCCTATCCTCCGTATGCCATGCCTGCTCCTTTTCTTGATATCGAATTTCACAAGTTTGATGGGTCGAATCCACGTTTATGGGTCAAACGTTGTGAGACTTATTTCGGTGTGTATAACACTAATCCCACGCTTTGGGTGTGTTTAGCTTCCATGTGTCTCACAGGTTTAGTATCGTTATGGTTTCAAGCCTTGTCTGAACCCCTCGACACCATGACCTGGGAGATTTTTGTTACCGCCCTTTGCAATCGCTTTGACAAAGATGAACACGGCCATTTACTTCGTCTTTTCTTTCACATCACACAAACTTCCAGCATAGCTAATTATGTAGAACAGTTCAGTAATCAGCTCCATCAATTGATTGCCCACGACACATCTTTTCAGCCTATAGTCATTACAAACCGTTTTGTTGATGGTCTTCGTAAGGATATACGTGCTGTTGTTATGATGCATCGACCACAAGACCTCGATACTGCTACTTCTTTGGCATTCTTGCAGGAAGAGGCCTCCCAAGACCACCCCATCAAGAGTTCTTCCAGGAAGGGTGTTCCTGAGCCAATGAGGCATACTTATACACCTTTTATCAGTCAGAACAAGGCTACTGACGACAAGAAAAATCCAGAATCATACAAGCCACACACTAATGGGGATGATAAGGTGTCTGCGCTGAAGAACTACAGAAGGTCAAAAGGTTTATGCTTCAAGTGTAGTGAAAAGTGGAACCATCAACACAAGTGTCCAACCTCTGTCTCTCTCCATGCACTGGAGCAGTTGTGGCAATGTGTTGTTGTTGATGATGATATGCAACTTCCTAACAATACAGAAGACTCAGATTCTGGAGATGATCTCATGGCAATCTCAGTCCAAGCTTTCAGTGGAACTCAAGGCTCTAAGACTCTCAGATTGAGAGGACATCTTGTTGGTAAGGAGGTATTCATGCTAGTCGATTCTAGAAGTTCTCACAGATTTATTAGTGAGCATATGGCATCTTTCATTTCTCCTTGGACACCACTGGCTCAGTCTGTCCAAGTCATAGTTGCTAATGGTGACAAGTTGTCCTATACTCATGAATTACCCAATCAGATTTGGGGCTGCCAGGGGTATACATTTTCCACTACCCTGAAGATTCTACCTCTGTCTGGATATGATATTATCTTAGGCATGGACTGGTTAGGAGATCATAGCCCTATGTAGGTTCACTAGTCAGAGAGATGGATGAAATTCCTCAGTAATACTTCAAAGGTTACTTTACTTCGTTTACCATCCAGTGCTACTTTAGGTCCTCCAGTTTCTCCACTCCAGATTCAAGCTCTGCACAAGATAGATTCCATTCTATATATGATTCAGTTGCAAGCAATACAATCAGTTACCTCCTCACCCTCTGAGTTACCCACATACATCACACTACTACTGCAGCAGTTTGAGTTTGTCTTTGCCCCTCCTACAGAGTTATCACCTTCAAGAAGTGGAGATCATCAAATACCTCTTATAGAAGGGGCTCAACCTTTCTGCTTGAGGCCTTATAGATATAATCCTGCACAGAAGACTGAAATAGAAAAGCAAATCAAAGAGATGTTACAGAAAGGGTGGATCCAACCAAGTACCAACCCATATTCTTCTCCTGTACTGCTGGTTCGCAAGAAGACAGGTGACTGGCGATTATGTGTGGATTTTCGCAGGTTGAATGCTCTGACAGTGAAAAACAAGTTTCCATTACCCATTATTGAGGAACTGTTAGAAGAGTTACAGGGTGCTACCTGGTTTACCACTTTGGACTTTTGTTCAGGCTTCCATCAGATAAGAATGGCTCAGGGAGATGAATCTAAAACTGCCTTTCAGACCCATCATGGGCACTATGAATATAATGTCATGCCCTATGGAGTCACATGAGGTCCTGCCACTTTTCATAAAACAACGAACAAGATACTAGAACCATTCCTTCGACTGTGTGCAGTAGTCTTCATAGATGACATCTTGATCTATAGCAAAACCTGGGAAGATCATCTCACTCATCTTCAACAAGTGCTAACACTTCTCCAGCAACATCACTTTCATGTGAAACTATCCAAATGCACTTTTGCTTAGCAGCAGTTGAGTTATTTGGGCCATATTATCAGTGATCAAGGTGTGGCTACAGATCCCAGTAAAATTGATATCATCAGACAGTGGCCCACACCAACAAATCTGAAGGAACTCAGAAGTTTTCTTGGGATGGCAGGCTATTATAGAAGATTTGTTCCTTAGTTTGGCATTATCTCCAAACCTCTGACCAACTTACTCAGAAAAGGCACTCAGTACATCTGGACATCTGAAACAGAAACAACATTTCAGACACTTCAAAATAAATTAATGTCAGCACCTGTACTTACTCTACCAAACTTCAACCTCCAGTCATAGTCGAAACTGATGCTTCATCTAATGGCATTGGGGCAGTACTTCAGCAACAGGGTCACCCAATTGGTTATGTGAGCAAAGCCTTAGGTGTTAAGGCCAAGTGCCTTTCCACATATGAAAAAGAATGTTTGGCCATACTTATGGCAGTAGAGCACTGGTACCATTATTTGCAATCCACACCTTTTACCATTCTGACAGGCCAACAAAGTTTGACACATCTTGATGACCAGCGCCTCAGTACCCCTGGCAACATAAAGCATTGACCAAGTTGATGGGTTTAAATTACAAGATTGTGTACAAAAAAGGTGTGGACAACCGAGTGGCTGATGCTTTATCTCGAGTTCCAACTACTGCTACTTATGATATTGCAACAATATCAGTTGTAAAACCAATTTGGTTACAAGAGATTCAATCCTCTTATACTGATATCCAGTCCAGTAATCTCTTAGCTGAATTATCAATCTCTCCTACTCAAGGACTGTACACTCTCAAAGATGGGCTCATCAGATACAAGAACCGCATTTGGGTGGGCGCTGATCCTTCCATACAACACAAGATTTTGACAGCCCTTCACTCCAGTGCTATCGGCGGTCACTTCGGGTATGAAGTCACATACAAAAGAGTCCAACATATGTTTTCCTAGTCTCACATGAACCAGTCGGTCAAAGACTTCGTTGCTCAGTGTACGGTTTGTCAACAAACTAAGTCTGAGAGAGTAGCCTATCCAGGTCTCTTAGCTCCTTTACCGATTCCTGATGGTGCTTGGCATACTGTCACCTTGGACTTCATTGAAGGGTTACCCAAGTCAGTCGATTATAATTGCATCCTGGTGGTTGTAGATAAGTTCTCCAAGTATGCTCACTTCATCCCTCTATCCCACCCCTTTACAACATTTCAAATTGCATTGCAGTATATGAACCATGTCTTCAAGTTACATGGTATGCCTACAGCCATCGTCTCTGACAGAGATCGTGTCTTCACTAGCAACCTGTGGCAAGAATTGTTCAAATTAGTGGGCACTGAATTGAGAATGAGTAGTGCTTATCATCCTCAAACGGATGGCCAGACGGAGCGTGTTAATCAATGTCTGGAAACTTATCTCCGATGTTTTGTTCATGCCTGTCCCACTAAATGGTCACACTGGTTACCTCTGGCAGAATATTGGTACTACACCTCTTTTCATTCTTCCATTGGCAAGAGTCCTTTCCTGGTTCTTTATGGTCATGAGCCTCGACACTTTGGTATCGATATATCTCAGTCATGTGAGAATATGGACTTGCAAAACTGGTTGGAAGAACGAGAACTTATGCAAAATCTGGTCAGACAACATTTGGTCCGCGCTCAGAATAAGATGAAAGTACAAGCTGATAAACACAGGACTCCTCGGTCTTTTCTGGTGGGTGATTTGGTTTATTTAAAGGCTCAACCATATGTCCAGACTTCTCTAGCAACAAGATCTTCCAACAAACTATCGTTCAAATACTTCGGACCCTTCCAAGTGCTGGCAAAGATTGGACCTTCGGCTTATCGCTTACAGTTACGCACTAACTGTCTCATTCATCCGGTGTTTCATGTCTCCCTACTGAAAAAGGCTATTCCTCCACATGTTTCAGTGTGTTCTACTTTACCAGACAACACTGATGCCTTGCAGGTCCCTCTCGTCGTCTTGGATCGACATCTCCGTCAAAAATAGGATGCGGCGGTTCCTCAAGTGTTGATTCACTGGTCCTGTTTACCTGACAATCTCTGCACCTGGGAGGATGAACTACCCCTACGCCAACAGTTCCCGAGGGCACCAGCTTGGGGTCAAGCTGGTTCTAAAGGGGGAGGGAATGTTACCATAACTACTGCTGCTACTGGTCAAGCTATTGCCGGAACTGAAGGAGGGAGCACGGGAAGTCTGAAGCGCGCTGAGCCCAAAGCAAGAAGGCCGAACCTGCGTGTTTCCGGCCCAGAGTGGTCCAAGTAAGACTTCCAGCCCTGTGTGGCCCAATCCGGAAGAATGCCCATGCGGTGTCTTCTTGTAACAGTTGTGAGGAAGAGAGAGACTTGAACTTGGTCATTGTAAGGAACCGTGCCCAGAGGGCGACGACGACGGCGGCTCTCTCTGGCGATTTGCCGAGATCCGAGACCTAGCTCCACTGAATACTATCCTATCTACACATACTGATTAGTGTTTGGTAACAGGGGCCACTGGGGCCCCTCGCGCAGACGCATCTCCCGTAGCAGACGCCGCCGCCGCCGTGCTCCCTCCGTCGCGTCGGGAGGGAAGAGGGACGCCGCAGCCGACTCGCTAGTCGCTCCCGCACGCCGCGATGGCTGAGGGGCGACCTGGTCCGCTTCCGTGCTACAGGACAAGGCGTTCGCTCCAGGGCGCCGCGTCTTGCCATCCGCGGCAAGGCCCCTCGCGCCGCCACAGCAGGGCCCTCGCGCAGCCGCTCGCTGCTAGGGCGCCGCGCCGAGGCCATTCGTGCTGGGGAGCCTCGCGCCGCCGCTCGCTCTGGGAGGCCACCCGTGGCAGGGCCCGTCGCGCCCCCGTACCAGGGCGCCCTAGCCGGGGCTCAGTCCGCACACGCCCAGACCGCCGGCCGGCCACAACGCCCAGCACCCTGCCGCCACTTCCGCTCCGAGGCCGAGGGGGCACGGTCGCCCCGCAGCTGCGGCCACGCACCACGCTCGAGGCTGGGGTCCGCCCATGTCGTCGCCTCGTGGCCGCCGCCGCATCAGAGGAAACGCGAGAGAGATCGGAGATGAGAGAGGAGGAGGAAGGGGAGGAGCACAGGAAAGAGAGGGTTGGGAGCGAGAGAGGAGACAGACGATGGGCGGCGGGTCGGGTGACGAGCCTAGTGCGTCTAGAGGACGGGGGTGTTTTTTGCTAAAGCGGCAGGCGGGCGGGTAACTGTTAAAAAGCAACGAAATCGGAAATTTCTCTTCTTCGAGCGAATCATTTCAAGAGTACATGGGCTTGGAAGAAAGAAAATAGAACGTGTCTACTGTTTACGAAGATCTAGTTGGACTACGGGTTGATTTCAACTAAAGTGAAAGGCTTGTTTGCAAAAGCGTCGGCGGCGTGGGGGGTGATCCTAGCCGTCCATGGTGCGGATCAGACGGCCGAAATGACGGGGGTCACGTGGCCAGCTCCCCTGCGGGGGCGCTATCGCGCATTGTAGGGAGAGACGTTGCACATGAATTCTAGCAGCATTAGATTTAAATCCAACGCCTGCCCACACACAGTTAACATATACAATGCTGCGTTGATTGGTGGAATGAGGTGCGATGGAGCCATTCCATCCTAGATCCTACAATGTTTGGTTCGTCGACCCAGGAACCATATGCCATCTCTGACTGGGAATATTTCTTTGAAATGTTTCACCAAATTGCTCTCAACAATCAGTCGAACGAGTTTGCGCCACTCGAATGGCTATAATAATAACATCGTCTCTTCGTATATCCACTACCTGATTTTTGTGAAGTTCCTAAGTGTCTAAGGGTTTACCGAGTGTTTTCTATCGCATTCACTACTAGATTCTAGTGTTCCCGAGTGCTTTTGATACGAGGTAACTCCACATAATCTGCTAGTCACTGGTCGGGCGGTATAGAGTTGGCGTGGCCGGGGGTGACCCGATCTGACGCCACGGATGGCGGGATGGGGATGGGGTTAGGGTTGTCACTGATGGAGACAAGGTGACTGTCGGTGTGCAGATATTTCCGGCGGGGAGGAACGCAAAGCCATTGCGCGAGGGTGTGCATGGCTTGTGCGGGTGGAGCGGTGGACAAGGGCTGGGCGGAAGTGCACGTTTGTATAACATTTCCTTCAACCAAATATGAAAATAGAACCAAATATGAAAATAGAACCACTCTATCCTTCAACCAAATACTGAATAAATCCGTCCCATCTCTGAAATCATGGAAGGAACCATTTCATTCTACCCAGCTCTCCAACCAAATAGGAAATATATCTGATGCAAGTCTAATGACCCTTTCTAGTGAAGAACTTTCACAAAATAATAGAAAAATTAAAATCCAAGAAACACACCACATTAATGCTAAAATTACATTGGATATGCTGATGTAACCACTACTACAAGCTTGTTTGAATATGAGGTAGATCCTAATCCTATGCAAAGGCAGCTGGCCCAGCTGTCTCGATATATCAATATGTAGAAATCAATTATTTATAAAGACGATTGTCAAGTCACCTCTTAAAATGGATTTATAGAGGCGTCTCGAAATCTAGCCACTCCTAGAATATTCTTAGAAATCACAAATAAAAGCTAAAAATATGACATTTAAAAAAAATCTGGAGGCCCCACCATGCATGTCTCATCTCGCAATATGTGCACACACATATTGCCAATGGGATTTGAACCCATAACCTCAAGCCGCGCCTACCTCTCCTAACCATACTCGATCCCCAAAATCACTTGACTAGTGGTATATACATTCCTTTGCATTCACTTTACTGGATACTGAAATTAATTTTTGGGAATTTAAACTATTCAAATAAACAAGTTTCAATTATAAAGTTTTAGATACAGTCGAGTACTATAACTTTGGTTTTGGTTATGCCTCCATTTCATCCATTTGAAAAAGTTATTTTAGATAAAAACTTTGGTTTCAATTAGTTTTGGTTATGGTTTTGGGAATTTAAACTATTTCAGAATGTGAGGAATCCAAAACTAATTTCTCATTAGATAAATGATTTCAAATAAAAAAGTTGTCAACTATAAAGTTGTGTATCTATTCGAGATGTACAACTTTGGTTTTTGTTATTGCTCCATCCGTGCTCATTTGAAAATTTGAATTTCATAATGTTAGTAGTTCAAATCAAATTTTGGTATATGTCACGGTCCTGCTTATGGAGAGAGAGGAGATTGGGGTTTTAAAGAGCAAAACTCAATTTCATTATATCACCCCTCTATTATAGTCCTTGGGGACTTGACTCCTAAGTAATCTACACTTACCCTACAAATAAACAAGAGGGAGAGTCCTTATATGTGCGGACTATCCTTTTCTAACAAACACTTCCTATTTCAATGATTAACTCAACCCTACTCAATATTATTCCCTAATCAAAACTCTACTCTATTTTACCATTTTGTCCCAACTTTCCATCTATACTATGCTCATGTAGAAGAAAGGGTTGGGTATCTAAACCCGCAAAGAATATGCGAGGAACAACACGCATTCGTAGTCGGAAAAAAAATGAACCAAAATTAAAGGAAAAGACCAAGGAAGAAGCTAAGGAGATTTTAAAAATGAGATGAAAAAGGACTTTGATGCCAAATACACCATCGACATAGGACATACACTCCTTCAGTTTAATTTAAAGACAAGGCACAGTGACCCCTTACAACTTTAAGTAAGTGTGAATTTACATAGTTCAAATTAATTATTATCTAAACACACATGCATCATAAATTTGATTCATGCGGGGACCATTGGATATGTGTATTGATTTATCTCAGGGGTGGAAAGGTGTTGGTCCTAAACTCTACAGGTTATCCTCTTAAATCTTATCAACCATTCTTGAACTTTGTAGAGTGATAAGTCGAGATATGCATATGCATACTTTTATCGATGAGAATTTGAAAATAACTTGGTCATTTTATTCGAAATCATAGGGCATATAGGTATTATAAGCTTAAAGGTAGACCGTACGATGTAACACAAAATGGGGAACCATTGACAATATATCACAACTGACCGGTATGCAAATTTATGAATGCATATCATACCCGTATAGGTATATTCATAGGACAATGTTGCACCTAAATGACACTTTTCCCATTATATAGTGCCACAAGCAACCACTCGATTTTGTCCACTGTGGCTACTACGTATGAGTGTTTATGAGAGAGAATGAATAGTATATCAAGAATAGTAAAGAGGTAAGTAATAGTCCTGTATGAATTTTTGTCATTAAATTTACAAATGCATTGGTCAAGTTTAAATATATGAAGTTTATAAACTTTCTTTCCAGGTATATAGACTAAGCAAGTCAAAGAACTTTAATACTCCTGCTATGTGCAATATATGCATGGATATGTGCTCATTCATCATGAAAGAAATTATTCCATATAGTGGGAAATATCATGATGCTACAAGCGTGTAGCAAGGCCAAAGTTTAGAGTGCTCACAGAAATTGATCGAGAGGCTACAACTAAAAAGATGACTATTAGAGCTTCCATAGAACTTAAATTGTTACATATAAGCTATACGGCGTAGACTTTGGGTTGGTGTATGATTACTATTTGTGATGTATATATTAAATTGCATGTGATGTATATTTTGTGCACAATGATATACATAGACTTTGGGTTGATGTATGATTACTATTTATGCATGTTGGTATATTTAATATATACCCATTAAGGTTTAGTAATATGGAGGGAAATCACTAGTGGTTCCTTTAATCAAAGCGCTAGTGTAAATCGGTTAACAGTGACGGTTTACTTTACCAAACTGTCAGTATCCTATATATTAATACTGACGGTTTACTTTACTCAACCGCGAGTGTAAATAAGGTTCTTAGTCAATAATGAAGAACATCACTTTTATTGACCTTTTTTACTGGTGGTGCTTGTATAAATAGGCTATGGACCGCCGCTTCTCTATACTTAGTGTACTGTCCTCTTCCTGAAGAGCTTCCGTACAGGCGTGAAGACCCCTGCTGAATCACCTCCTCATCGATCGTCACCGTGGACGCCAAGGTGCGGAAGCGGTGCGCCCGCTTTGCTACGAGCTGGACGTGGGCGGCGCCGGAGCAACGCGGTATATGGCCAGAACACGATGTGGTGCCGGGTCAGGCTTGATCCAGAGGGGCCGCGTCTTGGAGCTCGGCTATAGCTTCTGATCCCTCCTCACGGACCACGGACGTGGACATCGTCCGTGTGGTTCCGCAGCCCGCCGCTGCGCTGTTAGAATAAATCACGACACATGTGTGTTAGTGTGCCGCATCGTGGTGGTGTCACATGTGCAGGTGTCCGTGTGTTGATCGAGTCCGTGCCACTGCAGGCGAGCTGCGTGCGTAGTTGTGTCCAGCCTCCAGGACGTGCTGTGTCACAGTCACGTTGTGATCGAGTCCAGCAGTTGCCTAGCAGAGAAATTGCCGGGGCTGTTTTGAGTTTGTTGAGTATCTCCAAAAGATTAGCCAAACTCATTATCTAAATTTAGTAATTTTGTTGCTCTCTAAAATGGATAATATGAGAGTACTCCAACAGACTCTGTAAAACTAAAAATTAGATAGCTAGTGAGGTAGACTATTTAAAAGTGAAAGCGAATTAGGTGGGATAGAGAATCACTAAATTTGAAGACTCATTTAGAAAGTCTGTTGGAGACGTTTTTTCTTTAGCAATAGCCAAATTAAATTTTAGAGAAGGATTTAGCTAGTCTATTGGAGATGCTCTTTGGAGACTAGTTCGTTGCATGATGACATGCAAGAGTGAGTGGTGCGCGTGTGTTGCCGATTTGCATGGAGAAGTCGTGATCTGAGTGAGCGAGAGGCTCTCAGATGTCGCTGAGCAAGTCATGCGGATCATGGCATGATGGTCGGACGTGGAGGTTAGCTCCTTGCCAGTCTGTGGCCTATACGTAGCCCCTGTACACCTCTGTGTTTGTTTAGCCAAGTCCAGTGAACAAGAAAGCCAACATACAGGCCATCCGTTCGGGGGCGTTCGTCGCCGAGCTAGCTTCTTGTTCCTTGCGTTCGTGTGAGTGTTACTGTGTGTGTTTCTGGGCAAATCCAACAATTGATATTAAAGCTAGGGCGTTGGCCGTGGTGGTGGCCACGACGACGACCCTCGATGCACCACGAGCTCGGGAAGTGGGCGTGGCGGGAGCCGCTTTCGTGGGCGATGCTATGAGTGCGGCGAGCGCGGCCACATGGGCAAGGACTGCCGTGCGAAAAAGAAGGAAACGACTCTCCTCGCTGCTGTCCACGATGAGCCGACGCTCATGTAGGTCGGGCGTATTGGGTGTCGTGGTTTAGGGGGTGATTGTCAGAATAAATCACGACACATGTGTGTTAGTGTGCCGCATCGTGGTGGTGTCACATGTGCAGGTGTCCGTGTGTTGATCGAGTCCGCGCCACTGCAGGCGAGCTGCGGTGCGTAGTTGTGTCCAGCCTCCAGGACGTGCTGTGTCACAGCCACGTTATGATCGAGTCCAGCAGTTGCCGAGCAGAGAGATTGTCGGGGCTGTTTTGAGTTTGTTAGGAGACTAGTTCGTTGCATGATGACATGCAAGAGTGAGTGGTGCGTGTTGCATGGAGAAGCCGTGATCTGAATGAGCGAGAGGCTCTCAGATGTCGCTGAGCAAGTCATGCGGATCATGGCATGATGGCCGGACGTGGAGGTTAGCTCCTTGCCAGTATGTGGCCTATATGTAGCCCATGTACTCCTCTGTGTTTGTTTAGCCAAGTCCAGTGAATAAGAAAACCAACATACACTACAGGAAATCGCGGAATTGCCGAGTGCTAGGGGCACTCGGCAACAAGTCTTTTGCACTCGGTAACTGGTTTGCCGAGTGCCACACTCGGCAGACGCCTAGTCGGCAACTAATTTAGTTGCCGAGTGTCAGATGTCGGGCACGCGACAACTAATTGCCGATTGTTATTTGATTTGTCGAGTGCCACATATCTAACACTCGACAACTAAAATTGGGTCGTCAACCTTGACGGATTAGTTGTCGAGTGTCAGGTGGTTGGCACTCGGCAACTATTTATTTAGTTGCCGAGTGCTAGGTGGCTCGCACTCGACAACTAAATTTTTTTATTTTTTTTGCCAAAATTTAGTTGCCGAGTGCCAGTCTCCTGGCATTCGGCAACTAATTTTTTTTTATTTTTTTATTAATAATTATTTGTCGAGTGCAATTACCATTGCGCTCGGCAACTAATTTAGTTGCATAGTGTGGCACTCGGCAAATAAAAAAATTGCATTTTTTTATTTTTTTATTTACAACACTACAAAGACAAAAATAGACACACACATATATATATATCACATTCACCATTCAAATCACATATATATCACATTCACCATTCAAATCACATACATATCCTCACATCCATAATTCACAATCCATCATACACATATAACATCACAAACATTCATCACAAACGTCCATAAATCCATAATACATCACATACACATATAGAGTCCATAGATTCATCACATAGAGTCCATAATCCATCACATAGCTACCAATATGTCACAAATCTAAGTCGAACACAAGTCTAAGTCTAATACAAGTCTGAGGGACATGAAAATAGACAAAGGACAAGTACCTACTGCCATCCTCACCCGCCGGGCCGTGAAGAAGAGCCATTTGGCAACCCGGCCTGTGGAGGAGTGTCAGTTGGCCACCCCTGCTGTGGAGAAGGACCACCGCCTTGAACCATCGGGTTCGAACTCATAGACACTTGCTGCACAAAGAACAAGTAAATTAATGAGTACATGCAGGAAATTCGCATAATCTAAAGGAAGAAACCACCAAACATACTAACCGGAGTCTCGAAAAGAATAGGCTGTGCAGGAGGAGCCATAGCCACAACTGGGCGGAGAAGCGACTCGGGCACGACCACACCTGGAATTGCACTAAGGCTGGTCATGAAGCTGAACATGTCCCGCAACCTCTGCTCCTCGGCCGCCCTTTAGGCTTGTACAGCCTCCCTCTCCAACCGTTGGGCCTCCTCCGCTGCTGCCTGCGTCGCCTCCAACCTCCGCACGTTGGCCTGCTCACAGGCCACCCACAATATTTAAACAATGCAAATGCAAGATAGATGTGTAAAAGCAATAAACAACTACTAACCGCGAGATCCGAGATCTGCTGTTGTGAGCTCAGCTGCCGAGGGCGTATGGGGAGGGACGAGCTCGTTCTCCTTGCTCGAATGGTCGCAAGGTTGGGAATAGAGGCGGAGTCGAGCGCGTTGTTCGCCATCCAGTAGTGGATGTGCTGCTTCCCTCCTCCTATCCTCATCACGATCTCTGCGTCCAGGGGCTTGGTGGTCGGATCAAAGGCATCCCCATGGCGCTGGCGAGCCGCCGAGATGTACTCGGTAACCTTGCTGTGGGAGCTGAGGTTGGTGTACAGCTCAGGCCCGTACGCTGGGTTGTAGGTGTTCGTGGGGTCCGTCGCCTTGCCCTTGTGTGCCAGGCTGAACGCCATGAAGTTGTTGCACTCCTGGCCTTGGTGCGACCCGTACTGCGAGGAAAACATAAAGATGATAAAAAGTAATAAGAATTGAGAGTTATAATAAAAAAATAAAGATGAAAACACAAAGAAGATTACCCAGCTCGAAGCGTACTGGGAGAGGCTCTGGTTTCCCTGGTAGTGTGGGGTCCCAGTCATCTGCAGGCGGCACTCACGACGGATCCGACTCTTCTCAATCCACTCGGACGAGAGCCAACTATCCACAATACCGTCCCAGCAGAGGGGGCGCCTGACGCACCAATCAGAACATCGTTGCATGTCATCAAGTTATTCATACGTTAGAATATACCAATCATGTAGGGTGGTAGTATTGATGTTTCATACTTACCAACTGGTATTGCTCCCTGGTGAGCGTCATGGACCTGGCCTCGCTCTTCGGTACATTCTCACCAAGGACGTCGGCGTGGTGGTTGATAATGCACTGGAGCCGCGTCTCGTGGTAGAGGTGCCCGAGTTGAGCCTTGCAGACCTTGTCCTGCACTTGCGACGCCTTGTCCTCGTACCCTGGCTCGCACGTGTAGAAGTCCTGCATACAGACATCATGTATCATTTCATTATATCAAGAACAACCAATGAATGCGTAGTTTTGAGAAATTTAGTACGATGAATCACCCAGAACTTGGCCTTGATCCGCCCCACAATGGATCCGTGGTCGTTGTCCTCAGTGGCGTAGAAGTGGGCCCACGTCCAGGGCGGCGTCGTCACCCCGTTGTACTCGACCAGTCCAGGGTAGTGCTGCTGAATCAGAAGGCCAAGGATGCTATTGATTTGACGACCCTTCTGTCCGAACACAACTACCCAGTTGTTGCAAGAGTCATTAACAAAAAATGTTAGTCTGTAGTTTGATTTTCAATATTTCATATGAAATAGTACTGAAATAATACTTACTCGTCGTCTGAGGGTCGAATCATCGGGTGGTGGGGAGGTAGGATCGGGCGCTGAGGGATCCTCGCGGGCCCACGCAACCAGACTGTCGACGAGGAGGTAGAGCCCTCTCCTACCTCCTGCTCTAGGGCGTCACCGCCGCCTATGTGGAGCATGGCCACCTGGTCGTCCTCGTCCATGGGCTGGTGGCCCTCGTCCATGGCCGGTGTGGGAGCCGACTGCACAGTCAGCCTCCCACGGCCGCCCCGGCCGCGAGATCTCCTCACCTGCGAGGTCTCCACCGCGGGCGCCGCGGCCTTCGCGGGCGTCATCGTGTAGAGTTCCTGGAGTGAACGACGTGTAGACCTTCTGCCAGGCATTTTGTCGAGTGCCTGTAATTTCAAAGAGTAAACCAATTAGCACAATTAATTACAAATATTTATAAAGAGATGTAAAATGAACAAAACATAATTGCAATAATAATAATAATATAGTATTACATGAATTAGAAATATTCTTCATGATCGGTAGATGCTGGAACATAGGTGTCGTCATCACTATCATATTGCACCTCTTCTCCCTCTTCCTCATCTCCATCGTTGTCATCATCGCCAACGCCTAACTGTAACCGCTCAAGCATTTGTAAGTCTTGCACATCTTGCACCTCTTCTCCCTCGTCCTCATCTCCATAGTCCCGATCAATGTCATTATCAACTTCCATGCCCATCAACGAAAACATGTCTATGTCAAACCTCCCTTCTAGCCCCTCTGATTGATAGAACTCCTCTGCGTTTGGGTCAAAGTGGTAATCCTCATCATTTGGGACAGGCAATTTACCGTGTGGCGATACCAACCCATAAGATTGGGGTCTTTTTGGCACGCTCATGGGAGGTAATAGACTTGCGTGGCATGTTGAGCCACAATATAGACATCCTCTCCTTGATAGATAGAATCTTGTCAAATTTCGACTTGTCCAATCTCAGGAGATGTTCTTGTGACATTAGGAAGTCGTGCAGGGAGTACTAGTACCACAGATGCATCGTGAAGTTCTTCTTTGTAGCTCAGTCGTATGTCAGTACCCCATTTTCCCAAGGAAACATCAATATATCAATGAGAGGCTCCATAAACACACCCATCTTGCTCCCCGGGTGTCTAGGAATTATCAGCGACATGAATACATTCTTGGGTTGAAACGAGACGTCGGGGGGGGGGGGGAGATTGAGGGGGATCACGAACACGGGCCAACAAGTATATGAAGCCGCCATCAATCCATAGGGATTGAACCCATCTGTTGCAAGCGCGACACGTACATTTCAAGCCTCCTCAGCTTTACCAGGATGCATATTATCGAAATGTTTCCATGCATCGCCATCAGATGGGTGTACCATCTTGTCCGGGTTGTATCTTTTATCATGTTTGTGCCATGTCATCTGTTTCGCGGACTCCTCTGTCATGAACAACCGTTGGATCCTCGGTAAGAAAAGAAGGTACTGTAGGACCTTCGCGGGGATACCAAGCTGTGACTTCTTGCCATCACTAGGGTCGACCAGATATCTAGAGGATTTGCACTTTGGACAGTGTGTTGCTTTCTCGTGCAGTTTCCTAAATAGGACGCACCCCTTTGGACAAGCATGGATTTGCTCATACGACATCTTAAGTGCATGAAGAAGTTTCTGTGACTCGTACAAGTTCTTCGATAGAATGTGACCGTCCGAAAGCAGAGATCCAACAATTGCCAACATAGCATCGAAGTTGTCTCGACTCATGCTACACTGTGACTTAAATGCCATCAGGCGTCCCATGGCATCCAGTTGCGAAACTCGTGTCTGTTCGTGAAGGGGGTTTTGTGCCGAAGACAACATCTTGTAGTACGTTTTTGCGGATTCCTCTGGCTCGTCCTCAAATCCTTCACCGAACCGTGCCTCCTGAAAGTCATCCATCTAGTCTGCGACCCCGACATCTCCATCAAAAGCCTCGAGATGTGGTCTCACCACCTCCTCTCTAATACGATTGGCTTGACCATTGTAGATTTAGCAGGTATAGTTTGGCGTGAATCCATACAACATAAGATCTTTCCCCACAACCACCTTTGTCTTTCTTACATGGTTGTCACATTTGACGCAGGGACACGACATCCGAATGGACCCTTGAGCAACCTCGCCAAATGAATGCTCCACAAAAGCATTAGTCTTAGTCATCCACTCTGGGGTCATACTAGTGTGGCCCGTGTACATCCGATCATGGTTCTCCATCCTCTAGCATATACATATCTAAGCGAGCAATATAACTAGCAAATGCATCTGCGCAGCGTGCCTACTGTCTAATAGGTGAGGATAGGTCCTAATCCCACCCGCGGATGCGTAGATGATGTCAGTTTCCATGCTCCGCTCCGATCTAAGACAGAATTTCGGCAGCACCTCCCCGTTGTTCTCCCGATACACGTCCCGAAAGACTACAAGAAATTTGACCTTCTGTGACGATTTTTAAGTTAGTGACGGAGCTTCTGTGACAAAAAAATACGGTCACGGAAGGGAAACCGTGACAAGAAAAATCTGTTATTGTCACAATTAATTTGTCACAGATTGCCCTAGCTATTTGTGACAATAACATATTTTCTTGTCACTGTTTCCATTTCGTGACCATATTTTTTTGTCACAGAAGCTCTGTCATTAACTTAAAAATCGTCACAAAAGGTCAAATTTCTTGTAGCGTGCATCCGGAGAACAACAGAGAGGTGATGCCGAAAGTCTATCTTAGACCTAAGAGAACCATGAAAACTAACATCATCTACGCATCAACGGGTTGTCCAAAATACGTGGACAATCCGAAACAGATACGGTTAAAGATATGCAAAGATTTTACATACCTCCGACAGTATCTCTTTCGAATGAGAGACGCCTAACTTGGTTACGTGATCATATAAAACATGCATGAAAAGAAGGGGGGCTATACCTAAGGTGTCGGTGAAGAAAGGCTAGCGAGGCGGTGGCGAGGCGGTGCGGTGATGAGGCGACGCGGTGCAGGCAGACCAGCAACACCGACGAAGTCGATCGGGGTCGCCGAGTCCCTGCCATGGGTCCTCCTGCAAGAAAAAAAATTTGTCAGTGTCAACTGAAAATTTCGACAGCACCTCCCCGCACGGGGAGGTTACCAAACCTGCAAAAATCATAGGCACGAAGGCCAACAATCACATATATATCAAATACACCAACAACCACATACATAGTTAGTAACTACTACTTACTAACTACTACTAACTACTACTACTCTCCTCCTTTTTCCTTCTAACTACTACTAAGTACTACTAACCACTAACTACTACTACTACTATTAACTACTAACTACTAACTACTACTAACTACTACTACTACTACTACTACTACTACTAGAGGGCATATACCTTTGCGACCAGGACGGCAAAAACACGGATCGACGAAAATGGCCGGCGAGTCCTTCACTTCCTTTTCTCCTTCTCCTCCTCCTCTCTTCTCCTCCCCTAAAACTTGTCCTCCTCCTCCTTCTTCTCCCCTCCTCCTTCTTCTCCCTTCCTCCTCTCTTCTCTGCTGCTAGGTGGGGTGTGGCTGGGGTTGGGGGGTTGCTAGGTGGGGGTGGTCGGGGCAGAGGGGCAGCTGGGCGTGGTGGGGTGGGGGGCGCGGGGTGGGGAGGTGGGGGTTGCTGGGTGGGGGGGGGCGGGGCAGGGGCTGCTGGGTGGGGGGTCGGGGCGGGTGGGGGCTGTTGAGCGCGGGGCCCGAGGTGGCGCGAGGCCCGGGGAGGGGGGTGCGGGCGGCGCGGCGTGGCGGCTCGGGGAGGGGCGGGTGCGGCGGCTGGGACTTGGGACTTGGGAGCTGGGAGTGAGAGTGAGAGTGAGGAACCAGCCTGTTGGGCCAGTTCCTCTTTTTTTATTTGGGTCGCGCAGTTGCCGAGTGCCAACCCTAGACACTTGGCAACTTATTTAATTTGTTTTTATTTTTGGCTCCCAATTGTTTGTGTGTGTTTAGTGAACTATTGTAAACAACATGTTCAAATTTCGAAGCTTTTCATTGCTTTTTGGTATTTTTCCTTCGTTTATTATCTTTTCTTCAATTTTCCTGCTTAATGTTCATTTGAACTGCACGTGCATGAAATAAAAAGATTTCTTTCGTTCTAAAAATGTTATCCTTGTTTGTTAGTGTAAATGATGGCTAAATCCATGGCATGTCTCGAAAGTTCGATCAACGTGCTCACGGGGCAACGTCGCCAACTTCAGTGCTTGTAGTTTTTTTAATTATATTAAATACAAACAAATTCCGAAAATCACGAATCTTGAGCACGTGTCATGTTCTCATGTCGCCAACTTCGTTGCTTGTATGTTGTGCTCATAGGACTTTGAGGTTTGTGAACAACGTACGTGACAACGTGCTCGAAACTTTTTCAAATTTTTACCACAACATACGCACATGAGATCATAACACGTGCTCAAGTTTCGTGATTTTCGAAATTTGTTTGCATTTAATATAATTAAAAAACTACAAGCACCGAAGTTGGCGACGTTGCCCCGTGAACACGTTGATCGAACTTTCGAGACATGTCATGGATTTAGCCATCATTTACACTAACAAACAAGGATAACATTTTTAGAACAAAAGAAATCTATTATTTCATGCACCTGCAGTTCAAATGAACATTAAGCGAGAAAATTGAAGAAAAAAAATAAACTAAGGAAAAATACCAAAAAGCAATGAAAAGCTTCCAAATTTGAACATGTTGTTTACAATAGTTCACTAAACACACACACTAAAATTAGGAACTAAAATAAATAAATAAATAAGTTGCCGAGTGTCTAGGTTGGCACTCGGCAAATTAAATTTAGTTGCCGAGTGCGAGACGACAGGCACTCGGTAACTTAAACGGAGCGGGATGCTGTTAGCCCTCGTGGTAAAGTGCCGAGTGTATTTTTTTGCCGAGTGTCGACACTCGGCAAAAAAAATTAAGTTGCCGAGTGTTTTTTTTTTTTGCCGAGTACTAGGCACTCGGTATTTAATTAGTTGCTGAGTGTTTTTTTTTTACCGAGTGTGACACTCGACAACTAAATTAATTGCCGAGTGCCCGATATCTGACACTCGGCAACTTATTCAGCACTCGGCAACTCGCCGTTTTCCTGTAGTGATACAGGTCATCCGTTCGGCCGGGGCATTCGTCGCCGAGCTAGCTTCTTGTTCCTTGCGATCGTGTGAGTGTTTCTGTGTGTGTGTTCCTGGGCAAATCCAACATGCGCGTCCCGGTGGCCGCGGACATGGACTCCGACCCTAGGCGCCAACGCCGGCCTGGTGTACGCCAGGGCCAGCGTGCGGATCGGACGGCCGAGTTTCCTCCCGGGCAAGATCAGAAGACGTGCAGGACGTGTTCTAGAAGATCAAGCGCCAGTTGATGCTGACGGCGAAGGTTTGTTGGTGTCACTTACGCTGCATGCTACAGTTGATCGACACCGCCTACTCCGGCACCTTCCGCGGCCGCCAGAGGAAGGCGAGGGACATCAACAAGCTTCATCGGCCTCCTCAAGAACAAGCAGGTGCACAAGCTATGCGGCATCCTCAAATTAATGAGTGGAAGCAGTTGAAGGCCGCCAGCAACAAGGACACCACCTATATTAAATTTAGTTCCTGTGGTCGCATCTCTTTATCGGTCTCGTGTTTAACTAATTTCATGTTGTTTAATTTTAACCTTATTCTACTTTGGTTAATGTACACTGCTACACAAATAGACAGTCTTGTATCCTTAGACTACTCTTAATGAAGATTTCATGTCTCAGTTTTCAACGCATCAAAATTTTAGAAACAGTGTATAAGAGTTTTATGGGGATAAAACTATCTCTCCTTCCATGAAACTTTCAATGTCTCTCTCTTCGTCAATATATTATCACATTAGCATATTTAATGCTCATGAAATTCTGATGAAACTCCATTAAAACTGTCTTTATTATCACCGCCAGTTCTACGGCTAGGCTAGGATGACATAGTGGCCAGAGTTGAACTACCCGATGGCTTAGTGTTTGATGCGGCGGAGATAAACTGATGGGGAACGTATGCTATGGAAACCAGGTTCCCGTGGAAACTATGGAAATTCGCACGTGGATCGCTGGATCTAAATTCGATGGATATGGTGGGAGAGGTTAATTGCTAATCTCTCCCACCATTAACCATATCCATCGGATTTAGATCCAACGATCTACGTGCGAGTTTTTATAGTTTCTACATGAACCTGTTTTCCATAGCATACGTTCCCAAACTGATGAGGTTCATCTATTGCAGCGCCGGACCATATACTCTGAGCCATTGATGATAGTAGGTTGCACCGTCGGGTAGAACAACTTGTACGCATGCACAACTTTGTATTGGACATGATGCGAAAAAATGTCACCACCACGAAAAGAAATTTTATTGTCCTACACAGAAATGAACATTGTTTGTACCGAAGAAACCTAGGATGAATTGGCAGGTGCAAATAGGGCTTGCTTGCGGGCAACGGTTTGTGGCTATTGTTGGGGTCTTTTTTTAAACATATTTCCTTCCTATCCAATTTAGAAGTTGTTTAAGACAGACAACTATACGGTTTCCCAAACATAACTTTAACATTTTGTTTTTTATAAAAAAATATTTATAAAATAGTAATATATGTATATATTTATGAAAGTATTTTTAAGACAAATCTATTAATATAATTTTAATATTTGCAATATCAATAACTTCAAAAGTTATTGATGATTTGTATTCTCATGTTTGACCTAAAGCTTGTCCAAAATGAATTCTAAATCAGATACAGAGGAAGTATTGTTGAGGTCTTTTGGGCCGGCTTGGGAAAGAGAGGAATGACACATTGATGTGTGGAACTTTGTGTTGCGACCATTCCCCTAATTGACTAGAAAAATCTAAAGGCGTTCACAATTATGTAGAAACATGAGCGATCTACACTATGAGAACATGCATTCATTCTCTAGTTGCCCTCAAAACCATATACACGTGAACCAAAATTTCACTCACACCATGACAGGATTCAAGTTGCCCAATAACGACACTCAAATAATGAAGGATCACAAGTATGGGAGAGTGACAACGAGGAAGGCTTACAGTTACACGAAGACAATCCGCTTAAGGCCTTGTTTAGATGCGCATGTATTAACATTAAACGACATGTGTTGGAGTGTATTTGAACCAATATACACTTCAATCTACTCCAATCCATGTGGTTTAAGGTTAATATATGCGTATCCAAACAAGACCTAAATGTCCATGGATGACAGAAGAGAGCGGTTCCATGGTGAGGCTGCCGGCAATGAGAAGGAGACAGAGTATGAGGAAGAGAACAAGGAGGATGATGACGATGACAAGCCTCCAGCAAAGAGGCACAAGGGATCCCACGACAGCAACAATTTCGATTAGTTTAATTTAGTTGTATTATAGTACATTTTAAATTATAAGTTATTTTTAAAATTTTAAAGAGTTAAGACATCTCAAGTTTGACAAAACTTTATAAAAAATTGATTATTTTCAATAGGTATACTATAAAAATATAATTGATAAAAAATGTAATGATACTTAATTGACATTATAAATGTTCACTATTGGAGACGTGCTATTTACCTAGTGTTAAAGGCTCTACCAAGTATATTATATTGCACAGTTGGGCCGATAGGGAGGTTTTTCTTGGATCATCCAATCCCCTCGCTGCTGCTGGGATGATATCCACATATGGTAACTACCCCCCTGCCGTTCTTTGGCAGCTTTTTGCGAGGGGAGAGAATTAACCACGATCACTTCCAAGCTTGAACAAGTCTAATGCAGATAATAATTCAGAAATTGTCTTGAAAAAATTGAAAAAAACAAAAAAACAAAAAGAGGTAGATAATATTACAGTCACATCGTATTAGTGTCAGAACCACAAAAACATGAAAAGTGTGAGGCACAAGTCTCTCCACCAACATTGCCTTCACCAATATTGCATATCTGTAGTACAACAAATACTTCAAGAAAATTCAAGGATGACAGAATTAAAATGGGTCAGCAAATATAACACTGCTTAATTATGCATGCACAGAACCCCAAAATATCATCATACCACATTCATCAACAGATGCTAAGAGCAAGTTCAATAATAGAGTCAAGTGCTTGGCTATAAGTCAAGCTATTAAAGCCTATTTATACAATAACATGTCTTTTAGTTGGCTGCAAAAGTTTATCTTTTCTATCCCTCTTCACAATACTTATTACTTGGCTCCACTATTACCTAAGCTTCCGTGTCTAGCAGCTTGGTGCTTGCATGAGAGTCAAGCTCTCCTCTCTCTTCTCTTCTCTTTCCTTCACATCAGTATTTGCTTGATTATAAGCTAATTATTGTACTTGCTCTAAGGCCAGTCTCAATGCTTAATTTCACTACACGATTTCCAAAATACCTTGAAATCAGATACATAAGTTACAGGCTCACAGCTAAACATGTTTTTTTTGAAAGGGCTAAATATGCTTCGAGCACTGCGAACAATCGGCATGCAGCTATTGCACTTTGAGTCTAGCTCGCCTCGCCACGTTTACTCGTTTTTAAATGCATATTGCACGTAAAATGTTGATCCAGAAATAGTATGCAATTTAAATGGTATTGCGCTTTGGATCTGGCTAGTGCATCCACCGTGCACACTTCAATACGAATTAGATCAGGTGAGGAACTTGAAAGTGGACATCCTCGGGCAGCCGAGCGTCGAGGTGGCGGCGAGAGCCATTGGATCTACAAGAAACAGTCTGCGAGAAGAGAGGATCAAGAGATCCCAAATCCTAGCAGATCGAAAAGCTTGTGGGGAAGGAGATGTGGATGGAGGTGGGCTAACCAGCGATAGCGACGGAGCGAAGTGGAGCCGGGTGTGCCGATCAGGGAAGTCGCGATGGCAGAGGCGGGCTCACCGTTGGCGCGAGGCAGAGGAGCGCCAGAGACGGGATACCGGCACGACAACAACCGGATGCGAGGGTGGGGGCGGGGGCGGGGGCAGGGGCGGCCGGATGCTTTGGTGGCGATGGCCTCACGACTGGGCGACGTCGCGAGCGGAGGAAGAAGCCGCACACAGCTTGCGAGTGCACGGGAAACCCTCCCGGCCGATCAACTCGTGGATTCCTTCCTCACAGAAAACGCAGGGAAGCGAGCTACGATCCTCAGCTTGGTGGGCTGCCAAAGGGCGCCCAAACTTAGCTCAGGGAAAAGGCCAGGATCCCACCCGGAAACTGGGCTGCCAAAGTAGGCCTTACAAATCTCATCCCCCCCGCCCTTGCATGATTGTTTGATCCACGACTAAAGTTGGCAATGGGTTTATACCCAATGGGTATTGTCCAACCATACCCGTGCCCATTAGAATGAATCATACCCATTAAGAAACCAATAGCCATATATGGATACAACTCTGCACCCATACCCTACCCATGCGGGTATCGGGTACCCAAGTACCCATTTGCACATACCTAAGAAAACATATCTAAGATTGCATGATTTATCAATTCCTAGTCACTTTATGACAATAAGCATATCACAACATTATATATATATATATATATATATATATATATATATGAAATATTAACATATGCGAAACATATGTCCATGAACAAAGTTTTGCTAGGCGCCAGGAGAAATCTAGGCGATGACCCGTAGCCTAGCGACTAGTCCAGCCTAGGCTAGCCTAGGCGATGCTAGGCGTTTTCTAGGGGTTTTGCCAATTTAGTATAATATATACTTATATAGCAGAAATCATGAATAGTTTAGATTTTAGAAAAACAGCCTAGGCTAGCCTAGGCGATGCTAGGCGTTTTTCTAGGGGGTTTTGCCAATTTAGTATAATATATACTTATATAGCAGAAATCATAAATAGTTTAGATTTTAGAAAAAAAAACAGAGGAGAGAAAGGAAATAAAGGAGAGGAGAGGAGCAGGGGAGGAGCCGAGGACATACGAATACCGGGGCTACCGGCTACGACTGAGGGAGGAGACCGGCTGAGGGAGGAGCAGCAACCACGTTACCGTCGGGGAGGAGCAGCAGCCGGCTGCGTCGCCAGTGGGGAGGAGTACGAGCCGCGTCGAGGCGAGTACGAGCCGCGTCGAGGCGAGAACGAGCCGCGAGCGCGCGGCTTTTTCCCGCACGCGCGCTCCTCCCGCGGCGCCAAAACTTCGCGCACGCTCGCCCGCGATGGCCGCCTAGCTCACCTCCGCGACGCCCGGAGTCCTAGGCGTTGGTGAATCGCCATGGAATCGCGGAAATTCGCCGCCTAGGCGCCCTGCTCGACTAGGAGCCCGACTACCCCTAGTCCAGGCGACATGCCATAGCCTAGCGACTAGGCGCGCCTAGGCGCATCCTAATCGTCGATTTTCAAAACTTTGCCCATGAATGAATTAACAAAACCTATACAAATTTGTAGATATATAAAAGATGTAAACATATTAATATCACCAAATTAGTCATACATATTACTAAATCTCATATGCAAATCAGAGTGTACATATGCTCGTAAATTTAGGGGTTCATGTGATATAATACTATGCTCAGACCCATATACCCAATGGACATGGCTTTTTACCCATTAGTCTGCCCATGAGTAAAGATTTTAATCTATATCATGTCCTAATAGGGTAAAAACTCATCGGGGGTTCAGGTACCCATTGCCATATTTATTCACTGCACTGACTACGAGTCTGCACCTTTTTTTATGATAAAAAATTTGCATTTCCACAAGGGCGTTTGCTAGTGGCTTGTCAGAAGCGCTCAGCTGGTTGCTTCTCATTCATACTGCTTGGTCAGGTCTCCTCCGTCCCTGAAAAAATAGATTTCTGGCTTGTCAGAGCTCTGGTATCTTCTCTCTTTCTCTTTTATGACATACATATCACATACATTGTAATTTTTTGGAAGATCACTCTCATTTGCTAGTGTTAAATGTAGGGACGGAAAACATGAAAACCACATTAGATCCTCACTAGAAGGCATGCCAACCATACAGAAACAAGCTACAGCTGAATGTGCAAGAACTGCATGCCAGACAAACCGAGCACAACTCTGAACTTTCAACTGCTTTCTTTTGCATCATCAGACAACAGTGCCTGCATTATCCTCATTTTTTTTTGCACCATTCATACTTCAATCCCATATAACAGGATGCCACCGCTCATACATCCCTCCCCACCCTTTCCCTATCTACACTAGTGCAGGGTTGCTGTCAATCCCCACCGCTAAATCTAGGTAACTGCCATCTGAAAACATCCTTGGAGGCGAAGGAGAGGTAGAGGTGGGCAATGCAGGGAAACATGAGAGGTGGCAAGGCAATGGTTTGGTAGTGTAGGCGGATCAAAATTGTGACCAAAGGTTACTTAATAAAATGTAACCATGCAAACTAATAGTTTAAATGTGAATGATATATGAAAACCTAATTATAAGAACATACTAAGTGTTAAACCTTTCCACTTGCAGTTTCGCATGAAAATCTTGAATGTACTAGTAGCTTGCAGTTTCACATGAAAAAAAACTATTATATAACTGCAGCAAGACAAATAAAGAACATAACAAAAAAAAACAAGGTTGGAAGCAGTTGGAAGATAAATGTTTCTGCATCCACAGTTCCAAACTTCTAATTGTGCTTATTAGAATAAAAAAGAAACAAGTGTCGAACACGCTTATTAATTACTACTCAAGATGTCATGGAATCCACATAGTTAACAAGTGTTTGAAAGGATCAACATTGTTATCTGGTACCCAAAGAACAGTAAAATAACTGTATTAGTCACAGTACATAATCCTATCAGCCTGGGTGCTTTGGAAGCATAGGAACTCTTGTGTTTTCGACAACGCTTGGCCAAGCATTGCAGCAGCCCTCCGTGCTTTTAGCGAGGATCATCATCTTTGGTGCCTCGCAGGAGCCCGTGGCTTGCGTGCGCTTGAGTTAGGTCATGTCGGTGGTCTAGGTTAGTTGTGTTTGGGACGTGCTTGGTCAGGTCTCTCCCCTATTTGTTGTCCTTTCTAGTTTAAACCTTTGATTTCTTTCAACCCCTCACGGCTCGGCTAGGAGTGAGGTGGTGGTGTTTTGTAAGGGGACATTTTTCTATCTCTTAATGCAATGATACGCAGTTCTCCTACGTATTCGAGAAAAAAAAACTGACATATTAGTAAGACTTCGTGCAATACACAAAGTGAATCTAGGCAATGAACACCAATCAAAAGCTTCAAATGTTCTATGTATACAATTTGGTGTTGACCAAGTATATAATTCAGTCATTCCTTCATATATTAGCATATGAACTGATGTTACTGGGCTAAACTATGAAATTGGGTCATGATAACAAAGAAAAAGGAACATTTAAATGCAACATACAGAAAGCAGAATAACCGCTTCAATTCGATTGGACCCTTAAGATGAAACTAGAGTAACTATACACATAGAAACTTCATAGTTTAAATAGGAATTCCTTATGTCCCAAAATAAAAAAGAAATCGAAGCAATTGCAAAAAAAAAAAAAAAAAAAAAAAAAAAAAAGAAGTAGCCACAAAAATTCTGAATTGTTTATTTTATGATATCATTTGCAGTTGTATAATTTGGTGTTTAGACTACGAAACAAAAACAAAACACAAATGCGAGGTCTATTAACAGGGAATGTCTGTACACCAGCCACACGTTTTTCTAAAATATCTGGAAGTTTTTTTACCCTTAATCAGCAATAAAACCTTTTAGGCCCAGACAGTCTCTGCTATTGGTAGTGGGAATGGAAGTTGTGCAGGAGTTCGAGGTGGGCATGGGAGGGGTGAGATATTTTAGTGGGAGATGAGAGCAAGAGTTGGAGACAATATCATGCCTAACAGTTAGCAGTATTATGTCTTTGATTACAAAATTTTCAAATCATTTTCATTAATAGGCCATCACTTCTTTCTTTTTCATGTTGAACTAATACAAACCACCTTCGTTCCAAATTATAAGTCATTTTGAGTTTTTGTGTACATAGATTATACTATGTATCTACACATATGTTATATCTGATACATAGCAAAATTGATGTACCAAAAAAAGTCAAAATCCCTTAGAATTTGGGTTGGGGGAGTAGTTAACAGTTAGCACCAGATTTGCCAGATAGATCTATATATCCAATCACAAAACATAATCCATAATTAATAAAAATGGCAACCCACATTCTGAGTTGTGGATCAACAATAAAAAGGAAAAACTAAACGGTTTATGATAATAACTTTTGCCTTGAGGTTAAAAAAAATGATTCCATAGAATTGTTTTATTTAACCAAGGGAAAGGGCATAGATATAACATAGTGGTGAAAAACAGGCAAAAGAATGTGTAGGATCTAGTTCTACAGTTTGGATTATGGTATCACATGTTTAACAAAGGAAAAAGATATCTGAACTGAACAAATCAAAAGGATGCCAGACATAACTAAGAAACCAAACTAAAGACGCCAGAACTCTCGTTGTCTTTCTTTCAATTTTTTTTTTTCACTCCATAGTTGATATTTCAAAGAGAACAATTCTTATTGTCTTTTCATTTCAATGAAATACTACTCACTTTTCTACGTAAACATGAACCAGAGGATAATAAAGCAAAATAAAAATAATCATGGGTTAGTTATGTTTCATGTTTGAGAAGTATAACATCACAAGGCTATAGCTTTCAGTCTTTCACTAATCACCAAAACCATTCATTTACAATTATGGGTAAGCAATCTAGTTGGTTATGCATTTTATATATATTGATAGCACATTTAAACATTGTAATTCCAACTTGACAACACAAGTTGGTACAACCCCCAAACTATATGTATTAGGTTTTGCAACTGCTGAACAACTAAACTCAATAAAAGAAAGAAGTCCTAATCGGCAACAAATACAGTTAAGATCGAAGCATCACAGTAAAAACTTATTTGGCCACACTAATTCTACATTAACTCAATCGCAATGAAAGGATATGTATGAATCTTTGGGAAAATTGATGAGTAAGAATAGTGTTAAACATACATACATAGCATTCCATGGTGCATCAACTTTCTGTTCTGGTTTCACATTGTATCTAGTCATTTGTCAACTGAGTGTGGATAAGCACTTGTTGAATCTTTTCAGCAACAATCCTGGCAACAACTTCTGGAGAGAACCTCTCGATCATATCCTCCCTTGCCTTCTTCCCTTTATTCCTTGCCTCATCTCTATCATCAACAACATGTCTCATTAAATCCCTCAGCTGATCAACTGATGGCTCAGCACATAGGTGGCCCTTGAATGGCCCTTCTGTGACCTCAGTCAGCCTGTCTATGTCTAGTGGATACCCATTCTCCTCGGTCAGGTACTCTGTTGGACCTGACCAATTAGTCACAATCACGGGCAGTTCCATGGCCATGGCTTCAACCACCGGTCTGCCCCAACCCTCACCACGGGTTGGCAGCAAAAATGCATCTGCACCTTTGTATAGACTTGGAAGGGCAGACTGAGGGACATGCTCATCGATGACCCGGATTTCAGCCCATCCTTCCACTGGCACCTCAATGCTGGATTCTTCCACAAACCTACGGATTTTCCCACTGAAGTTTGTGTCAGAGTGGTAGGCATTAGTGAGAAGATAGAGTACGACATCATCAGCTCCAGAGAACTCCTGCAAGAATGCTCTCAGCAGCACATCCCAGCCCTTCCTCTGCTCCCATTTGAAAACACTAAGAAACACAAAACCTTTGTGTTTGGATTCACCATTTTCAAATCTTGAAGCTTCAGGCACCATGACAGACACACCAATGGGCAAAGGAAGAGCGACATGCTTGGCCGGATCAAAGAAATTGACATCCACAGCCTGCACCACCTTGACAACTTTGTTGCGATCCACGCCGCTCTCCACAAAGGTTGACACATGGAAATCGGTAGGCACCCAGACAGCATCCATCTGGTTGCACCTCCTGACATGCTCCGGCGAGACGCGGTCGGTCTCGAACATAGTCCGGCCAATGACGAACGCAGGATCTTCGTACCCGGTGGGAGGGCACGGCAAGGCCTCGTACATCGGCGGGTACCACGCGCCAGGCTCGCTGTGGCAGACGACCACGGCCCTGGCGAGCTCACATCGCGCGGAGGCGAGTCTGTACGCCAGGTGCTTGGACCGCTCGGGTAGGCCGAGCCAGAACTCCGGCGAGTCGAGATCGCCGTGGTGCGCTATCGCGAGCGTTAAGTTACTCTTCCCAGCGGCGTACGCGTCCAGCGCGGCGACGTAGGACCATGCCTCGGAGCAGTACCCGCCACCGGAGGCGAATGGGGCCATCCATAGAACACATGGTGCGCGTACCGCGCCGGTTGCCGCGTCAGCATCATAAGCTGCGTCAGGAGGTGGCGAAGAGGGGAGAATGGAGGGCTTTGTCCCAAGAAGAAGGCGGAGGAAGCGGCGGGGCAACGGGTTGGTGGATACGCCCAATAGGAGGGCAACGGCGACGGCAAGGAGAGGCGGCCCCAGGAGGAGGACGAGGCGGCGGCCGTTATGCTTGTGTTTGGGTTCTGGAGGGGGTGTTTGGGTCCGATCTGAGTCTGGCCCTGGCATGGTGGACCGCGGCGAGCTCAATCGTCGGCAGAGGCAGATCGGCGGCTGGCAAGCTGCGCTGAGGTGCCGGAGTCGGGAGAGAGGGGGGTTAGGCACTGTTTGGTTCTTTAGTTCTAGGGACTAAAGACTCAGACTAAGACTAAGGACCTGTTTAGCTCCATCCCAAAATTCAAAATGCCAACTAAAATCCAAAATGAAAAATATTTCAGGGGTGTTTAGTTTCAATCAAAGTTTGGCTTATTTTGGATTTCAATGATGGGGATTGTGAGGGTAGCACATAAATCAATGTAAATTTTGGGTTATTTTGGTCTCTTGAGTCTAAAACCCAAAATAGGGAATGAAGCACTTTTTACTAAATATTTTGGGTGGTGTTTAGTTCTATTTTACAAAATAAAAAACCAAAACCCAAAATATTTTGGATTTTATGGGGATCTAAACAGGCCCTAAAACAAAAACAAAGACTTAATAAAAGAGACTTTTGCATGTATGCCATTATAAATGATTATAATTTCCTATAAGCCACTGGAAAGTTTGAATTCTCATAGTTGCCATCGTCCGAAACTTTGTTGCTCTCCACGCTATTCCGTCCGTTTTTATCTCTAACGGTGTTAAACTGCGGTGGAAAAAGTCTAAAATACCCTTAGGTCTGAATGTCACAAAAGTTCGTGGTTTCTCTCATGCCACTGACTTCGGCGGCACATGGAACGTGGACGGATGCTGGCTCACGGTTGTCGTGGCCGCCGCTGACGTGTTGGCCTGTGTGAGCTCAATGTTCGAAAAAATTATTTTCAATTCAGTAAAGTTTGTTCCAGTTCAATAAAACGAAATATATTAAATAACATGCTAAGCCTTATATTTAAAAATCAAGCTAGAAAGAACGACAAATTACAATATAAACAGTTTAATATAAATCTAAGTAGATCAAAATATAGCTATAAAAACGACTTACAATACTACTTTTTGACTTGTTTATTACCCTTGTTTCTTTGAAGCAGCGCCTGCTACCTTCTTAACTGATAGACGGCTTCTTTCATCTCAAAAAAAAATAAAAATAAATAAATGATGGACGGCACTGCACTGATGGACGCATCTCAAAAAAAAATAAAAATAAATAAATGATGGACGGCACTGCACTGATGGACGGGCTAGGAGACCACTGCACTGGACGGGCTAGGAGACCACGGGGAGTCGGGGCAGGCGGCGCACGCCGACAGCCCGCAGGGAAGCAGCAGCACGACGCCCACGGCCTCTCCTGATCTCGTCGCTGCACTCTGCACTGCCGACCGTTGTGAGTCCTTCACAGCTGACCATCAGCCATCAGGCACAGGCCGGCAGGAGCAGGAGGAGAGGCGGACGGTGGCTAGCAGGGGCCAGTGGCAACACCGTATCGGGCGCCGCTTCCCTGTGATTCTGGGCGTCGGCGCACTCCGCGAAGCCCGGGCCGCGGTCCGCTGCCGCTAGGCCCGGTGGTGATCCAACGCCCATAGAGGAATCTGCCGGTCGGCGCCGCGGTGCGCGCCCCGGCGTGGTCGGTAGGGTAGCGCGTGGGGTGTTGGCCCTGGACGGCTCCTTGCTCCCGACCGGCGTCATCTCCGTGCCGATGTCCCGCAGCGAGAGGCATCGCGCTGGCTCCCCGTATGCCAGAACGGAGTCCACCCTCTTGGTCTCGATCTCGGCCTCTACGTCCGCGTCGTCCCACGCGCCGAGCCCCAGCGCGGCTGACAGGGCGGTGCTCCGCGAGTGTCGCCCCTTGTGCGACGTCGACGGCAGCAGCAGGAGGCAGTCGTCCGCGCACCGCGCAGGAGCTTCGCCCCGTCTGGCCAGTGAGGGCGAGCTCTGCTCCGTCCGGCTCCGTCCCGGTAGCCGCGTGCGAGAGCTCGTGTACTGTGGAGCTCGGCCCCGGTCGCCGCACTGGCGGGCGAGGTCTCTCGGCCCTGCCGGCCGCCACGGCCGCGCGGGGAGCTCCGCCCCGGCCGATGCGTGCGTGAGGGAGCTCCGCCCCGTCCGCCGCACTAGCGGGCAAGCTCTGTCGCGGCCAGCCACTGGGGCATGCGCGGGCGTGCGAGCCCTCTCGGCCCTACCGGCCGCCACGGGCGCAGCAAGGCAAGGGCACGGTGGTCAAGTTTCCTGGCCGGGCCCACTCATCAGGGGGCCCAAACCGTTAAGAAGCGACGAAATGGAGACAGAGTGGCTTGCATGTCAAAAAATTTAAGGGAGGTGACAATGATGTGCGGCCCAACTTCTCAATGGCTTGTGCGCAATTTTGAATTTTCATAATGGCACTGATGTAAAAGTCTGCGAACACATGGGTGGATAAGTACCCATGTATGTTCAGCTTTGATGATGAGTGATCGTCCAACACGTGAGTGTTTCAGTTTAAGTGGCTTATCCTAACCTCTGCGAAAGCAGAAACATGTGCTTGTCTATCGGTTTGTGGTGTGCAGGTGCTATGCCTAGTGACAGTGGTCAATGGCGTGGAGAAGGTCGAGTAGAGGCTTGCCGTGCCGTAGGAATGAGAGCGGTGAAGGGCGCAAGCGGGGCTCGGACTGAGGGACCATGGGCGCGGCGGACTAGCTGTGGTGGCTAGTACTTGGCACCGGCGAGTGCGAGAAGACATGGAGGTAGACCGAGTCGGCCTAGTCAAGACGGTGGACTCGGAGTCCGATCGGGCGAAGACAAGGTGGCTCGCGTTGAGTGGTTTGGTGGTTTGGGCCTCAAAACCATCCGCGTCGGTTTCCGAGTTTGGGCCGCAAAACTCGGGGTTCGGTAGTTGAGGCCAAAGCTACCGGTGGCAGGTTTCCTGGGTTTGAGCCTCAAAACCTAGGCGGAGCTTCCGAGGAAGCGGGGATGGCACGTGGCGGAATCTTGGAGGTTGCGTCGAGGCGAGGGCAACTCTCGGCAGGAAGCGAGGCCGTCCATTCAAATGAGTGGCTGGGAGTTACCGACTTGGATTACAATGTCTTAGGGCTAGGTAATTCGGTCTTGTATCTAGGGGGGTCTTTGGGAAATAGCCAAAGCCCCGTTAAATAGAGGATGAAGGGGTATCCTCATCCTCATCTCTTGCATTATTCTCTCTCCCACCTATTCCTAGGTTTTCCCTTCCCTAGCTCCTTCTTGCTTGAGATCCACCGTGTTATCGGTGTAAGAACTTGTGATTGTTGCGAGGAATCGGAGGTTGTAACCTCCGTAAGCCATGGTGGCTTCGCTTTCGTGATCGTGTCCCCTTTTTGCTTGTGTTCTTCGTTTTTGCTTTTGCTCTCTCTTTTTCCCGAGATGAGAATTCTTGTTTGAGAGAAGCTTTGCAAATTCCGTTTAAACCAAGTTGTTAGTACTTGTGAGGAGAAACTTTGCACCGAAGGATTTTTCCTAAAATCTCACAAGCACACAGATCGGGCGTTTTCTTTGTGGTGTTCTTCGTTTTGGGGTTTTCTACCAAAATCCTTTTGTGCCCGTTTAACCGACTCAAATGGAGCAATGATTTATTCGGGATAGCTCCCCAACTGCTCAAGGATCATGCCTACAAAGTTTGGTTGCAGTTGGCGACCATGTGGATCGGATTTGGAAAGATTTGGTAAAGAAAATCGAGGTTTTCGTGTCTCCGCGCACTGTTCGTGAGCGTCGGACGCTGCGTTGGACGCTCCGGGCTTTTGCGTCGGACGTTGAGGTGTGCTGACGTCAGCGTCCATCGTGTGTCTCTTCTGCGCGGGACAAAGTTGCGCTGGACGCTCGCGATCATCCGTCTCCTACCCGCCGGACGAGTCCGTCGGTTTTCAGGTTTACAGGCTCTCTGTGTAAAACGCGTCGGATGCTCCTCAGCGTCCGTTGGGTGCGCGTCGGACGCGTCCGACGCCTCTCTGCTTGTTTTTCTCTCTGCAGTGCTTTCTGGAAGGGAGACGGACGCTCGTCCAAGCGTCCGACGCCAGCGTCCGTCGCACTGCGTCAGACCGTCCGACGCCTAGCTTCCCAGCATCCGACGCCTCTGTTGTTTGCTGTGTTTCTCTGTTTGCTTTGCGGTTTGGTTCTCGGAGTTCGTAGCTAGCTCTGCTGTGTTCCTAGGACATCTCCTAGAACATTCACCCACTTGTGGGTCATGAGCCTAGCTTGCTCTTTGGGAAGTGTTTGGGACAAGGGTCAAGATCTTCCGAAAGGAATTTTTATTTGGCTCCCATTCACCCCCCTCTGGTCGCCGTTTCTGGTCCTTCAATTGGTATCAGAGCCGGTTAAGGATCAATCCACCTTACACGGTTCTTGATCCGCGAAGGCGACATGGAGCGAGGTGCTAGTAAACCTCCTTACTTTGATGGAACCAACTTTGCCTATTCGAAGGTGCGCATGTCCGCTTACCTCCAAGGGCTTGATACAAAGTTTTGGGAGATTTGTGAGAATGAGAACTACGTGGTTCTTGAGGCTCGGATCACCGATGCCCAGGTTACGCAGCATGCATCTAATGCAAGAGCCCGTAGCATTCTCTTCTCTTATCTGTCTCTTCCGGAGTTTGAGCGGGTTTCGAGTCTCACTACGACATGGGAGATCTGGCAAACACTCTTGAGATATCATGAGGGCAATCCTCAGATCAAGTCCAGACTCTTCGACATGTACCGTAGAGAGTACGAGAACTTTGTTCAGTTGGCTGGCGAATTTGTTGACGGGATGTTCACTCGCTTCCAATCTATCGTCAACAAGATGCATGCCAATCGAGCCAACTTGCCTTATGATGATTATGAGATGGCTATCAAGCTTTTGTATGCTCTTGATCGGAAGGTATGGGAGATGAAGGTGGCTGCCATTCAGGAGTCACCGGGCTATGATGCCCTGACCGTGGACGAGCTATTCAGCAAGCTCAAGTCCTCGGAGATTGACTACCAGATCCGGGCCAAGCTTGCAAACCCATCGAAACCATCTATGGCGTTGGTTTCTGGCCCCAACGGTACGTCTTCTTCCTCCTCTGACCCTTCACACTTTTTGTTCGCTTTGTCTTTGATTTCTGTGACAGAGGATCAAGTGGAGGCTCTTGGAGATGATGAGCTGGCCTTGGTCATCACCAAGTTCTCACGGTTTCACAACAATCGTTTGAACCGTCGGCGTGGTGGCTCAGCCAAGGGGTGCTACCATTGCGGTGATGAGGATCACTTCATCGCAAACTGCCCCAAGAAAGCTGCGGGCGACTTCACCAAGCGCAAGGACAAGCGCGAGCACCACTTCGAGGACAAGCACAAGCCCAAGGGTGGCTACCACCGGAGGTCCTCCAAGAAGGTGATTGACAAGGTGAAGGCCAAGCACCGAGCCTTCCTTGCCTCCCTCAGCGACATCGATGCCTCCTCCGATGGAGGTGCTTCTTCAAGCGATGATGAGTCAAAGGGGAAGGTTGAGGACAAGCTCAACGACCTATGCTTCTACGCCGACGCCAAGCACGGTGGCTTTTGCACCATGGCGATAGAAGGCAAGGTCGGCAAGCGCAAGGATGGTCCCGACTACGACTACGACTCCGACACACTCGAGGTATCACCGACCGTCGAGTCCCTTTCTCTCTCAAGATTGAGTCTCTGAACGACACCTTGATGAGTCAAGATGCGTTGCTCAAGCGTGCCGCTTGTGGGAGGAATAACTTTAAGACGAAGTACCTTAGCGCGCTTCATGAGCTAGATTTTGCTAAGGCATCAGTGGTGGTTACCGAGGAGGTAGAGTGTGATGCTTGCGCCATTCACATGTCTGATCTTGTCACTCTCCAGGACAACTATGGTACTCTACTTGAGGAGGTCAGTGAGCTGAAGGCTAGGCCTAGCTTACTTGGTGCGTGCAAGTCCTGCTTAGGCTTGCGTTTTGAGCTGGCACAGAAGGATGCTAAGATCACTGTGTTAGAGAAGGTCAACTCAGATAGCACTAGAGAGTCGGATCGCTTTGAGGCTTTGGAGCTTGAGATCGCGTCGTGCAGACACGACAAAATGCGTACCGAGGAAGAAAACACATACCTTCGGTGTATCTTGAGCTGGGTGTCTTGCTGAGAGCCGCAGTTGGGGATGATGCTTAGCCAATGCAAAAGGGCTTACAACACGGGAGTAGGCTTTGCTATAGGTGGGAAGGACGATAGCATGTTCAGTAATATCGGTGAGTGCAGTGGTTTGAGCGAGAGTGAGAAACCCACCACAACTCCCAAGCTTACCAAGATCACTCCACCTAAGCCTACCAACCCCTCTGAGTTCCCTGTGAGAGATGGTGTGTTTGAAGAGCCACCCAAAACCACTCCACAGAAGCAAGTGTGGATTGCCAAACCGAACCACCGTCGCAACCCACTTGATACAATGCCCGACATCTCTAGTGATGCCCTTCCTAAGAAAGTTAGAGCCACCCAACCCAACAAGAGAGTGCCTACCAAGAGTGTGGTGAGGTACCATTGTGAGTATTGTGAGAGGGATGGGCACTTGGCTGAGTTTTGATATAGGAGGAAGAGAGATGATTGGAGACAGGTTGAGTTTAACAACCGGGACATGTACCACTCACGAGTTGGGGTGCGTGAACCAGAAGTTCAGAGGCGCACTTCTAGGCCTAGAGGTACAATGCATCAAGGTGCTAGGCATCAGGAGGAGAGACCACACGGTGGTCGTGCCCGGCAGGGTACTGGTCATGACCCATACGACTACGGGCCTTGTGGCGGTGGCTTTACTCCTCACTTACTTAGCGGACCATGTTTTTCCTATCGTGGTGATCGCTATCCTCGCATGGGACAGGAGATGTTTGGTTTTTCTCCTAACCCATTCTTTGGGCAAGTGGGACAACACTAGTATCCTTCATAGTTTACTAACCCCAGTGTTGGTCCGTTTGCTCACCCTATGTCTTTCTATTGATGTAGGAAGGAGGACTGGAAAAGACTTGGCTTGTGGATTCCGGATGCTCACGCCATATGACCGAAAGTGCCAAGTGGTTCTCCAGCATCGACCCTGTGCGCCACACCGAGTACATTACATTCGGGGACAAGAGTAAAGGTAAGGTTTTCTCCCGAGGGTCAATCCGAGTAAATTCCTCTTTTGTCCTCAAGGATGTTGATTTGGTTGCGAATTTGCATTTTAACCTTCTTTCGGTTTCGCAACTCCTTGATGACGGCTTTGAGGTGAGCTTCAAGCCAAACCTCTCTTGGATTTTGGACTCTCGTGGTGAGCTTGTTTGCCGGATTTTACCTTCCGGGAAGGTTTTTCATGCGGATTTTACTATCTCTTCCGGACCTTCTCGTTGTCTTCTTGTCGGTTCTTCTTTTGAGCTTTGGAACTGGCATAGGAGATTGAGACATTTGAGTTTTTACTTGCTTGCAAGGCTTAGCTCAATGGACCTTATCCAAGGAGCCAAAGCTAAAGTTCGAGAAGGATTTGGTTTGCCATCCTTGCAGGCATGACAAGATGGTTGCCTCCCGTAACTCAAATTATGACCTCACAACCCGGCGAGCTCTTACACATGGACACAGTTGGTCCAACTCGGGTTAGGTCGGAGGGAGGGAAGTGGTATGTTGTTGTAGTCGTTGATGACTACTCGAGGTACTCTTGGGTGTTCTTTTTGGAGAGTAAGGATAAGGCTTTTCCTTTGGTTCGAGATCTGATTTTGAGATTGCAAAATGAGCTACCTAAGAATGCCATGAGAGCTATCCACAGTGACAATGGCACAGAATTCAAGAATGCTCATTTTGCAACTCTTTGCTCTTCTTTGGGACTCGACCATCAGTTTTCCTCACCTCACACTCCTCAGTAGAACGGTGTTGTTGAGCGCAAGAATCAGACCCTTGTTGAGATGGCTAGGACGATTCTCGATGAGCATAGGACTCCTAGGCGGTATTGGGCCGAGGCACTCAGTTCTGCTTGCTATGTTTCCAATCGCATTTTTCTCCGAGCTTTCAAGAAGAAGACTTCTTATGAGTTGCGATTCGGGAGACCACCCAAGGTAAGTCACCTACGGGTGTTTGGGTGCAGATGCTTCATCCTCAAAAAAGGCGGTAAGTTGGATAAATTTGAATCACGGTCTTCTGATGATATCTTTCTTGGTTATTCTACTCACTCTCGTGCTTATCGTGCACTTAACCTTGAGACTAACCGAGTGATGGAGACTTGTGAGATTACTTTCGATGAAACTATGCCCTGTGTTTCCACTGCTTTTGAGCTTGCAGGTGATGATGAGGTGAACACTAGCATCTTGTGGAGGAGGAGCAGGACGATGCCGATTGGGATGATCTTGAGCCGACTCCACCGGTTGCCCCCGTCAACCCTGCGACGTCCACTTCGGCTCACGGTCCCGATCCTACTACTTCCTCTACATGGGGGCCGTTCGAGCAGCTTCCTCAGTCGGTGCCCGTTGCACCTGAGGGAGCTCCAGCTGTTGTTGAGGGGGAGGCCACTTCGTCCAGGCAGGCTCCCCGGCACATCCAGCGGCAGCACCCGCTGGAGAACATCATCGGCGACATTGACCGTCGAGTCACGCGGTCCAGGTCCTATCTCTCTCTCACTTTGCTCATTCAGCTTTTGTCGCTTCTTTTGAGCCCCGAGATGTTGGACACGCTTTGATGGATCCGGATTGGGTTAATGTCATGCATGAGGAGTTAGAAAACTTTGAGCGAAACCACGTTTGGGTCTTAATTCCTCCACCACCTAGTTGCCACCCCATAGGTACCAAATGGGTTTTAAAAAAAAACAAAGTGAGGATGGGGTGGTAGTGCGCAACAAGGCTAGGTTGGTAGCTCAAGGCTTTTGTCAAAAGGAGGGAATAGACTATGAGGAAACCTTTGCTCCTGTAGCTCGTTTAGAAGCCATTAGAATCCTTCCAGCTTTTGTGGCTTCTAAGGGTTTTAAACTTTTTCAAATGGACGTTAAAAGTGCTTTCTTAAACGGCTACATAGGGGAGGAAGTTTATGTTAAACAACCTCCCGGTTTCGAAAATCCCAAGTTTCCAAACCATGTTTTTAAACTTCACAAAGCTTTGTATGGTTTGAAACAAGCACCTAGAGCATGGTATGATAGGCTAATTTTTTTTTTTGCTTGCTAAGGGCTTTAAAATGGGATCGATAGATAAAACGTTGTTTCTCCTCAAGCAAGGCAAAGACATTCTCCTTGTCCAAATATACGTGGATGATATCATCTTTGGTAGTTCTTCTAATGCTCTTGTTGCCAAGTTTGCAGATCTTATGAGCAGAGAATTTGAGATGAGCATGATGGGAGAGTTGACTTTCTTTCTTGGGTTGCAAATCAAGCAAACCCGGGAAGGGACGTTTGTGCACCAAGGAAAGTACACAAAGGATATCTTGAAGAAGTTTGACATGGGCGAGTCAAAGCCCCTCTCGATGCCTATGTCAACTACTACTGCCTTGGATGCGGACGAGGAAGGAGAGGCGGTGGACCAGACCGAGTACCGAAGCATGATCGGGTCGCTTCTGTACCTAACGGCGACCCGGCCGGACATTCAGTTTGCCGTCTACCTGTGTGCACGCTTTCAGGCGTCCCCACAGACTTCGCACAAGCAGGCGGTAAAACACATCATGAGGTACCTGCGATTCACTCCCGAATTTGGTCTTTGGTTCTCCACCTCTTCCTCTCTTGTTCGTTGTAGTTATTTAGACGCCGACTTTGCCGGTTGCCGACTTGATCGGAAGTCCACTTCTAGGGCTTCCCAGTTTCTTGGGTCTTCTTTGGTTTCTTGGTCTTCTCACAAGCAGTCTAGCGTGGCACAGTCGACGTGCGAAGCTGAGTACGTTGCCACGGCTAGCTGTTGCTCGCAGTTGATTTGGATGATTGCCACTTTGAGAGATTTCGGTCTTGAGCTTACTAAGGTGCCTCTGCTTTGCGATAACACGAGTGCAATTAGTGTGGCCAAAAATTCTGTGCTTCATTCGAAGACCAAGTACATTGAGGTCCGCTTTCATTTCTTGCGAGATCATTACGAGAAGGGCGACATTGACCTCCGGCATGTCGAGACCCAAAACCAGCTTGCGGATATTCTCACGAAGCCTTTGGATCAAGCTGCGTTTTCTCGCCTTCGGGGAGAGTTGGGTGTTTGCTTTCCTTTTTAGAGGAGGAAAGTTTTGTGTATCTTAGTTCTTTTTGTTTTTTCTTTGTCCTTCTTCTAAATTGGTGTCTTGTTAGTGTTAGTTGGTGTCAATTCTTTGTGCATCTCATTTGCATTTGTGACATAGTTCATTTTAGCTTCATACTTATAGCCAATATAATGAATATATGCTCTGTCTGAGGTGCTTTATGTGTCTATGGTGTTGCCTAACTTAGACTCTTTTTGATCTATATGATATGCAATAGAGCTAAGTTAGAAAAGCTTTAAAACTGAATTTAATTCCTCATGTCACCTCTGAAATGGCACTAGCATGTGTAGGCTTTTGAAGATCCTTCTTGGCTGCCTTGTATATAGCTTGTAACTATGGCTCTTCATTGTTTCATTCACTACCTTTGAGCATCATGATAAATATCTAAAATGAAATTGCTCTCTATTTTGTGAATTGGAAAGATCGAGTTGGGTCTGCATTGTGAGCACTTCACCGTTTATTCCAGACTGCTTCCCATATGGGTTGATACTTGAGCGGTGTCGTGTATGACCAAAACCGGTGTGTCAAGTCCTTTGACTTTGCCCAGTTGGTAAGCAGTGGCATCACTTTGCTTACAACCACTCGCATACAACTTGTAATGTGCCTAAAACTGAAATTGACTGTAAAACTCTGAAATTTGGGAAATTCATTCAGTTGGGTCATTGGCTTGTTGTATGACCTTTGCTAAGGGATAGTTTTACTTGCTATACATGAGATTGCTTTGAGATAGATCTTATCTTGTTTGCCATGTTTAGTTGTCTCTAGGAGCTGATACCCTTTCTTTCCTCTCACATTATATGCTCTCTAAAATAGCTTCTAAAGTGATCTTAAGCTCAACTTGAGTCTTTGTTGGGCACGTAGAGGTTTTCCTATTATCACAGGATCACATCACTTAGAGCATCTATTCATTGTCTTAGCTCTAAGTATGAATCTTTTTGCACTCATTTTTGCATTTCATGGCATTTGTAGCCGGATCTTGAGGCGTTGATGTTTGATGAGCTACATGTGTCAACAAGGGGGAGAGATGTGCATTTCATTCCATCTTTAGCCATCTACTTCCAAGGGGGAGAAAATGATGCATTGTCATACGTGCATTAGTCAAGGGGGAGTTTTTGATTTCTCTTGTGTACTTGGTTCTTTTCACCCCTTCTTGGTATCTTGAGTGTGCTTTTGCCTAGGGGGAGGTTTTGCTAGATGTGTTGAGCCTTTGCCTCTTCTAGAGGGTCTAGCTTTCTTTGTTGGCTCCGACAAGTTTCGAGTGCTTCTTGAGCACTAAGGGACGTAAGTGGTTTCAATTGGTATCTTTGGAGTTCTCTTGGTGCTCTCAATTTGTCTCCTGAGCTTTTGATAAGCTAAAATTGGTATCTTGATTTTGCTAGCGGTGTTGAGCCCGTTTTCTGCCTCTTCTTGAGGGCTAGCTTTGTTTTTGCCCATGTGCGTTTTTTTGGCTTCAGTAGTGGCTTTGTCATGAGACATTTTTGAGGATGCGTTTTGAATTGGTATCGTGTTTGCTTCTCTTAGGTGACCCCGTTTTGGCTTTGGTAGCTGTTTGGTCATTTGGAGAGCTTTACCTTATGGCTCAAATCTGAAATGCACTTGTGTTGACAATGCACTCATCAGGGGGCCCAAACCGTTAAGAAGCAACGAAATGGAGACAGAGTGGCTTGCATGTCAAAAAATTTAAGGGAGGTGGCAATGATGTGCGGCCCAACTTCTCAATGGCATGTGCGCAATTTCGAACTTTCATAATGGCACTGATGTAAAAGTCTGCGAACACATGGTGGATAAGTACCCATGTATGTTCAGCTTTGATGATGAGTGATCGTCCTACACGTGAGTGTTTCAGTTTGAGTGGCTTATCCTAACCTCTGTTAAAGCAGAAACATGTGCTTGTCTATCGGCTTGTGGTGTGCAGGTGCTATGCCTAGTGACAATGGTCAATGGCGTGGAGAAGGTCGAGTAGAGGCTTGCCGTGCCGTAGGAATGAGAGCGGTGAAGGGCGCAAGCGGGGCTCGGACTGAGGGACCATGGGCGCCGGCGGACTAGCTGTGGTGGCTAGTACTTGGCACCGGCGAGTGCGAGAAGACATGGAGGTAGACCGAGTTGGCCTAGTCAAGACGGTGGACGCGCGAGTCGAGCGGAGGCTCAGGGGACTCGGAGTCCGACCGGGCGAAGACAAGGTGGCTCGCATCCAGTGGTTTGGTGGTTTGGGCCTCAAAACCATCCGCGTCGGTTTCCGAGTTTGAGCCGCAAAACTCGGGGTTCGGTAGTTGAGCCCAAAGCTACCGGTGGCAGGTTTCCTAGGTTTGAGCCTCAAAACCTAGGCGGAGCTTCCGAGGAAGCGGGGATGGCACGTGGCGGAATCCTGAAGGTTGTGTCGAGGCGACGGCAACTCCCGGCAGGAAGCGGGGCCGTCCATTCAAATGAGTGGCTGGGAGTTACCGACTTGGATTACAATGTCTTAGGGCTAGGTAATTCGGTCTTGTATCTAGGGGGGTCTTTGGGAAATAGCCAAAGCCCCGTTAAATAGAGGATGAAGGGGTATCCTCATCCTCATCTCTTGCATTATTATCTCTCTCACCTATTCCTAGGTTTTCCCTTCCCTAGCTCCTTGCTTGAGATCCACCGTGTTATCGGTGTAAGAACTTGTGATTGTTGCGAGGAATCGGAGGCTGTAACCTCCATAAGCCATGGTGGCTTCGCTTTCGTGATCGTGTCCCCGTTTTGCTTGTGTTCTTCGTTTTTTCTTTTGCTCTCTCTTTTTCCCGAGATGAGAATTCTTGTTTGAGAGAAGCTTTGCAAATTCCGTTTGAACCAAGTTCTTAGTACTTGTGAGGAGCAACTTTGCACCGAAGGATTTTTCCTAAAACCTCACGAGCACACAGATCGAGCATTTTCTTTTTGGTGTTCTTCGTTTTGGGGTTTTCTACCGAAATCCTTTTGTGCCCGTTTAAACCGATTCAAATTGAGCGATGATTTCTTCGGGATAGCTCCCCAACTGCTCAAGGATCATGCCTACAAAGTTTGGTTACAGTTGGTGACCATTTGGATCGGATTTGGAAAGATTTGGTAAAGAAAACCAGGGTTTTCGTGTCTCTGCGCACTATTCGTGAGCGTCGGACGCTCCGGTCTTTTGCGTCGGACGCTGAGGTGTGCTGACGTCAGCGTCTGTCGCGTGTCTCTTCTGCGCGAGACAAAGTTGCGCCGGACGCTCACGATCGTCCGTCGCCTACCTGCCGGACGAGTCCGTCGTTTTTCAGGTTTACATGTTCTCTGTGTAAAACGCGTCGGACGCTCCTCAGCGTCCGTCGGGTGCGCGTCGGACGCGTCCGACGCCTCTCTGCTTGTTTTTCTCTCTGCAATGCTTTCTAGAAGGGCGACGAACGCTCGTCCAAGCGTCCGACGCCAGCGTCTGTCGCACTACGTCCGACCGTCCGACGCCTCTGTTGTTTGCTGTGTTTCTCCGTTTGCTTTGTTGTTTGCTTCTCGTGGTTTGTAGCTAGCTCCGCTGTGTTCCTAGGACATCTCCTAGAACATTCACCCACTTGTGGGTCGTGAGCCTAGCTTGCTCTTTGGGAAGTGTTTGGGACAAGGGTCAAGATCTTCCGAAAGGAATTTTTATTTGGCTCCTATTCACCCCCCCTCTGGTCGCTGTTTCCGGTCCTTCAAAGTCTCTTAATAAAAGTCTCTATTGGTGTTTGGTTCCATGAACTTGTATAGACTTAACATCATTTAATACACCTTAACAAATACCATTGTACTCCTACATGGTGAAGGGAGAGGACGTGGGCAGACAATAATGAAGGGCAATGGATGTCAATTGTGGTCCAAAAGTTCTCATAAGCCTCACCCCATCTAGTCCAAAAAATTCCCTAAATAAGTCCCTAGTGTTTGGTTCAAATAGACTAAAAGGGACTTAAAATAAGTCTTTAGGAACCAAACAAGGCCTAAGGGTTTAGGGTAAGAACAGTTCGGGCATGTTGTTGAAGGATATTTGGATCCAATCCAATCCTAGTTTGAATTTTTGATTGAGATAAATAAAGGGCATGTTTAGTTCCATCACAAATCCAAAATCTCATCTATTTGGATTTCAAAATTCAAAATACAAAATATTTTAAGAGAGTGTTTAGTTCTAACCAAAATTTGGTTTATTTTGGATTCCAATGATGGAACTTGTGAGGTTGGCACACGAATCAATGCAAAGTTTAACTTCAGCGGAGAATGCATCACTTTTTGTCGAAAATTTTAGGTAGTGTTTAGTTCCATTTTGTAAAATGATGAGGCAAAACTCAAAATATATTGAATTCTTGAAGGAAGTAAACATGACCTTAAGTTGAAAAGTTTTAGTAACTCTTTCGTCAGACATACTTAGCCACATAAGAAATTACGGAACAAATGACGATTTTGGATCTTGTCTACAGGTCTAGCCTATTTAGCTGATGGTTTTTACCATCGACGTAATTTTTAGTTATTTTATTGTGAAAGGAAAATATTATATTATTAATGATAAACTTGATTGATAAATTTAAACCAATAATAAATTTAAATGAATAAGCTCGAACTTCGTACCTTGAAGAACGAATTTCGCTCACATGTCATAAGGCTATCCTTAGTGGGTGTTGAATGTCATAGTTTCTAACGCAGAAATTTTTATCATCTCCCTTCACCAATATAGTGTCACATCAGCATATGTCATGTCTATAAAACTTTGATAAAACCCCATTGAGACTGGCCTAACAAAGCTCACCTTTTTAGGCAAGCCAACCAAACTTACCTAATCATACTTGTTCGTGTTCATGTAAAATAAGCTCATCTCTAATTGTTTGTTAAATTTTATTGACAAATCTTATTATTTGTCAACTCCTAAAACTTTTTGTCAAGTAAAATTAGAGTTCTTCTCTAACAATTGTCTATTTTTTGATTTGGCAAAACAAAAAAGAGACCCACGTGCCATTCTCCAACAGTTGTCTATTTTTTTATGGCAAAATAAAAAAGAGATCACATACAACTTCTTGTTGAGTGTAGATATCGAGACAGTCACCGTATAATCTTTTTTCTTCTATATACGGATAGATGTTAACTTGCATATTTTTCTTTTAACTTATAAATGGTAAAAAATGTAAGAAAATTTAATAACATATTCCTGACAATAGATAGTATTTTGTGTAATTTATGTATATATTTTAGCTAACAATATAGATATAGATCACAAAAAATTGCAAAGTAAATAAGAAAATGAATACACACGTACATAACTAGATTCACTATTCTCGTTCAATGCAAGCACACACGTGTCACGTCATTGTTAGAAGTAACGACACCAACGGTACGATCTAACACCGTTGACTTTGTTTTTTTTCAAATTAATACTTTTAACCGCTTCATCAATCATGAAGTGACATTTCAACGTGTAAAGGAGCTGACGTGGCAGCGACGAGAGGTTGCAATGGAGCGGCAGCGGCAGCCAGCCATGGAGCGGCAAGAGCGGTTGCAAGGAGGTGCAACAGCGGCAAGAGGTGCAGGTGCAGCAGCTGCAGGTGCATGCGGCCATGTGCCTTGTCGAATCGGACTTAGAAAGCTACTACGTACCTACTAGCAGGGGCAGAAGTACTACAGCTTACTGACCTCCTACTCCCGTAGACTGTAGGACTATAGCTGAACCTAGTGTACAACTTACTGTACTCCTACTCTTTGCTCATCGTTTCCGGAGAAATAATTTTAATTAAATATATATTAAATATATTAATACTTATGCTATATAATTAATATCATCGAAAAGATCTTTAAGTCTAGTGTTTTTAACAAAAATATTTTAAGATATGAATGTTGTACGTATTTTGTATAAATCAAATCAAACATATGACTATTAATTTGGGATAAAGGGAGTATATATTTCATTTGTCCCTAAATATTAGCACATCATTAATGTTTGTGACACAAATTTAACTCAATTTGTAGAAAATACGTGCAATATTTATATCTCTAAATAAATTTATTAAAATGCTATAGTACTTTATATCCTAATTTTTTTGGATCTAAACAAGTTTACCCGTGTAAAATACTATAGTGTTACGTTTGTATTTGGTAATTATTATCCAATCATGGAGTAATTAGATTCAAAAGATTTATCTCGCAAATTACAAATAAGTTATGCAAGTAGGTATTTTCTTACCTATATTTAATACTTCATACATGCGTTCAAAGATTCGATGTGATAAGGAATTTAATAAAGTTTTAGAATTTTGATGCGATCTAAACAGGCTCGGCATAGTAGGCACTTTACGTGAGACCGTGTAAAAAGAAGTACAATTTTAACTTATATACTTAAATTTTAATTATAATTAAATTTAGTGGAAGATTATGCATACATGTAGTTACAGAAGAATTACAAGTACTCAGCTATCCGTGTCAACTTTCTACAGGGCAGACAAAGCTGAGGCACATGCCCACGCAAGGACACATGCACATGGCCGCATGCACCTGCACCTCTTGCCGCCGCTGCACCTCCTTGCAGCCACTTTTGTCGCTGCATGGCTGGGGGTCGCTCCGCAGATCATGGAGCGGCAGCGTTGGGTCCACCCTGTTGTTTTTATTGGTTACCGCCATGTCAGCTCCCTTGCCGCTCCACCATTAATGAAGCGGCAACGTTGAAATACCGCTCGATGATTGATGGAGCAGCAAAAAGTGTTAGTTTTTTTTAAAGTAAACGATGTTAGATTTAAAAATAGTTTCAAAAAAGTATTAAAATTAAAAAATATCTACGGACGGACTTTTTCCATTGCTTGCGCAGACACGGGAGTAGACCGGCGGGATGTCGAGGCAGGATGCCTAATCTCTGCGCTAGCATATATACGCGTGGAGGGGGAGAAATTTATCAAGTTTTTAAAACTGCTAAATAGGATGTCAAACTGTTGGACGATAATTTTTTGTTTTGCCAAAAATAAATGGATGCTAAGTTGATTTGACAAACTCTTGGAGATGCTCTTACTTCCTCCATGCTTTATTATTTGTCGTTTTGGGTTTTGTGTCAAACCTTTAATTAAACTTGTAGAAAATATATCTAATATTATGTCTTTGAATAAATTTATTAGAAAACTAGATTTAAAGATCTATGTTATTTCTCGCAAAGCGAGAAAAACATATATTTAGGGAGAGGGAGTATGTTTCAACAAGGGTGAAAATGGTACATATATTTTCTGCCGGTATCAGACATCGAATTCGTCCCAAGGAGTTTAGATGTGTGTGCATTTGAGTCTAGATATTCAACTTTTAGTACCGTATCTGTATCCGAATACTCAAATCATATATTTATGATGTCAATATAATATCTAACATTATTTGTATTCGAATACAAATAAAAATATAAAAATAAATCTAATATTAGCAAATAAAAATATAAAAATAAATCTAATATCAGCAAAATCCGATCGTATCCGATCCATCTTGATGCCTAGTTTCAGCGGACTCCTCACATTTACTAAATATGGACCACTTTCTAACCAACACATTGTTGAGAATATGCCCTAGAGGTAATCATAGAGATGATTGTATTTCCTTGTATCCATGACATGTTATAAGTTCATTGAATATCCATTAAAGACAACTTGTATTGATTAGCAATTATATAAATTGTTTATAAAACTCTTTTACTTGTATGGTTGTTCTAAAGTAGTCCCTGATCAGAATTCATGTGAGGACACATATGAATATTAGATCAACACATTATTAGTTGATGACTATATTTCACAAGTCATAGACATAGAGATGTACTACAAGAAATCAGGCCTTCTATGACAATTATAAGTTTATTTCTTGTCATAGAAGACCCGTCATATAAGACCTTCTATGACAATTTTTGTGACAATTTTTCATCTATGACAACTTTTGTGACAATTACAGCTGTCACAACCTCACAAATTGTCATAAAGATAGCAGGTAATTGTCAAACTAATAATGTGGACACATATATGACATGGGGCTGGACTGACCTGGCATGAGATTTTCTCTATACAAATCACGTACGCTATGTCCTTAGACCTGAGATTGTCGTATGTACTCAAGATGTGAAACGACCTACTTAGGGACTACCAAACGCTACTCCGTGACTAGATAGTTATAAGGTGGCTTTCGGGTTTGTGCGGAAACATGCTGTGAGACATAGTTAATCAAGATGGAATTTTCCACTCTCCATATAAGAGAGATATCACTGGACCACTTGAATGATTAGATCATGAAATGCATGGCCATGCTTGGGTTAAGTGTTAATCTATGAGTTGGACCAAATATTATAAGGCAAAGGAATAACATGTATATATGGTTTTATGGTGGTTTGTCTTATATGATCATAACGTATGCATAGGAGATGACTGAAGGACCGAGAATGGCGACCAGAGGAGGGGGGGGGGGGTGAATGGGAGCCAATTCAAAATTCAACTTCGATACTTGGCCCTTGTCCCAAAATCACACCCCAAATGCGACTTAAAAAAACTCGACATACACACGACCCAACAAGTGAGTGGACACCTTAGGAATACCCCTAGAGGTGCAGCGGAGCGGTCGGAAGAGTTTCCTGGAAGGCTCACGAAAGAACCGAGGCAAAGAAAGAACACTGACCTTTCCCGGACTATCTGGACCCCAGGGGCAGATTGTCCGGGGTATCCTGGCGGACTGTCCGGCGTACAAAGCCTCAAAAACACAAGATTCTGGACAACCCCGGCTTGAATCCCGGACTATTCGAGAACGCAAGGGCAGACTATCCGACAACAAACAGAGAAAAATCAAACTTCTGTGGACCTTGCTGGACGCGCTACATGTTCAGGCGCGGACTATCCGCGGGACTTTGGCGGACTGTCCGTGAACGACCGGAGAAGAGTCGAGAGAGGTCTGCTCACGCCCGATCGGCGAAAAGTCCGAGGGAGTTTCCCGGACAGTCCGAGACCACTCGGACAAAGCAGTTTTGGGGGCAATTTTGAATCGCCTCCTCCAAGACTTCCCACAAATTCTTACCAAATCTTCACCAATAGCCACCAAAATTTGTGGGCTTGATCCCTAGGCTATGGAGGAGCTATCCTGTAGAAATCATCACTCAACTTGGATCGAATCGACAGGAATAAAAGGATTTCGGGAAAAGTGCTCAAGAACAAGAACACAAGAGTGATATTGCCCGATCTATGTGCTCAAGATGTTTGGCATGAAACCCTTCGGTGTAAATGATCTCCTCGAGTTCCCGCACAACTTGGTTTAAACAAAATTGCGAGAAATGCTCTCAATCAAAAGTTATCATCTCATGAACAAAGAGGATTAGAGAGGAGCAAAAAGCAATTAGCGAAGAATACAAGCAAAACGAGACACAATCACGAAATCAAAGCCACCATGGCTTACGGAGGGTAAGGCCTCCGATTCCAACCTAACACAAGTTGTGAATTCTTACAAAGATTGATTCTAATCAATCTAGAGACCTCATGATTGAACTAGAGACAGACGAGAGATTGAGTGGAGAGGGAGAGAATGAAAGAGGTGGAAGAGATGAACGGGTAAGCACCCTGCATCCACTACTTAACTGCATTAGGAAATTTCCAAATCGCACCCTAGATATATGACCGAATTACCTAGTCCTGAGACTCTGTAATCCAAGTCGGGGATATTTTCTGCGCATCTTGGTTTGGACGGCCTCGCTTCCTGCCCGGAGTTGCCGTCGCCTCAACGCAACCTCCAGGATTCCGCTACGTGTCATCCCTGCTTCCTCGGAAGCTCCGCCCGGGTTTTGAGGCCAAAACCCACGAAACCCGCCACTGGTGGCTTTCGGCTCAACTACTGAACCCCGAGTTTTGAGGCCCAAACTCGGAAACCGTCCACCGGTGGTTTTGAGGCCCAAACCACCAAACCGCTCGACTCGAGCCACTTTGTCCTTGCCCGGACGGACTCCGAGTCCCACGAGTCTCCCGCTCAACTTGCTCGTCCGCCGTCTTGACTCGGTCGACTCGGTCTACCTCCATGTCTTGTCGCTCTCGCCAGTGCCAAGTACTAGCCACCACAGCTAGTCCGCCGACCCTTCAATCTGTCGGTCCGTGTTCCCGCTTCCCCCCTTCACCGCTCTCAGTCCATCGGCATGGAAAGCCTCAACTCGACCTTCACCATGCCATTGAGCACTGTCTCCGGGCCTAGCACCTACATACCACAAGTCGATAGACAGGCACACATTTGCTTTCGCAAGGATTAGTAGAACTGCTCAAATTGAAACACTCAAGTGTTGGGCAATCACTCATCACAAAACTAAACAACACGGACACATATCAACCATGTGTTCGCATTGACACGCCTTGCTAGTGGCCACTATCAACTATTGGTCGAGTAAGAGTACTTGAGCCATGTCTATGTGTGCATGAGCCCATAGGGTCGCACGCTTAAGAGGCTAGAAGCCTAATTCGGGTTGACCCGAATTAGACTAGGTTTAGGGTTACTAATGGGCCTCCAACGTGGGAGCTCGTTAGGATGCCTATATAATCAAGGGGTGGGCATGGGGGAAGTTCATCCCATGCCTTTTGGCAGCCGTCGTCGCCTCTCCGTGTTCGCGCCTACTGCTCCTCGCGGACCTAGCAGTCCGGAGGCACGACGCTCCCTCCCTGCACGTGTGGGATACCTCGCAGGTGCTGCATCTGGAGCACAAGGATGAACCGCACGAAGGGGACATTGAGACGGACGACCTCGCAACTACATAACACTGCTGCGACGCGCATGACTACATCGAGTCGCTTCCGCTGCAACTGCGCGTTGAAGGACCGAGAACGACGACCAGAGGGGGGGGGGTGAATGGGAGCCAATTAAAAATTCCTTTCGGAAGGATTGGCCCTTGTCCCAAATCACTTCCCAAAGAGCGAATGATAGACTCACGACCCAACTAGTGGGTGGATACTGTAGTAGAAACCCTAGAAGTACAACAGAGCTATCAAGAAGACACGCGAAACAAATCCCGAAGAAAACAGATCAAAAAGAGACCAGTCAACATGCCATCGGATGCTGGGTCACTGGATGATGGACGCTCCGACACCTAGCGTCCGATGCCAACACAAAGAAGAACCCGAGAGGGTCAGACGGCGAAGGACGCGTCTGATGGCAACCCGTCGGATGCTAGGCAGCGTCCGATAGCTTGAGTCCAGAGAGCATGTCACGCGCGAAAACCGTCGGACACGTCTGATGCCTAGGCGTTGGACGTCGGGCAGCATCCGATGGAAACTTGATGGCAACAGTGAAAGCGTCGGACGCTGGGAAGTAGACCCTAGCGTCCGATGCACCTGGACGCAGCGTCTGATGCAAAATCGGAGCGTCTGATGCCCCCGAACAGAGCACAGTAAACGCGAAAAATGATTTCCTCTTCTCCAAATCTTCCCACAACCCAACCAAATGATCACCAAATGCAATGAAATTTGGTAGGCATTATCCTACTGCAGTTGGGGAGCTATCTCTAAGAAATCATCGCTCGATTTGGTTCGGATCAAAGGGAAGAAGAGGGATTCGGGTAGAACTAAAAAACCGACGACCTAGACAAAGAAATCTCCCGATCAACGTACTCATGAGGTTTGAGGATGAATCCTTTGGTGCAAAGATGCTCCTCACGATTACACACAACTTAGTTCAAACAGATTTGCAAGAACTACTCTCAATCAAAAGTTCTCATCTCGGGAATGAAAAATATTAGAGAGGAGAAAAAACCAAATCGCTAAGAACACAAGCAATCGAATGACACAATCACAAATCCAAACGTGCCATGGCACACGGAGGTTAAGGCCTCCGATTCCCACCAAAAGATTCACAAGTTCTTACAAAGATTGGTTGCTAATCAATCTAGGGATCTCATGAACTAGAGAGAGAGCTAGAGAGAATGAGAGAGGTGGCAAAGAGGTCAAGGGGTAAGGCACCCTGCCTAGAGTACTTAACTACGTTTGGCTATTTTCCAAAATGCACCCTAGATACATGACCGAATTACCTAGTCCTAAGACATTGTAATTCAAGTCACAGATATTTCTCTTGCCTATGATCTTTTGACGGCCCTGCTTCCTACCAGGAGTTGTCGTCGCATCGATGCAACCTCCAGGATTCCACCACATGCCATCCCTGCTTCCTCGGAAGCTTTGCCCGAGTTTTGAAGCCCAAACCCACGAAACTCGCCACTTGGTAGCTTTCGGCTCAACTACCGAACCTCGAGTTTTCAGGCCCAAACCTGGAAAACCATCCACCGGTGGTTTTGTGGCCCAAACCACCAAACAGCTCAACTCGTGCCGCCTCGTCCTCGCCCGGCCCAGCTCCGAGTCCCTTTACCCTCCCACTCGACTCGCTCGCTGACCGTCTTGACTTGGCCAACACGATCTACCGCTGTCGGTCTTATGACCCGGGGGTCAAGACCACCAACTAGTAAATTTGTATATTGCGTGCTCCCTCTCCCAGATGTGATGCAAGAAGGACACAAGATTTATCCTGGTTCGGGCAAAGAAGGCCCTACGTCCAGCGGGGGAGGATTTCTTGTATTATCTCGCACCCAAAGTGCTCGTACGGGGGGGGGGGGGGGGGTACAAGCTGGTTTACACGGGGTTGCTCAGAGTGAGATGAAGCCTAAGGCTAACAGGGCTACCCTAGGCGGTTGGTTTGTTGCTCGAGGGGTCGATCAAGCAACGGGGTATGTGGGGTGTGGGAATCAGAGCTGGAGTCTGAATGCGGAGTTGTCTGAAAGTCTAGAAATCTCTCCCGTGGAGTCGGTCCAAGAGAGATCGAAAAAAAGGGCTGAGTAGGGTCCAAAAAAGGATCCCCTTCCTCTACCTCGGCGTCCCCTTTTATAGACCAAGGGGAGGCCCGAGGGTACAGGGTCCTAAACTATTGTAGCATGGGCAGCATGTCCGCGTCATAGTGTTGGCGAAGGGACGTCGAACACTGTGGCGATGTGGCCTTCTCGTCCTTCCGGCGCTCTGGGGCGTGGTGACAGTAGACAAGTCGTCGCGGTACGTCGCAGCGCAGCTTCCGCAGGCGGGCGCGAATCCCACAGCTGAAGCGAGACGGGGCGGATGGGACGGGCCCCATATCGGAGTGGTTGGCGGTAGGGGTCGAGCCCCCCGATCGAGGGGTGGGGTCGAGACCTTCGTGGCCTTGTCGTATCCTCGAAGACGTCGTGGAGGGCTGTACTGTTCACGTCTCGAGGGGTGCTTCTGGAGTCCGTACTCGCGACATGGCGATAGTAGCAGCACAGTTGATAGGAGTCAGGGACATGGCGGTGAGTTGATGGATTCGACTGCGGTCGTGGGCGCCCATGGCGTTAGGCGGGTTCCCTTTAACCCATACCGGGAGCAGTTGGGCTGATCGAGCTTCCTGTCCGGGGGTCGTTCGTTCGACCCCTGGTCCGTCACTCGGCATCGAGGCAGGGCCGGAGGGGTCGTTTGCTCGACCCCTGGTTCGTCACTCGACGTCGAGGTAGGGTCGGAGCAGGGAGATCGAGGTAGGGGCCGAGGGGTCGTTTGTTCGACCCCCGACCCATTATTTGATGTCGAGGTAGGGTCCGAGGGGTCGTTCGTTCGACCCCCGGTCCGTTATTTGGCGTCGAGGTAGAGGCAGAGGGGTCGTTCGTTCGACCCTTCGTCCGTCATTTGACATCGAGGTGGAGGCGGAGGGGTTGTTCGTTCGACCCTGGGTCCGTCTCTTTCCGTTGAGGTGGGCCGGCCCACGACTGGCTGGTATGACTGATGCAAGGGGCCTTTGTGTGATGGGCCCTTGTTTGCCGATTTGAGCGGTTGGTTGATTCCTGTCTTCAAAATGGTTGCTATGTTTAGCGTTAAATTATCGAAGGGTTTAGGGTACCCCTTACCTTGGTACCCGACAACCGCCATGTCTTGTCGCACTCGCTGGTACCAAGTACTAGCCACCACAGCTAGTCCGGCGGCACTTCGGTCCGTCGGTCCGAGCCCCGCTTCTGCCCTTCACCACTCTCCGTCCATCCGCACGGCAAGCCTCTACTCGATATTCACCTCACCATTAACCACTGTCTCCGGGCTCGTTACCTGCACACCACAAGACGATAGACAGACACACATTTTCTTTCACAAAGAGTTAGTAGAAACCGCTCAAACTGAAACACTCAAATGTTGAGCAATCACTCATCACAAAGCTGAACAACATGGGCACATATCAACCATGTGTTCACAATCTCCCCCTTGATGAGTGTATTGTCAACACAAGTGCATTCAGATTTGAGCCACAAGGTAAAACTCTCCAAATGACCAAAAGCTAAGAAAGACAAAACATGGTCACTTGAGAGAAGCAAATTGTATCCAAAACTTGGTTCCTAAAGACATGGGCAATAGCTCAACGCAACCAAACAAATCAAAGATAGCCCTCAAGAAGAGGTAGAAAAGGCTCAACACCGCTAGCAAAGCTCAATATACCAATTAAGCACCAAAAGAGTAAGATACCAAGTTCGGCTCAAAAACTCCCAATCAAATAGCTAGACACTCTAGAAGAGGCAAAGGCTTAACACATCTAGCAACAACTCCAACTCCCCCTGGATAATATGCACATTTTCTCCCCCTTGAAACAACATAGGGGAAAATGCAAAGTGAAATGCAGTCTTTCTCCCCCTTGTTGACACATGAAGCTCATCATGGATTCAAAACACAAGGGTCGACCACAAATGCCAAATGAGTGTAAAAGCTTCATACATAGAGCTAAGACAATGAAAAGATGCTCTAAGTGATGTGATCCTGTGAGAATAAGATAAATCTCCAAGTACTCAACAAAGACTCTAATTGAGCTAAAGATCACTCTAGAAGCTAATTTAGAGAGATTTACATGTGTGAGCATAGAGAGGGATATCACCACCAAAATGACAACTAAACATGGCATAAGAGATAAGATCAACCTCAAAACTATCTCATGTATAGCAGGTAAACTATCCCTAGCAAAGATCATACATCATGCCAAAGACCCAAACTGAATCAAATCTTCATTTTTCAGAGTTTTGTAGCGAAATTCAGTTTTAGGCATAAAAGCATGTGTATGCGAGTGGTTGTAAGCAAAGTGAAGCCACTTAGCAACCAGATGAAGCTAAAAATCTTAAGGCACCGGTTTCGGTCATGCACGACATCGCTCAAGTTCAACCCAAAAAGTGCAATGGGAAGCCGTCTCCATATGGTGAAGTGCTCACAAATGCAAACCCAACTCGATCTTATCAATTCACCATTTATAGAGCTACTTCATTTTAGGTCAAGATTAAACATGGTGCTCAATGGAAGTGAATGATTCATTGAAGAGCCATAGTTACCAGCTATAAACAAAATAGCCATAAGGGATCTTCAAAGAGCCTACATATGCTAGTGTCATTCAGAGGTGACATATAGAATGAAAGTCGGTTTTAAAGCTTTTCTAACTTAGCTCTATTGCATATCAATGGATCAAAGAGAGTCTAAGTTAAGCAATACCATAGACACATAAAGCACCATACAGAGCATATGTTCATTATATTGGCTCTAGATATAAAGCTCAAAATGAACTATGTCACAAATGTAATGAAATGCAAAAATGCAAGGTCTATAAGCTAAGAAGCAAAAGAAAAAACAAATAAAAACCAAAAGAAGAACTATAATATGAAAGGCTTCCCTCAACTAAAAAGGGAAGCACACACCCAATTCCCCTCTTAAACGGGAAAATGCAGCTTGATCCAAAGGTTTTGTGAGAATGTCCGCAAGCTGATTATGGGTGTTGACATGCCGGAGGTCAATGTCGCCCTTCTCATAGTGGTATCTCAAGAAGTGAAAACGAACATCGATGTGCTTGGTCTTAGAGTGAAGCATAGGATTTTTGGCTATGCTAATGGCACTCGTGCTATCACAAAGCAGAGACACTCTAGTAAGCACTAAGCCAAAATCCTTCAAAGTCGCAATCATCCAAATCATTTGCGAGCAACAGCTAGCGGCAGCAACATACTCAGCCTCGGTGGTAGACTAAGCAACACTAGACTGTTTGCAAGAAGACCAAGACACGAGAGAAGACCCAAGAAATTGGCAAGTCCCCGAAGTGAACTTCCGATCAAGGCGAAAACCAACAAAATCAGCATCAGAATAGCCGCAAAGCAAGAGAGGAGGAAGCTGAAAACCACAAGCCAAATTCAGGAGTGAAGAACAAGTACCTCATGATGCGTTTCACCGCCTGCTTATGCGAAGTGTGCGGCGACGCCTGAAAGCGCGCACACAAGCAGACGACGAACTGTATGTCCGGCCAGGTCGCCGTCAAATACAGAAGTGACTTGATCATGCTTTGGTACTCCGTCTGATCGACAACCTCACCTTCCTCGTCTGCATCCAAGGTAGTCATAGTTGACATGGGCGTCAAAAGAGGCTTTGCCTCACCCATGTCAAACTTCTTCAGAATGTCTTTCGTATACTTGCCTTGGTGCACAAATGTTCCTTCCCGGGTTTGCTTGATTTGCAACCCAAGGAAGAACATCAACTCGCCCATCATGCTCATCTCAAATTTCCTGCTCATAAGATCTGCAAACTTAGCAACAAGATCATGAGAAGAACGTCCAAAGATGATATCATCCACGTATATTTGGACCAAGAGCGAGTCTTTGCCTTGCTTGATGAGAAAAGGCGTCTTATCTACCGATCCCATTTGAAAACCCTTAGCTAGCAAAAACGTTCTCAACCTGTCATACCATGCTCTAGGGGCTTGTTTCAAACCATACAAAGATTTGTGAAGTTTAAAAACATGGTTTGGAAACTTGGGATTTTCGACACCAGGAGGTTGTCTAACATACACTTCCTCCTCTATGTAGCCGTTTAAGAAAGCACTTTTAATGTCCATTTGAAAAAGTTTAAAACCATTAGAAGTCGGAAAAGCTAGAAGGATTCTAATTGCTTCTAAACGAGGTACGGAAGTAAAGGTTTCCTCATAATCTATTCCCTCCTTTTGACAAAAGCCTTGCGCTACCAACCTAGACTTGTTGCGCACTACCACCCCATCCTCACTTTGTTTGTTTTTGAAAACCCATTTTGCACCTATGGGGTGGCAACTAGTGTGGTGGCGGCACTAAGACCAAAACGCGGTTTCGCTCAAAGGTTTCTAACTCCTCATGCATAGCATTGACCCAATCCGGATCCATCAAGGCATGTCCAACATCTCGAGGCTCAAAAGAAGAAACAAAAGCCGGATGAGCAAAGTGGGAGAGATAGGACCTGGGCTGCGTGACTCGACGGTTAATGTCGCCGATGATCTTCTCCGGCGGGTGCTGCTGCTGGATGTACTGGGGAGCTTGCCTGGACGAAGTGACCCCCCCTCGACAGTAGCTAGAGCTCCCTCAGATGCAACGGGCACCAACTGACGAAGCTGCTCAAATGACCCCCATGTAGAGGAAGTAGACGGGTCGGGGTCGTGAGCCGAAGTAGACGTCGTAGGGTCAATGGGGGCAGCTGGTGGAGTCGGCTCGGGATCACCCCAATCGGCATCATCCTGCTCCTCCTCCACAAAAATGCTACTGTTCACCTCATCATCACCTGCAAGCTCAAAAGCAGTGGAACTACAGGGCATAGTCTCATCGAATGTAATCTCACGAGTCTCCATCACTCGATTAGTCTCAAGGTTAAGAGCATGATAAGCACGAGACTGTAAAGCATAACCGAGAAAAATACCGTTAGAAGACCAAGAATCAAATTTGTCCAACTTACCCTTCTTAAGGATGAAACACTTGCACCCAAACACCCTTAGGTGACTTACCTTGGGTGGTCTCCCAAATTGCCACTCATAAGAAGTCTTCTTTTTGAAAGAACGGAGTAAAATGTGATTGGAGACATAGCAATCAGAATTGATCACTTCGGCCCAAAATTTCCTAGGAGTCCTATGCTCAACGAGCATCGTCCTAGCCATCTGAACAAGGGTTTGATTTTTGCGTTCAACAACACCATTATGCTGAGGAGTGTAAGGAGAGGAAAATTGGTGATTGTTGATGGTCCTTAAATACCAAATTCAACCGTCAACTAAATAAGGAAAAGGATCTATATGAAATCAATATCTAGAATTAAGGTTTACACTAACAAAATTCCACGAGTTTTGGTGAATGTTTGTTTCTGTAGGGGGTTATCAGGAAATATGGAGGAAAGACCCACATGTAAGGTCTACAAAGAGATAATTATCATCCGCAGGAAAAAGAATAGTCTAGAAGGATCAAGAAGGCACGGGAAGAAACGAGAGAGCCAGCGGACCCATGGTGTTAGGGATATTACCTCGGCATATCCCTAGGGACCTTATGGGCCTACCGGCCGGAAGACGGCCCAGCTCACGAGGGCATGCGACCAGCCCATCGTGCTCACCAAGGACTCCAAAGAAGTCTTGCTCGCCAAGAAAGACCCTAGTAGATAGACTCGGCTCCCTTCCCTTAAGGGACCGATCATAATCTGTTAGGATATGGAAACTGTAACCCTGCTCCCCGGCTATATAAGGCGAGCAGGGACCCCCTCCAAAATCTCTCTCTCAGATCATCTATGGATCTTGTAACCTAATACTCAGATCAATCCAGCCACCAAAACACAGGACGTAGGGTATTACGGTGATTTGCCGGCCCGAACCTGTCTAAATCGCCAGTCTACGCTCTCTGTGTTATGCGTGATCGCCGTCGCCACACCTCCGCCTACAATCTACTACCGTAGGGTACCCCCTAGGTAGACTGCGATGCATATTTCATCGACAGTTGGCGCGCTAGGTAGGGGGTGTGTGCATCGACTTCATGGCTGGTCAAGCGGTCACTTTGCCGGATTTGATGGTCCTCCCGGTGACTGGCACGATGCTCCAGATTGGATCTATGTCCTCGACTATTGGATCCACGCCATGTGGGGCGGATGCGCCGCCACTCGCACGTCGTCCCACCACGCCAGAGCACCACCCGCGAAAGATCAGCATCGATGATCTAGTCGGTGCCATCGATCGTTCTAACGCCACTGTCATCGACTACGTCGGCCTCGTGCAGGAGGCAGGACGCTGACTCTCCTGTCATCCCAGCCACCGGACCCCAGATACAATGACGGCTGTGACTACCAGGGGCGTTCGTCTTTCCCCGATGATGCCTCATGGGCTCAGTAACCAGGCGGCGATCTTCCAATGCCAAACACTCCGATCAACCTTCGACCAGATCTCGGTGGTGCCTGTCGTGAGCACAGTCGTCATCTCCACAATAGCCAGCGACTCCGACCAGGCGTTGTCTCTTGATGGCAAGATCTCATCGGGCTTGGCCGCCACCACGAGGCCTGAAACTGCAGACTCCTCCGGATCGACGAGCAGCTTCCCGGAGTTTCCTCCGGGCTTCGGGGGAGCGATCTTTCAAGTCTCCGCCGATAGCGCCCCTCGCGACAACGATATGGACGCTGACCGCATCGCAAGAGAACAGCACAACGCCGAGCATGCGCAGAGACATGAACTGGAGCGCCACGAGCAGGAGAGGCGCGACGAGGAGCGCCGCGAGAAGGAACGACTCGCACGGGAACAACTTGAGCAGGAGTAGAGGAATCATGATCTCCCGCCACGATGCAATCTCCAACACGAGTTCGACTAGATGAGTAATGTCCAGGTGTACCCGACCCCCAGTGCCAATCTAGTCCAAGCTCCCCTCCACACCCCAGATCGAGAAGATAGAAGCCCACATCATGGCGGCTGTGGTATAGGTCAACAAAACGGGTCCTTTGCCTGAATTCTCCGCTCAGTCCCACAGCAGAAACCACCCCCGAAGCCCTCCGAGGGAGCACAAGCGAGGATCCCCACCCCACAATGACGAAGAGCTCGATGGGCCCCGGTGTGATCGAGCACCTACACCACCGCGCCAAAGCGCTCCGAGGGAGCATAGGCGAGGATCCTCACCTCACAACGACAGCGAGCAAGAAAGATCCCGACGCGATCAGACACCAGCACCGTCACGTCGAAACCCTCCAAGGGAGCACCAACGCAGATCCTCATGGTACGATAATGACAATCCCCGACGCGGTTGCACGCCTCCACCAGCAACCTGAGCCATTGGGGGCCTGTGCCCCTTCTCCGCCCGTCTGCATGCCATCTGGTGGCCCCAGAATTTCAGAGTGATGTTGGTGGAGAAATATGATGGCAAGGCAAACCCGGAGCAATGGGCGTCCACTTACGAGATCGCCGTCTACGCCGTCGGGGGGAATCAAGACGTGATGGCTAATTACCTGCCAGTGATGTTGTCGATCTCCACCAACAGCTGGCTCCAGAAGATCCCAGAAGGCACCATCGACACCTGGGAGCAACTCAAAGAAATCTTCATTAATACATACAAGGCTACGTGTGTCCAGCCAGGGACGAGGTACGACTTGGAGAGTGTCCGTCAGAGGAGCAACGAGAGCCTCCACGAGTACATCAGGCGCTTCTCCGACAAGCGGTTGAACATCGCATAGATCTCTGACCTAGAGGTCATCGCCATCTTCTCCAACGGAATGCGGACGGACGGCCTCCGAAACAAGTTGGCGCAGAAGAGCATAAGAACCATAGAAGATCTCATGACGATCGCGAATCCTTACGCCAATCAAGACGATGCCACCCGCAGCAGGGAGAATAGGCGGCGCCACTCTCGCTCCCCGGAACGCGCAAGGGACAGCGACCGTCGACCAGATTACCACGGCGAAGGAAGGGCCGGCGACTACCGGGACTACCAATCGGGCAACTCCGAGCGCTACCCACAGAGGTACGATCACAGGCGCGACAACCGCTACGTCGCCAACACGAACGCCTGACCGAGGAAGAACTACCACGCTAGCTACGAGAAGGTCCTCGACGGTCCGTGCCCCATACATAAAAACTCCAAACACTCCATGCACGAGTGTGAGCTCCTTGTGTCAGCGATGCGGGGAAGAAGTGACAAGAGATCAAAGAAATATGACTCTGACAAGGGCAAAGATCAAGAAGCACCCACCCCGGAGTTCCGACCAGCTTCAACTACATACTCCATCTTCGGGGGCAGCGTGGTTGTTGAAGGAGAGAGGCGACGCCGCCAACTCCGCAAAGACATCTACTCAGTCGCAGCAAAAGGAGATGAGTCGGCCAACACTCGCTACCTCGACTTGTCAGAGCAACCCATCAGCTTTTCCGCCGAAGATGAGTGGACGGACTATAGATACCTAGGCCGCTTCCCACTCATCATTGATCCAACCATTGCTATGTGCCGCTTCAGGAAGGTGCTTGTCGATGGCGGTAGTGCCCTCAATATCATCTTCGCCGACGCATTCCGCCAACTCGACTACTCGAAGAAGGACCTCCTCCCAGCGAACTTCTCCTTCTGGTGGATCATCCCAAATAAGGCATCAACACTGGTGGGCTGGATCACCCTCCCCATACAGTTCGGCGAGCAGGACCAATTCAGGGTAGAGAACATCAACTTCATCATCGCTGACTTCAAGACAGCCTACCACGTGATACTCGGCCAACTAGCACTCGCCAAGCTCATGGCAGTCCCGCACTACACCTACATGGTGCTGAAGATACCGACACCGCAAGACATCCTTAGCCTCCGCACCAACCTTAAGACTGCATATGAATGCGAGCAGCAGACAATCAACGCCGTCAAGAAACCCCGCATCCAGGATAAGTACAACTCCGGAACCAGCGACAACCCTGCCGCAAAGAAGCAGAAGGAAGCAGAACCAGCAACGACTACCGCCGACCTCTCCTATGAATAAATATAGAGATCGCCAGCCCTCAGCAGCACGAGAAGATGTCCTAGTATAAACACAGTCCAATAAAGTTTGTACTATGTACTCCTCCATCAATAAATAAAGGTGCTTCGTTTCACTTATATTTCGTTTTTACTAAACCAATTGACACAAAAACGCCCACGACGTACGACGAGCACTACGAGATGCCCACGGCGTATGACGAGCACTGAAAACGCCCACAGCGTATAACGACCACTGAAAAACACCCACGGCGTACGACGACCACTGCGAAACGCCCATGGCGTACGACGACCACTGCAAAACACCCACAGTGCACGACGACCACAATAGCGTATCCAACAACGTCTGGCGAATTCTCCAAAACACTCCCATAGTGTTCGACGACCTCTCCACAATGCAATAAGGCATTTTCTCCAAACAGCCTGGCCATAACCAGAAAGCACCCGAAGCTGGCCTGCCGATGAACCATAGAGAGTAGAAGTAGCTGCCCTAAACGCTATGACTCCATCGACAGATCTCCCAAGTGACATTTCCCCAGAAGACGGGCGATGTCACTCGGGTCGGGAGCCATGAGGTTATGTGCCCAAAATATGTACACGACCTCGGTACGGTCAACGACTCTACAAGTAGCATGGCTGAAGGACCGAGAACGGCGACCAGAGTGGGGGGGGGGGGGTGAATGGGAGCCTCAAATTTCTCTCAAAATATCCGGGCCACTCGTCCCAAAAACAGCCCCAGCAAGTAAGCTAACTCCACCAGCAAGATCATGACCCTAGAGAGGTTGGATACCTTTGGTGATGACCAAGAGGTACAATAGATCTTCTAGAAACCAAAGACTCAAAACCGAAACACCAAAAGTGAGGCTCTCAAACCCTAGAGAGAAGAGAAGAGGGATCACCAAGAAATACTCATGAGAACTGGTCTCACAAGTGCTTCATCAAGTTTCCTACGTGATTAGAGAGGGGGGGTGTGACCCTCTATTTATAGCAGGAGGTGGAGTAGGGGCTACTCCGGCGCCACGTCAATGATCCAGGGCCTTCCATTCTCCACCCTTGGATCCAACCGACCTTGGAACCAACCAAGGCATGGATGGTGGTGATCCAACACATGGGGGGAGGTATGGCAGTTGGGGGGGACCCAACCGACCTAGGGGTGGTTCGGCCGAACCCCCCTATGGCCAGTGGGCCCTCCCTTGCCTCCTTAGATGGGGTCCCACTAGTCAGGGACTGAGTGGGGGCCTGGTGGGCCCCTTGGTGGTTCGGCCAAACCCCCTTGGGGTTGCCTGGCCGACCTCTTGCTCCCTGGTGCTGGTCCTACTCGTCATAGGTGTTGGATGTTGGTCCTAATGTATTTTGTCACGTTTATCTCCTTGGAGTGGGCCTATGAATCCTTGTGCTTTGCTTGTGAGCCGTTGAGAGAAAACACAGAGTGATCCAATGAATGGAAATCACCCTTGAGTGGTTCTCTTGGATCATGGTCGAGAGGGGATGTAACACCCCGGTTTTCCGAAGAATACCGAATGCTAACCATATGTGTGCCCAGGATGTCCACATGCCACATATAGCAACAAAATGGAGTTTATCAATGACAATGCTTTATTATATATCGAAACATAGCTACAAAAATACTTACATCTATATCAAGGCATCGCGGAAACTATTATTAGACTTCTGTCTTTGGGCCTCCATACTCCACAGGGATGGTTGACTGGGGGAGAGCTCGCCTAGCTCTCTTGGAACTCCAAAAGAAACTCTTCACTTGAAACACCATCTGGTACCCATCCGGGATTTTTATATAAAGGTGGTGACAACAAGCGTCAGCTCACCATGCTCAGCAAGTATATCTATGGGGATGCAAGCTCAAAAGGCTGACTCAGGTTTAAGCGATAAGCAATTTTAGCTGGTCAAGTTTTATTAAGTACATAACATATAAAAACATAAGTTTAACCCTTTCCCATGATTAGGCATAAGCATCAAAATTCCAGGTTAACATCATTATTCCATCTCATCATCATCTCCATTTTATTATAAAAACATGTGATATAATTGGAAAGATCCAGACTGCTCGTATCCGTGAGCACGACTATCATGATAGATTTTTGAACTCTGCAGAGTTTGTACAACTTTACCCTTGAGTCGTGTTACCCCTTTGCCCAAGATTACAAGCCTCTTAGCTCACTTCCAAGGTAAGCCGGCAGGGTTCACTATGAAGCCTTACACTAGCCACTCTAACAAGTTAGCAGCCACATGAATAGGGCCCCCCTTCGAGACGGCTCTCTAAAAAGACCACAGCCTCCAAGGCACATCAAGACAGGCAAGAGCACCATTCTTAACCCAAAGCGCCCCTCTACGCTACGAGTTAGTAACTACTAACGAGCAAACTAGCTTTACGGCTAAGATCAGAGCCATGTGATCCTCAAGGTTGTACGGACTTCTTGGGTTGTCTGTCCCAAGTACAAACCTTATAGAGAGGTACTGGAGCATATGGGAATAAATGCATCTCCAGCCCCCTCCTTGTCAATTTTAAAAGATTATCATAAACATTTGATCACAGGTTCCAACCTTCCATTATCCAAGTTCATAAAGTGAAGTTGAGCGTAGCATAGCTATACAATAAACTTATCATGGTTAAACCCCCATAGGTAACAAGGATGTGTGGTACAAGTAGTTCTAAGTATATCTCTAGGGTTTGAGTAAAATAGACTCATGGATATGTATTACAAGTGAATTGATGAGTTGGTAAGTAACAAGGAAACCATAGGCTATACTTGCCTCCAAAAAACTTTTCAAACTCTTTATCTTCTCCTTCTGTCGGGTCATCCTTGCATAGCTCCACTTCTAACAGCGGCAAACAACTTGAACAAACATCACATTGGAACCTAAGAACAATACACCAAGCATTAAAACAACATACATAAATGTTTTGAAAAGGTAGAGCTTCTACTACTAACGTATGAGCGCAAAAATACTAACCAAAACGGGAGCCACGATCAAAAGATGTGAGAATTGGAAGGTACACATGGAAAGGATTGGATTCAAAAGAGCAAGGTGGAGTCTGGACTAGCACAATCATATCCATCAGAACAAAAAGGATTGGATATGTGAATATGTACTTTGGAACATATCATGATCAAACAATGCAATAAGGTGGATGATATATCAAAGGGAAACACGATTGTAGTGATTTGTGAATTGGTTGAGCATAACCGGTGGTGGATAGCGGTGGTATGATGATCAATTGCATGGATATAAAAGAGACAAAAGGTGATCCAGTATGTGGGGTTGATGGGTACTGTATGGATCATGTGGTGACAAAAGGATATGATGTTGCAACCATCGGATAGCTAGGGAACAAGATTACAAGACTTCATTGCGCGGTTGATCGGCATGTCATGAGCAGCGACATGGTGATGTTTAGAAATTCAATGTTGTGGTTCATATGGACAAGAAAACTTTCATAGATGTGTGTATGTATATAGTACACATGATGGTTGAATGTCTTGACCACTGAAGTGGCGAATCAACGGGAACGTGCATGCCAACCGGCATCAGCGCGGCTGCTGGACAGCAGGACAGTGAGAAGAAGACAGGAACATATATCCTTCATACTTAATCCTATGACCATGAAACTTTTCAGAGACATGTGCAAGTATATATAAGATATTTTGGCCAAAGGGTGCATCCACGGGGTCAATGGATCGACGGGAACGCCATTGCCAAAAACAGGGTGGGCTGCTGTTGGACAGCAGGGTGAGCAGAGATATCAAACACTATATCTCAGTCATTTTGGATCGCATAGACAAACCAATTTGTGGGATCATGTGCAGGGATTTTATGAACATGTACATAAAAGGTATTTGTTGTTTGGACAGTGGATAGACGGGGAACGCCAAAACAACTCAGTGCTGCAAAACTGTCCAGACAGCAGGAACAGCGGCACGGGAATGATCATATCTCGAATTCCAAACGTCCTATGACCAAACCAATTTACAGGAGCGTGTTCAAGGGTTTCGTCACTGGAGTCACGAAACAGCGGGGAACGTCGAATCCTTCAACAACAGCGATTCTGTTCCTGTTGACAGCAGCACCTACAACGTGTAAACGTCGCGGGGGATCAACCAAACGTCATCCAAGGTACATGAATTGCATAGGGGATCATGAAAACAGTATGGGGGAGATTATTGAGTGTTATTCACCATGGAGAAGGCGTCGAGGATCAAGGGGATGCGCTGCCACGGCCGGAGACGACGATTCGGTGTGGTGGAGTGCCGTTCTTGCGGTCTGAATGATTGGAGACACCACGGGGGAGGGGGAGGAGGTGTTGGGGTGTCTCCCTTCTGTTCTTGGCGTGGGAGAGGAAGGGGGAGGCGTGGGAAACTGAAGGGGAGGCGTGAGGGGGTAGGATATAAAGGGGTAAGGTTGGGAGGTGAAGGGGTGGGAGGCAAAGGGTCATGAGTTGATATTATCCTTGCCTTTTTGATATTTCTTTTGTACAAAAAGAAGAGGAACCAGGGAGTTGACGTGGGATAGGGGATAGGAAGAGTTAGAGGGCTGGTTGGGCTTGGTCTTGGTCCACCAGGAAGAGGAGGACGGTTGGGCTTTGACCGAAGGCGAGAACAAATGCAAAATTTGGACCGGGTTTGGCACGAAGTGATGTTGGAAGGTGGAAAGATTTCGACTTGAACCATTAGCATAATAGAGATATATGGGTATGGTTTACTAATGGACGAAGCATATGAAGTTGTCCCAAGACAAGAGAAGATGGAAGGCAAGATGTTGGGCTCGGCCCGATAAATTCGATTAGGGTTTTGCGGAAAACTGAGATCAAAAGGTGGGATCAAGGTCGTATAGATTTCAAAGATGGTTCAAAAACAAGTTGAATTTGATGAAGAGGAGAAAAGGTGGAGGCAAAAGATCATCCCATGTGAATGTTTCCCAAGGCAAACAAAGCACAAAAAGTTAGAATAGAGATTAACATTGATACAAGACATGTGATTAATTTGATTTGAACAAAGTGATGGTAGCATTGAGAGAGATAGAAGAGATACAATGATTGGTCATCTAGCATAGAGTTTGAGAGTTGGAGAAGAATCAACCAAAAAGAATTAGGAGCTCAAATATAAGGAGGATAAAGAAAAGATAAAAAACGAGCAAAACAAGATATGACTAGAGAGAGTTTTGACAACATGAAAGATAGAAGATCCATCAAGGTTTTTAGAAAAAGGATCAAAGTATATGGTTTCCAAGGAATTCATGAAGGATTTGGAGGTCATGAAAACTTGATCAAAGATTAAGACAGGTTTTGTTTTGGTTCAAACCCTAGGCGCATTTGAAAAACTTTAAATCCATTTTTCATACATAAACACTATGCAAAGGCATGAAATGCATCAAACCATTAAATTAGATTCTTAAAACTTTTTGGAAACTCACATTTTTCTAGTATATAAATTGTCAACAACTAAATAAATGTTGGAAAATTTTAGTAAATATTGAAATCATTGATTGTATTTTATGTTTTCTAAGGCACATCCCAAAATAGAAATTTTGGGGTGTGACAGGGGAGAGCATGGTGGGTCCATAGGGTGGTCGGTCGACCCCCTATGTGGGACCAAATGGCTCTCCTTTGCTCCATTTCTTTATTCCTGCATTCAAACACTCATGGACATGTGGAACTAGTTATTTGATAAATTATGCTCATGATGTGTTTGTTTATCCTTGATCCTTGGGTTGGTGGCAACATTTTAGATATGTAAAAGTTGATCGTAATTTGTGCCAACAAACTCCGAAGAAGTCTTGCTCACCAAGAAAGATCCTAGTAGATAGACTCGGATCTCTTGCCTTAGGGGACCGATTGTAATCTGTTAGGATATGGAAACTGTAACCCTGCTCCCCGGCTATATAAGGCGAGCAGGGACCCCCTCCAAAATCTCTTTCTCATACCATCTACGAATCTTGTAACCTAATACTCAGATCAATCCATCCACCAAAACATAGGACGTAGGGTATTACGGTGATTTGCTGGCCCGAACCTGTCTAAATCGTCATGTCTACGCTCTCTGTGTTACGCTTGATCGTTGTCGCCACACCTCCACCTACAATCTACTACCGTAGGGTACCCCCTAGGTAGACTGCGACACATATTTCATCGACACATGGGCAGGGCGGCCGCCCTAGGGCAAGAGCCAATCAGGCTTTGCCTCGCGGATCCCCCCTCCACCGCCTTTTAGGTTGCATCTAACCCCTCCATTAAGGTCGGTTTGATCTGACGGTCAACGTTCATTTGAGGAGGCTAAATAAGGAAGGCCCCTGACCCTAAGGAGAGAGAGACAAGAATTCATTATTCAATATCCATCTCAAGAGGAGGAGCCCTGATCAAGCCCTAGAGCCACCACATCAACTAGATCTCTAGTTTAGCATAGCTATATAGAATTAGAACTAGGAGAGTCAATGTTCGATTGGTTTCCGGATCTATCAAGCGGATTATTGGTAATTCTCTCTCTAGTTCTTCATTGTTCATCATTTGTTCTTCAATATTATGAATATGACTTTGATCTACTTCATTATATTGATTATGACTTTACTCTATTCGATTATGTTCTCAATTATATTGTTCTTAGTTTATTATGATTATATGCTTAGCTTAGTTAGATCTGAGTTATATCCATGTTTAGTATCGTATAGCGTTTATCCATCAGTACTATGGGTAAATGATAGATATTGTGTAGGCATGGTGCCTAGACCGTATTTATCTGCGATTGTACCCTATATTCCGAATCAAGAGGTAGATCGCAGGAGTGACAGTCCTGTTGAGTCCTTTGTATTCCTCCTCCCATTTATAGGGCAAGCAGAGCGGAACCATTACGGGGAAATGATCGCTATGTTTCTCATCTTCCTTAGTAATCTCATTATGCATGATTATAATCTTATCTCGCCATGATTGCCAAGTATAATTGCACTAATCATAATATGCTAGACTGTATAGTTAGAATAATTTAGAAAATATTCTCATAGTTCGTCCTAATTTCATGATAATGATGTGCTAAAGTATCTGTTGAGGTGCTTATCATTATATTATGTGGCTATATATGTTGATCAGTATATTTATCTTTTGTCACTATTCATTCATTATCTATATCTTATGTGACACTTACCCTGTATTGAGATAGATAGATGGAAACTCTCCATTACACATGCAGTGATACTCATTACTCATTTATTCCTTAGCATTCCCTTCCCTGTGGTACAAATATAAATAACGACACCTAGAATACTCCTGGTTAAAATGCTACTTCGGTATAAACTGTGCACTTGTAGAAACAAATTTATATATTTAGGAGCAATTGCATATTTCAATACCGCATCTCTCATGCTAGGGATGACAACTTGGCTTAAGTGGCATGAGAGGTGGTTAACCATTTTTGGCGTTGTTATCAGGAATAGAAAATTAATCTACTTTTGGTAACGATGTTAAGAAATGTCAACAAGCATTTTTGGCGCCGTTGCCGGGGAAGGTTGATTAGCTATCAAAAGGAATAAATGAGTTATCACTTGCATCACTAATGTGATTGAGAAAAACATCAATTGTCTACTCATACAACTTTACCCTTGCTCTTTGCCTATTTTTCCTATCATTTTATGCAGGGTAATGTATGAATAGATTTGATCTTCCAGACAATTTTGTTGAAAATCTCGAAGCATTAATCAGAAAGACAAAAGTCAAGCTCAAGAAAGTAACAGAATCATCATCATCATTACATCTCAGCTAGAAGCTTCATCCAATCAAGAAGATCATCTAAACATCGTTCGAGACTTGACATCAGAGTTCGAAGCCATGGCAGACAAGTCAATCCATGAGTTCTCAGCTCCCACTACGGACAACATTCGCACTGGACTTGCTGCGAACATTGATCGGACATTTGAGCTCAAGACTGCGCTCATCAACATGGTGCAAGCAAGCTAGTTCTGTGGGAAAACACACGAAGATACTAGTGCTCATCTCCAACACTTCCTGGAGATTTGCAGCACATTCACTATCAAGGATATCCCCAGAGACACCATACTACTTCGCCTTTTCCCATTCTCACTCTTAGGAGGAGCGAAGCCGTGGTTCTATGCAACCAAGGAGAAGAATACTACGTGGGCACTCTGTTCCACCAATTTTCTGGCAAAGTTCTTTCTCATGGGAAAGACCAATGCTCTCCATGGGAAGATTTCAAGTTTTCAGCAACAACATGACGAGTCCGTTCTAGAAGCATGAGAGTGCTTTTAAGATTATATCCTAGAATGTCCCCATCATGGAATGGAGAATTGATTACTTATGCAGTCCTTTTATCACGGGCTCAACAACAACACACGTGAAACCATGGATGCTGCTGCCGGAGGAGCATTCCTATCACTTACAATACCACAAGCCACAACTCTTGTGGAGAAGATGGCATCCAACCAAGGTTGGAGTGAAGAAAGAACTCAAACTTGCAAGAAAAGTGGAGGTATGCACCAGCTCCAAGAAGTAGACATGCTGTCTGCAAAGCTAGACCTGCTCGTGAAGAGGCTCGATGAGAAAGCTGGAGAGAAGAAAGAAGTTATGCATATTTATGACTCTATGACTTGTGAAGAGTGTGGAGAAACTGGACACTCAGGCAACCATTGTCCTGAGGTACAAGAGGATGTGAACTACATCAACAACAACAACAACAACTATCGTCCTCAACAAAATCAAGGTTGGAATCAACAACAACAAAGCCCTAACTACTCAGGTAATTATCAAGGTAATAATTCCTATAATAATCCTAGTTTTCCACCTTTGAGAGAGTTAGTGTCTAATCAAGGAAAGTTAATGGATAACATATCTAAGAAATTAGCATCCAATAATAAAATACTAGAAACTATAAATAATAGAATGGATATTTTTTCTATTGCCATCAAGAACCAAATTAGCTTTAATAAAATGATTGAATCTCAGATAAATCAAATAGCTGCTGCTGTTCCTACCACTAATCCCGATATTCCATCACAACCGGAAGGATTAGAATCTGCGAATCTTGTAGACATATTTGATGCAGGTGCCTATTGGAATAATGCCAAATACCTGAAAATAGGGTACCCAATATACCACACTTCGCAAAAACAAAATCACCCTCGGGGGCTCTTCGCCCCGTCCGAGCCAGGGTGACGTCATAACCCTCGGGGGCTCCTCGCCCCCAACCAACCAAAACAACAACACTCCCTCGGAGTATCTTCCGCCTCGTCCGAGCTAGGGTGAAGTCATCCGTGATGACATCCACCCTCGGGGGCTCCTTCACCTCTCCCGAGCTAAGGTGACATTATCAGTGACACCATCTACCCTCGAGGGCTCTTCCGCCCCGTCCGAACTAGGGCAACGTCACCTAGGACGCTGCTAGCCCTCGGAGGCCTCGCCATTATGAGTGGTCCATGCCGCCATAGCCCACACAGTCAAAAGGTCCACAATGTCCCTCGTCCTTAGGGATGGGGCTTCAAGTCATGAACCGCCATGCCTGCCCCTGTATTCTCCCTACGGTACAAGGCCATGTGCTGCCTAACCGACAACTTACCCGCACCATACCTGCGCCATACATCCGACGGACACTTGTACAAGGGTTGGGCGCCATCAGCCCTGTATGACGGAATGCGGGGGTGCCTGGCCCTGTGCGGCCAACCCTCGCCCATGCCCAAATCAGGGAACAACAGTACTCCCAGTCATAAGGCGCATGGCTACAACTCCATCAAGGACGAATAGGACCCGGACACATGTCTACTAGCGCAATCTTCCCCAGGAAGGAAGGCGGACAGAAGTCGAAGCACTCCCAAGACAGCAGCCCATGTCGGGCCCACATTCTCTCTCCCTCCACCACCAGAACTCACCAGCGAAACGAACGTAGGATCTGGGCGCATTGGGGGACAGCGGATGATGTCGTCAATAGTAAACGTGTTCCCCAGCAACCTCTTCATAAGGGCGACGGTGCGGTCGAAGCTCAGCTCCATGGCCGCCATGGCGGACCCCTCGCACGACGCCCCGGGCACCATCTCGTGCAGCTGGCGCTCTCGCCCCATGAGCGGGAGTACCCGACGCTGCAAGAACTGCGCCACGACCCCCGCGAAATTTAGTCCATGGTCCCGGAGCATCGTCAGGCTCCAGAGGTAGGGCTCCATCCCCGCGAGTTCGTGGGGGGTCGGGCCGTAATGCCAGCTGGGGAGCTCCTCGGCAAAACGGTGGCCCATGTAAACCGGGAGCGGCACCTCGGGATGGTTCCGAATGTAGAACCACTGCGAGTGCCACCCCCGGTTGGACAAGGTCGCCCGCGTTGGCATGTAAGACGCCAAGTTGGAGGAGCGAAGGCTGAGCGCGCATCCTCCACACGGCGCCACCGACCTCACACCATCGGAGTTGACGAGGAACACCATCGCCTTGAAGAAAAACTTCCACAAGATGAAGTCCAGCAACGTCGCTAGCATCCCCTCCGACATGTCTGCGAAGGCTGCAAGGTGGAGGATGGAGTTGGGGTTGAGATTGTGGAGCTCGTTCCCGTAGTGGTGGAGAATCACCCGGAAGAAGCGAGATGATGGCGTCCCGAACCCGCGCTCATGGAACGGGAGCAAAGAGACCACATACCCCTCTGGTGGATACGGGACATCGACGCTAGTGGGGACGATCCACTCGACTCCACCGTCGACGGAGAGCTCGGGGCGCAACAGTTCCGCGTCCACTAACTCAAGCCCCCGCTCGTACTCGAGCGCGCACCGGGCCCAACTCCTCACCGGATGTTCTCCGTCCATAGGGGATGCACCTGAGGAATGGCTCGATGCGTGGCAGAAGGCGTGGCTAAAGTGGAGACGCAACAACGCAAACCCTAGCTTCGAGGGAGTCGGCGCGAGTAAGACGAAGTGGCGAAAGAAGCGAACAGTGCAGGCTCACGGGGGATGACGTGGTAGGCGGAAATTTATAGGTGCCCGAAAGGCGAAGCGGCGCCACCACCAGCTCACCACGCGAACGACCCCACGCCACAAGTCGCATTAAATGTGGCCGCTTGGTTGCGTACACTCCCATGTACGCTGGAATACCGGGATCTGCGCATGATGGCAGGTTACTGACACTACCTGTTTTTCCTCCCTCGCTCCGGATCTCGCACCCTGTATCTACGATCATTACAGGATCCATCCCGGTCCCACCACGCGCTCTCCCAGCCGAGGCACGTGCTCTCCGAGCCCCAGCACACCTCAAAAAAAACGTCCAGCTCGTCCGAGCTCGGCCAACAAATGCGACAGTCCGAGGGACGCACACGTGGAGCGACCAGCGGCGAAGGCCTCTGGGCCCAGGTAAGCTAAAGGGATAGGGGCTATAGATGCCCCGATGACCCATTACGGTCTAGAGATACGGAGGCCGACCCATCGGGGTTCGAAATGGCCGACTCAGGACACTAGAGCGAGGGGCGAATAGGGAATGGACACACTAGCGGTCATCAGTCTGGCAACCGGATGCTAAGGTCATTCCCAGATTTCGTATTTGAGTCCATCTTTTACGGATGATTGGTTCATGGTATTCCTCCGAAGGAAGGCAATGATCCCTCGGGACCCATCGAACGGACCCGGGTACTAGATGAAACCGATTTGGGGTGAGCCACGACATGGACCACTAGTCGGAACCCTAGCGAAAGGGAACCAGCACCCCACTCAGATTTACCTGTTATGAACTCGACGAGCATCCATGGTTCGTCCGCCTCGAGGATAGCATGGTTCGGCTCATATTCCCCCTTCTTGCGGAGAGATGCGCGGGGAACGCACAAAAAGACGACACAGACCAAAGACGTTTCTTTACATCGAGTAGAGACTCGGGGGCTGCCGCCGCACCCCTCCTACCGTTTCAAGCAACTGAATAACGGGGGTGGGGGAAAGGAGCACCATGCCTCGCTCGTCAGAGGTCCGCACAGGTAAACACAGACACTGTTCATTTCAATATATATATCTTAATCCTTGCAGGGTTTACACGCTGTCTAAAGAGACACGAGGGTCAAGCCCGACCATCAGACACCGAAAACACGAAAATGTTTACAAAGGTGGACTGAAGGGAAATCCCAGGCCAAAAGGCCGAAAACTAGGGGTTCCTTGGGGGCACCCGCGCTAAATAACCCACCACCGCCCGATGCATCTACATATCTAGGTTAGGAAGCCCGGCCGCGGGGCTCGGGGAACATCTGCCTGATGTAGAAGATCGCGTCGGACGGCGGCACAATGACTCGTGGGCCACCCTGACCAAGCGTGCTGCAGCTGTGGGAGAACAGTGGCCGCCTCATCTTTAGGGAACCCCGGGCCATGTCCCTACTCCGGAGTTGGTTGGGCACTTTACAGCTACGTCGCCCCAGCTGCTCCGTGATCAAGGACGCCGCCGGCAAGCAGCTCCGAGCCCAGCATGCATTGGCAGCTCCGAGTCCGTCTATCTCGCCAATGGCGACATCGCCATAAACCAACAGCCAAGTATGAGCCAACTCTTGGAGTCATGCAGGCGGACTGCTATGACTTTCCCACTAGACACATCCTTGACTGCCCTCTGGGGAAGGATAGCACGCCACCGCTCCCCGGAGGCGGAGAGCAGGGTCCATCCGTGAAGGACCGAGAACGGTGACCAGAGGGGGGGGGGTGGTGAATGGGAGCCTCAAATTTCTCTCGAAATATTCGGGCCACCCTTCCCAAAAACCAAACCAAGCCAAACCAAGCCAGCGCAGAGGTCGTTGAGCTTGTCCTCAACCTTTCCCTTCGACTCATCGTCGCTTGAGGAAGAGCCCCCGTCGGAGGAGGCATCGATGTCGCTGAGGGAGGTGAGGAAGGCTCGGTGCTTGGACTTCACCTTGTCAATCACCTTCTTCGAGGATCTCCGGTTGTAGCCGCCCTTGGCATTGTGCTTGTCCTCGAATCGGTGCTCGCGCTTGTCCTTGCGCTTGGTGAAGTCACCCGCAACTTTCTTGGGGCAGTTTGCGATGAAGTGATCCTCATCACCGCAACGGTAGCACCCCTTGGCCGAGCCACCACGTCGTCGGTTCAAGCGGTTGTTGTGAAACTGTGAGAACTTAGTGATGACCAAGGCTAGCTCATCATCTCCAAGCGCCTCCACTTGTTCCTCTGTCACAGAGATCAAAGACAAAGCAAATGAAGAGTGTGAAGGGTTAGAGGAAGAAGAAGACACACCGCCGCGGCTGGAAACCAGCGCCATGGATGGGTTCGACGGGTTCTCAAGCTTGGCCCAGGTCTGGTGGTCAATCTCCGAGGACTTAAGCTTGCTGAACAGCTCGTCCACGGTCAGGGCGTCATAGCCCGGTGACTTCTGGATGGCAGCCACCTTCATCTCCCACACCTTCTGATCAAAAGCATGCAAAAGCTTGATAGCCATCTCATGATCATCATAAGGCAAGTTGGCTCGATTAGCACGCATCTTGTTGACGATAGATTGGAAGCGAGTGAACACCCTGTCAACAGATTCGCCAGCCAACTGAACGAAGTTCTCGTACTCCCTACGGTACGTGTCAAAGAGTCTAGACTTGATCTGAGGGTTTCCCTCATGATATCGCACAAGTGTTTGCCAGATCTCTCGTGCCATAGTGAGACTCGAAACCCGCTCAAACTCACGAAGAGACAAACTCGAGAAGAGGATGCTATGGGCTCTTGCGTTTGAAGCATGTTACGTAACTTGGAGATCAGTGATCCGAGCGCCAAGAACCACGTAGTCCTCATTCTCACAAATCTCCCAAATCTTCGAATCAAGCCCTTGAAGGTAAGCGGACATGCGCACCTTCCAATAGGTGAAATTCGTTCCATCAAAGAACGGTGGTTTGCCAGCACCTCGCTCCATGTCGCCTTCGTGGATCAAGAACCGTGTAAGGTGGAATGATCCTTAACCGGCTCTAATACCAATTGAAGGACCGAGAACGACGACCAGAGGGGGGGGGGTGAATGGGAGCCTCAAATTTCTCTCGAAATATTCGGGCCACTCTTCCCAAAAACCAAACGGAGAAATGAGAGCTCACCGGCAGTGGAGGAAAACTCACCGGAAACACCAAAGACCAAGTTCTCAACCTCTATGGAAAAGAGGCAAGAACCTAGGCAAAATGGGCGAAAACAGCAAACCAACAGAGGCTCCGGACCATTTCAGACTGGACCACCGGACTAATGATGAGTGGTCCGATGGCTGGTCCGACGCTCTTACCAGCCGAGACCAAAACAAGCAGGGAGCACCCGACCTCCGGACGACCTGCTCCGGACTAGTCCAATTCCACCTCCGGACCAAGGAGAGTGGTCCGGTGCTCACTCTTCCCACTGCCGAAAACGAACAGTAAGTACCTGACCTCCGGACCAGACTGTCGGACGGCACCATCGGACTATGCACTCTGGTCCGACACGTGGCCAACTTCCTCAGCAGAACCACCGGGCCACTTGTCAATGGTCCGGAGCTCAAAAGCTGAGTAGTCTAGAGCTAGGTCCGACGCCCTTCGTTGCTTGACACGGCTGAGGTCAAGACCACCGGACCACTTGCTATGGTTCGGAGCTAGGGGAAAGTCGTCCGGAGCCTAGTCCGACGCTCACGGCCAGAGAACTGTTCTTCGCGAAAACAGAATTCTCTCCGCCAAATATTTCCCAAAACTCAACCAAATGATCACCAACTGCAACCAAACTTTGTAGGCATGATCCTTGTACAGTTGGGGAGCTATCCCGAGGAAATCATCGCTCAATTTGGAGAGGATAAGCGGGAACACTCGGATTTGGGGAGAGAGAGAGTAAAACAAAGAACGATGCAAAGAAATCGCCCGATCTACGCACTCGTGAGGTTTGAGGAAAATTCCTTCGATGCAAAGATGCTCCTCATGAATATGAACAACTTGATTCAAACGGATTTGCATGAGCTACTCCCCACAAAGAGAAATCATCTCGGGAAAAAGAGGGAGCAAAAGCAAAACGCGAAGAACACAAGCAAACCGGGGACACGATCAAGAAAGCGAAGCCACCATGGCTCACGGAGGTTACGGCCTCCGATTCCTCGCAACAAACTCAAGTCCTTACAGAGTTTGGTGAAATCAACCTAGGGATCTTATGAACTAGAGAGAGGGTAGATAGAGAGAGAGTTGGGGCAAATGATTAGGGTTCAAGAGATAGGATGAGGATACCCCTTCATCCTCTATTTATCAGAGGCTTTGGCTATTTCCCAAAGACCCCCTAGATACAATGAGTGAACTACCTAGCCTAAGCATTGCAGTCCAAGCTCCGGTAAATATCTCCCTCGATTTGAATGGACGGCCCCGCTTCCTGCCAGGAGTTGCCGTCACCTCGACGCAACCTCCAAGATTCCGCCACGTGCCATCCTCGCTTCCTCGGAAGCTCCGCCCGGGTTTTGAGGCCCAAACCCGTGAAACCCGCCACCGATAGCTTTCGGCTCAACTACCGAACCCCGAGTTTTGAGGCCCAAACTCGGAAACCGTCCTCCGCTGGTTTTGAGGCCCAAACCACTCGACTCGATCCACCTTGTCCTCGCTCGGTCGGACTCCGAGTCCCATGAGCCTCCGCTCGACCCGCTCGTCCGCCGTCTTGACTCGGTCGACTCGGTCTACCTCCATGTCTTCTCGCACTCGCCGATGCCAGGCACTAGCCACCATAGCTAGTCCGCCGGCACCCATGGTCCCTCAGTCCGAGCCCCGCTTCTGCCCTTCACTGCTCTCAGTCCATCGACACGGCAAGCCTCTACTCGACCTTCTCCACGCCATTGACCACTATCACTAGGCATAGTACCTGCACACCACAAGCCGATAGACAGGCACACATTTTCTTTCGTAGAGGTTAGGGTAAGCCACTCAAACTGAAACACTCACGTGTTGGTCAATCACTCATCATCAAAACTGAACATACATGGGTACTTATCCACCATGTGTTCGCAATTCGACGAAAGGATGGACTCCACACTTTCCTCCCCTAGGAGCGATTCGTGTAGGGGGTGGTGACAACATTTCATCCTACCAATGGTTAGGATTAGAGGAAGCTATGCACATCTCGCAGAGCTTCCTCTCAATCCTGCCATAGGGCCTAACGGGGCACCTGCACCCCCAACGCAGAACTTCCTCTGAATCCGGTGTTGCTCTCAAAGGGCCGCCCGCCAGGGCGGCTCAAGGGCCTCTCCGTCGAGACCTTGGAGGAAGAAGCTCGGGCAAGCCATGCTATGAGGTTGTGTATCCCCTCGAAGGCGGCTGCCCCTATTTATAGCCCGCGAAGGCACTCACGCGGCGGCAGACTCGTGAGGCTACAACACTCGCCTCTCAACCAGATCACACTGTACGTCAGTACCCACTTCAAGAGGGTGCGGCGGGGCTATAAATGGCCATGCAGACGGTAGGTTCAGGGCGCGCCGTTCGGAGTTTTAACCACTGAGCGAGCGGTGCTCTGGCACCGCTCCTCAAACGCGAAAAACACGGCACCTCCACTTTTGGGCTGCAAGAGGGCGCAGTCAGACCACAAAACTGACAACACAACTTCGACCAGTCAGCCATCCCTACTGGCCGAAAGACAACACAACGCAGTGCTGAATCGTCATTTCAAGACGCGTCAGTGTTGACTGTAATTATGAGCCATTTTATCACTATCAAAATACCGTCAACATCCTCATATTTGAAGGAAAACAAGCATAGTTTGAACGTATTGTGCCAAATAAGTAGTTCCACATGTCCCTTGACTATTTGATGCAGGTAATGACAAATGGGGACTTTTGGGAGCTAGTGGGCCCACTTTGGTGGTCGGCCGACCACCTTGTGGGGCCACTAGGCATCCCAAGCTCCCATGATCCAAGAACCACCCTCTAGAGCACTCTCTACCCCTTGGATCAAAGTATGTTTCCTCTCAACGGTCCAGATTCACATCATGAGGATCCATGGGCCCACATCAATGAGATCAACATGACAAATCAACTCAGGACAAGTATCCACACATATGATAGGTGGGACCAATAGCCAAGAGACACAGGTGGGCCCCATAGACCCCCACTTGGTCCCTGACCAGTGGGCCACCATCTAGAAGGTCCAAGAGGGCCCACAGGGAAGCATGGGCGGTCGGCCGACCGTCCATAGGGCGGTTTCATCCCCCTCAACCGGCTCACTCACTCCCCACATGATAGAAGTCAACACCCTTGATCCTTAGGCGGTTCTGAAGTCGGTTGGATTCAATGGTGGTTGATGAAGGTGACGCGGATCGCTGACATGGCACCAGAGTAGCCCCTACTCCACCTCTAGCTATAAATAGACCCCTTGAGCTCCCTTCTCATTCATGCCTCATTGGAGAAACACTACTCCTTAGTCTCTTAGCGGAGCTCTCTAGTAGTGCTATGCTGGTTGGAGAAGAGTGAAGGAAATCTTCTGGAGGAAGCCCCGGGCCTGTCGGGAATCTTCTCCGGAGTTCTTCCTCAGCGGATGCGAGACTCTTGTAAGTTCATCACTTATAAGTGACTTCTTCTGAGTTATTTATAGCATTAATATTCTAAATATGGTTTAGCTGTTATACAACTTTTTGCGCTTGTTCATCGCTTTGCTCTAAGTGAAGTGCTTTAATCTTAGGCCAAGGTTAAAGTAGTAAGATAAGTGTAGACATGGTGTCAAGGCTAGATATTGCCTTTGTAAACCGCTTATCGCACAAATTGTTTGTGGTAGCTAGTAGGAAGTGACAACCCTATCTAGTCTTCGTATTCCACCATGTGTGTAAGATAAGTTCGTAAAAGGTAGGGCCTCAATACAATGATGGCGCAGTCCGGTTAGAGTTTTGTCCTCTTTCTGATCTATCCGATCGCCTCCTGCAAGAGAAGGGCTGATAAAGCCAGTATAACCAGCTATACCTTGTTAGATATCTTTGCTATATTGAACCTCTCAACCCAGTTATCATAATCTCCCTTGATCCATCATAGGACATATCCATATTCCTAGTTAACTCACTTATCGTCCCCTGAGGAAAATTCGATACCTGAAATACTCCTGGTGAGGTGCTATAACGGTATAATCTGTGCGCTTGCGGATTTATCCAATAGTCATAAGAAATACCAACAAGCATTGCTGGCGCCGTTGCCCGGGAATGGTAGCTGTTTTAACTAGAACCCTTTGGTCCTATTTTATCTTTGTTTGAATTCATACTTCATTCCACATACACATATGGATCAAACACCACTTTTCAAATATGGTGCTCCAACGGGCGCTAGCTTGGAGCCACCTAAATCATCTCAGGCCGTTTTGGCCGTTCTTTATGAGCTTCGCCCAAGTCTCATAGCGATGGTTCAGGAAAAACCGTTTTCTGGGGACGAAGACGAGAATCCCTATACTCATATTCGTGACTTTGAACAACTTTGTTATTGTGTCCAAATCCATGGGATGAGTCCAGGTACCCTTAACTGGAAGCTATTTCCGTTCTCTTTAACGGGAATAGCCAAATGATGGTACGCTCGCCACGTAGATGACGCAAAAGGAAATTGGGAAAAATTGATGCCTAAATTCTGTTTGGCATTCTTCCCTATCCCTTGTGTCATTCGTCTTCGAAAAGAGATCATCAATTTCTCGCAAAGAGAGAAAGAATCTCTAAGTGACGCATGGGCCCGTCTTTTAGATCTAGTATCTTCAGGCCCTGATCTCGCTATAACCGAGCCTACAATGTTACAACATTTTTATGGTGGTCTTAGCAGAGATGCCACGCAACTCCTTGACATATATTCCGAGGGAGCCTTCCTGTATTTACCTGTTAGTGCAAGGAAGAGTCTTCTCATGAAGATTCTTGATAACACACCCTATACTAACGTATATTATGAAGGACCCATGGAAGAACAAAGACCAACCCCCAGAATAGAAACAACATCGATAGCCGAAACTCTTCCTTCTACATCTCAAGATCCTGCTATTGAACCTAAATCACGAAGGGAAGAAGAAATTCATCCCTTGGAATTCCCCTTGATATCGAGGCTGATCTGTTTTCCGATTTTGGAAATGCCTTGAATCAATCTGTGCAAAAGAAGTCGTCTACTCGAAAAGCTCCAAACCTTCACATTCCTAGTCGCATAGAGGACACTTATATCTAGGAGACGGTTCAAGAGCTAGCTTCTATCATGAGGAATGAGTGGTTAGAAGAGGTCGAATCTTCATTCGAGCCAATTCGAATCCTTTCTTCCTCTACTACCATTCCTTGTCAAATCAATAGAGCAAAATTAAACTCTCTTTACGATCCTGCCGTTGGAGTTAGCATTATGTCTAAGTCATTAGCTAATGCCCTCCTAGGCAAGATAAGACTAACTCCAACCAATAAGTTCTTGAAGTTTTCTTCAGGACAATTGATTGAGAGTTGTGGTATTGCACAGACCATTCCTACAATAATTAACAAAGTCAATATCCTCTTGAATTTCTTCATATTTGATATAGAGGATTTCGACTTGTTAATTGGACATCCGCTCATGAGATTCCTTGATGGATCTCTTGATGGAAGTCTTAAAGGTCATCTTGGGAGTAGCATCAAACTCTCGATTCCGCTAACAAATTCCATAAACACCATGACGGAATCACTCCCAGGATCTGACCCCATAGAGGAAGTGATGGTTGCATCTCTTCTAGAATCATCTCATCCCGATCTAGAAGAAGAAGCTGAGGATTTCATCTAGGAAGAAGACGATCTAGAAGAACCCATAGAACTAGAGAATTCTAAGCCTCCACCTAAGCCCTCTATAGTACTTAAACCCCTTCTAGCTGGTTTAAAGTATGCCTTTCTAAATGAAGATCGTGAGGCTCCTGTGATCATTAGTGACAAACTCTCACCTAAAGAGTCCTTCAAACTCCTCACCATCTTAGAAAAGCATCAGTCAGTCTTAGGCTATTCTCTTCAAGATCTTAAGGGCATCAGTCCCGCTCTTTGCACATACCGCATCCCCATAGAACCTGAGGCCCTTCCATCTAGAGAACCTTAGTGTATACTAAACAATGCAATGCGAGAAGTAGTAAAGAAGGAGGTCTTGAAACTCTTGCACGTGGGGATCATCTACCCCGTTCCTCATAGCGAATGGGTTAGCCCTGTGCAAGTTGTGCCTAAGAAGGGAGGTATGACGGTCGTTCGAAATGATAAGAACGAGTTGATTCCTCAACGAACCATCACGGGTTGGAGAATGTGTATAGATTACCGGAAACTTAATAAGGCCACAAAGAAAGATCACTTCCCGCTACCCTTCATCGATGAGATGTTGGAGCGGCTTGCAAAGCATTCTTTCTTTTGTTTCTTTGATGGTTATTCGGGATATCACCAAATACCAATCCACCCCGATGATCAAAGTAAGACTACCTTCACATGCCCCTATGGAACATATGCATATAGGCGAATGTCTTTCGGCCTATGCAATGCTCCTGCTTCTTTCCAGAGGTGCATGATGTCCATTTTCTTGGATATGATCAAAGAAATCATGGAAGTTTTCATGGATGATTTCTCCATCTATGGAAAGACTTTCGATGGTTGCCTTGAGAATCTGGATAGAGTCTTACAGAGAAGTGAATAAAAGCACTTAGTCCTGAACTGGGAGAAATGTCACTTCATGGTTCGTGAAGGCATAGTGCTAGGACATAGAGTGTCCGAACATGGGATAGAAGTGGATAGAGGTAAGATAGAAGTTATAGAACAACTTCCACCTCCCACGAATGTCAAGGGAATCCGTAGCTTCCTTGGCCATGCCGGCTTTTATAGACGGTTCATACAAGATTTCTCTCAAATTTCCCATCCGTTAACAAGCCTGCTAGTCAAAGATGCACCCTTTGACTTCAATGATGAGTGCTTAGATGCTTTCTACATTCTCAAGAAAGCACTCATCTCAGCTCCAATCATTCAACCCCCTAATTGGAAGCTCCCCTTTGAAATAATGTGTGATGCTAGTGATTATGCTGTCGGTGCGATATTAGGCAAAACCTTAACAGGACCACAGCTAAACTATGCAACAACTGAGAAAGAGTTGTTGGCCGTGGTGTTTGCTATAGACAAGTTTAGATCTTACTTAGTAGGAGCAAAAGTTATTGTCTATATAGATCATGCTGCTCTTAAATACTTGCTCACTAAGAAAGATGCTAAGCCCCGTCTAATAAGATGGATCTTGCTACTCCAAGAATTTGATCTTGAAATAAAAGATAAAAAGGGAGTAGAAAATTCTGTTGCCGATCATTTGTCTAAAATGCAATTCAATGATGCACAGAATTTGCCCATCAACGACTTCCTCAGAGACGACACACTCCTCAAGATAACAGACTCCAACCCTAGATATGCAAATATAGTAAACTTTATGGTTGCAGGCCACATCCCACCAGGGGCAGATATAAAGAAATTAGTTCAGGAGAGTCGAGTACATCTCTGGGATGAGCCGTACCTCTATAGAGTATGCCATGATGGATTGCTAAGAAGATGCGTACCTATGGAGGAGGCAATCAAGATTATGGAAAGATGCCATGGAGCAGAATACAGAGGTCACTATGGGGCATTCAGAACTCATGCTAAGATTTGACAAAGTGGGTTCTTCTGGCCAACCATGTACAAGGACACCCATGACTATGTCAAAAGGTGTGCAAGGTGCCAGAAGCACGTGAACATCAATGCCCGTGATGCCATGCCACTCACCAACAACCTGCAAGTCGAGCTCTTTGACATATGGGGCATCAACTACATGGGGGCCTTTTCCTCCATCGAAAGGGTATGAGTACATCTTAGTAGCGGTGGACTATGTGTCCAAATGGGTAGAAGCATTACCCTGCCGCAAAGCTAATGTAGCCAATTCAAAGAGAATGTTCCATGAAGTGATATTCCTCAGATTTGGAACCCCAAAGTTAGTCATAAGTGACGGGGGATCTCACTTAATTGATAAAGGCTTCCGCCAGTTCCTCACTAATCAAGGAACCCAACACAATGTTTCAACTCCATACCATCCTCAAACAAGTGGTCAAGCAGAAACATCCAACAAACAAATAAACAACATTCTGTAGAAGACTGTAGAAGAAATGAGTACGACTTGGAATTACAAGCTACCAGAGGCACTTTGGGCATACCGGACCGCATACAAGACCCCAATTGGTATGACACCATACCAACTTGTATACGGTAAGACATGCCATTTTCCTGTGGAATTAGAGTTCAAAGCACATTGGGCAATCAAGAAATGGAACATGGATTTGCCAGTTGCTGGAAAGTTTAGGAAGATGCAAATCTCTGAATTAGAAGAGTGGAGAGAGAGAGAGCATATCACAATGCCAGAATATACAAAGAGAGAACCAAGAAATGGCATGACAAGAGAATCAAGGTCAAGGAATTCAATCCAAGTGACAAGGTCCTGCTATTCAACTCAAGATTCAAGCTCTTCGGTCATGCGAAACTGAAAAGCAAATGGGAAGGGCCATACCTTGTCGTCAACGCCGCGACTCACGGGGCTATCACACTCCAGGACGACGACGACAAAATCTTCAAGGTAAATGGCCAACGTCTTAAACTTTTCCATGAGCATGAAACTCCTGAACAAGAAATCGATATGATAGATTTTGTTCTTAATCCAAATTAGAACTAAAATCTACATGTTTTAACTTTTTTGTTCAAATTTAAAAAATGACCTTAGAAATGGCTTAGACTTAGCCTTGACTCCCCCCTCGTGAAAGGTCGGCCCAATTGGCCTCCAAAAGCGATCGGTTGATCATCTTTTTGGGCTAAACAGCCTGAGGTTTCACGACACGACTCACCTGACCCGAACAAGTTCAGAACCTGGCTGGGTCAGACCTTAGCTTTCAAAAAGCGATCGGCCAATCATGGTTCAAACTTTTTCAAATGTCCCGTTGCACAGGTGTTGACACAAAAAGCGTCAGATCCGTGAACACCTCGGGCTATTACCCAAAGCTCGATGTCGAGGGCGTGCCAGTCGATTTGACCAATCAATCGACAAGGATGATAACTATGACAAACTGAACGAGACGACAGCGATGCGCCCGGACGTCAAGGCTCAGATTGATCACGGATAACTTAGACCAGAGCTAGACGAGGCAAACAGCGATGCGCCCGGATTGCCAAAGCCTAGAGGTACTCCCACACGGAACTAACAAGGACTTTGACGGAGATCAAGGTGATGCAGCCCGTCGAAAGCTTGAAGAACTCGTTGATAACTACAACTAATGCGTAAGAAGGTAAATTGCGATAAAAGTAGGATAAAAAGTAGAATTGGTTTGTTTTTTGGTTTATTGATATCTATTCCATAGCCCTCGGGCTCATATTTATACTCCCGCATGGAGAGTTGTACAAAGACACGACACATATCTTTCCTAAAAACAAACTCCTACTTTAAAGGAAACTGACTCGCGCAGGAGCCGGATAACAATATTTATTCCCTAAACAAACACACCTATTTTAAGGAAAAATAAATGACCCATGCAAGAGTCGGACGCAAACCACTATATTAATACTGACACAGAACACCAGTTTCCTTATACTCTTCGATGGAAACTTTCCATCGGCAGATTCCTGCAACTTCCTTCTTTGGTCACCGGTAGTCTTCCGCTGCCACCAAGTGCTAAATCACGCCCATCGGCATCGGTAATACTTTTCCGATCGGCAATCGGCAGCATCTTCTTCATCGGCAATCGGCAACCATCTCCCATCGGCAATCGGCAACAAGCCTTTATCGGCAATCGGCAAGACCCCTTCATCGGCAATCGGCAAAGACTCCTCATCGGCAATCAGTTCCAGCAAGACTTCACCGATTTGGTCGACAAGGCTCATCAGCTTCCATCGGCAAAACTCATAGCACCCTCCTATCGGCATTATCAACTCCTGATACCAATGGAGAACGGCCGCTGACCAGTCAAGCCTCAGCCCATTTGACACGTGTCAAAAAAACGGTGTCAACACATGCCCCCCAGTTTCGGAGCGTATAACTTTACGTGCCGAAATTCTCTCCGCTGTAGCCGTTGCTGTAGCCGTTGCTGTAGCCGTTGCTGTAGCCGTTACCCCCGAGAAAGGTGTACGGTTTCCTCGATCCCCGCGTGTGGAACTGCAATCTAATAATAAAACCCCTCGATTGTAGCATGAATAGTTACAGACCACCTCGATCACCGCGCGTATCTACCGCGGCCTCTCTACATTCCTGCACAGTGTGGAACAGAACCCCAAAATACCCCTGAATAGGATCATAAAAGTTACCGGGATCCAGACTACCTTTTTTTACCCGAGCCCATTTTTACTTTCACCTCCCGGCCTTCGTCTTCAACCTTCGGCTGGCCTGAAGAACACAAGCTCAAGCAACAGTACTTCTTCACACTCCAAAGACAAATCAAGCATTCTCTTGACTCCAATGGCGATCCAGGTCGACATCCCGAAGGTAAGATTCATTCCTCATCCAATCTAACCTCTCTTTTCTCCGCAAAAACCTGGTTTCATCCCTGTTCTTCTTTCTAATTCGTCCCCTTCTCGAACCCTAGGAGTTGTACAACAAAGTCATCATTCCCCTCGCTGGTTCCAATCTTAGCTGCCTAGGCCCAATGGGCAATCCAGACCCCACCTCCATCATCAACGCAGAAACCAACCGGATACCGTTTAGATCCGAAAGCTTTGGTCTAGGATTGTGGAAAGATACATTCCGCTCATGGCCCAAGCACACCAAAGGATGGAAAAATTGGTACTTGAGGTTGGCCAGGTCACAGCAAGTATACTGGTAGGAGCGTGGCTTAGATCAATGCATTAGGCTCTCAATTGCCGATGCAGAGAAGAATGAGAACTTGATGATAGCAGCTTCATATTTTTGGTCCGACAGTATGAACGCCTTCCTTTTCAGGCACGGACCAACTACTCCCACCCTTGCCGATGTCTATATGCTGACCGGCTTGGACATTACCTCTGCCGATACGCTCCGCCTGTTTAACAGAAACGCTGAGTACAAGGTGAACACACGCAGTATCGGCGACTGGATAGGTTACATCCAAGAACACCAGAAAACCGGATCGGTAAGCCAACGGGAGCACGCCATCTTTTTAAACATGTGGTTAGAGAAGTTTTTCTTCTGTGGCAAAACCATCGGCCCGACCACTATGCACCTCCCCGCGGCCGAACTGCTCGCCCACGGCACAAGGCTTCCTTTGGGCAGGTACCTCCTCGGGTCAGTTTACCGATTGCTGCACCAAGTATCCAATAAACTGCTGCTAGGAGAGCCCATCAGCAATCTCGGAGGCCCTTGGTGGTTCATTAACCTCTGGTTGAATGCACATATGCACAAAGCCCTCGAGTTCGACCTATTTGCCCAACAATTCCCGAGAGAGCTGTCAGAAGATTACCGATATGATGACGATGAATCGGCAACTCGAGCTCCGCTTAACTTTGGAGAAGCCATCATAACACTGCCGGGTACCGATGCCGATATAGAGCACTTCGGCTACTTTTTCCAGAGGTTTTACAACGGACTTCCCTCCACAGAACGGAGTTGGTGGCCATATCTTGATGAACAGAACCAGTTCCCACTGCTCTTCAACTTGACCGATATGAGCTTGCCTGAGAACCAAGCAATCATGAGGGCCAACATCACTCCCCGAGCCCTCCCGGTAAACATCTTTGGATTTGGGAAGAATGCTCCGCCGTCGTATGAGTTTTACTATCCATCGGCAGCGGCAAGACAACTGGCATTTGGCCAACTGCCGATCAAGCTATGCTATTCCAAGGTAGTAAGACCCAGACAGACAATCTCCAGCAATCTGGATTGGAACAAAGTCATCAACCTCCCTACCGATGCCGATCTATCAGACCTTGACTTGTCCTCCTGGACGCCGACCTCCTTTATTACCAACGAGTTCAAGTCTTGGTGGCAAGAGTGGAAGTGCCAACTACTCGCCAAGTCTTCACACTACTATCGGCACTTGATCGACGCTGATTACCTTATTCCCGGCGACGCAGTAAGTTCGCTATCCGATGTATTTTCATTATTTCATTTATCATCAATATCATCACTCTGCACCTTTGTATTTGACAGGCCGATGATCCAGTCCCCACGATGAGCAATAGTGGCAGACCCTTCAAACTTCGGATGATGGGCCCTATATCGATCATTGGCAACAAAGCCCCGACGTTGGCCGCCTTCACGCCTCAACAGGTACCCTTGCCGATGCCTACAACAGCTCAGGCTACATCGGCTGCCGCTGTTGCCTTCACGCAAACTTATGCAGTAAACTCTTTACTTGTACCGATCATACACTGTTTCATCGGCAACATCTACCTTGCATAACTCGCTCTGTATTTTCAGGCATTATGGTCATCGGCATCTGTTCACAGAATACAACTAACTTCTGACCCTGTTGCCGATGCCCCCCAGTCTTCATCCAAGCGGATTGGTTCTCCTACTGCTGCGCCGACAAAGAAAAGGCGCTTGAGGCTGGCTTCCCCTCCACCATCGGCTCCAACTGCACCATCAGCTGCCGATGCGCCGCCAGCAGAGCTTCCGGCTCCAGTCACACCACCTGCCGACGGGTCATTGGTAGGAGTTCCATTGACTTCCGTACCTGAACAGCCGATGGATGACGCCCCCGTCCAGGAGATAGTGGCTGCTGCGACGATCGAAACGGCATCAGCATTGGCACCGGCTATGGTGACTGAAGAAACAACTCCCGTCGTAGCAACGGAGGTAGCATCAGCATCGGCATCGCCAGCCAGATTACCTGACGAAGGAACCATTCAAGCCTTCGCAGCAGCAATAATGTCAGCATCGGCACCATCGCCCCAAATCCCCGATGACAAAGTGCCACCACAAGAAACCGTCACTACATCGGAGGCGACGCCAGCAACGACTACATCAAGACCAGCGGTGTCGGCTACTTCCCCAACACGGGCTCAGTCATCGGCGTCTGCCGCCGATGTTCAAGATGAAGCCGGACCGTCTAGCATACCAAGCCCCAGCCAGGAGATCCATTTCAAGGCGGTAAGTAGATTACCTTAGAGCTCATAGTATAGTTTTGCAATCGGCATATTTTAACCCTTGTTTTCAGGCCCAGGACTCTCCGGACAGCCTCTTCTCTTACAGCCTAAACCTTCAGAACGAAGATGAGCGCCCAAGCCGCCTCCGAGCAGACAATCTATTTTCCTTCGCCGTCGACGTCCCCGATGACGATGAAGAGGAGAGTTCCCACCCGGCTCTATCGGCAGAAGTCAAGTCCAAGCTTGAGGAGTTGCTCTCCCTACTGTTGCAAGATACTTCCCAACTTGTCCAGGACTCATCGGCGGCAAGGATTATATTCAAAGATATCCAGAGCCATCTTTCCGCCGATGCAGCAGAAACCATCCTCCAAGCAGCTTCCATTGATGTCAAACAAATTTAGTACCAGCGGCTTACTCGTCGCATTGCCGATAGAGCGGCCCAAGCCAAGAGCGAGGAAGAGAAGTTCAGATTTAAAGGCCTTGCCGATGAGAAGCACAGAAGCATCGGTCAAGCCAAAACTTCCATCGGCAACCTCGACCAGGAAATCTCTCGGCTATCGGCGAGGAAAGAGGAGCTGCTGGCAGAACTGCAACAGATTGAAGAGAGTCTGACAGCTGCCAATCAACAGAAGACCCAACTGTCTGACTCCATCGGAGCTTTGCTGCAAGAAAGGGATCAATATGCTCGGCAAGCTATCTCATGGAAGAAGAAGATCAAGCCGGTTGAGGGCTCTGCCGATGCTGACGCTCAGGAGTTAGATGAAATAGACCAAATTCGCCTGCGCGCGATAAATGTTATTCATTCCTTATTTTGATGTCTGTAGTATCGGTAGGAATGTAACCTGATACTTAATTTTGTTTTGTAATATAACGCCAGTTTGCTTTTACCGATGTTTTTATAAGTTTACTTTTCATCGGCATTTGACTAAGCATCATGCGTCTACCCATACGCTAGGGTAATATCTCTTCAAGTATTTGCCGTTGATCGCCCTAGAAAACGTCATCCCCTCGAGGGTTTCCAAAATATACGCATTACCAGGAGCAGACTGTTTTATCCGATAAGGACCTTCCCAATTAGGGGACCACTTTCCAAACTTAGAGCTCTTAGTCCCAATCGGTAAAATTAACTTCCAAACCAAATCACCATCGGCAAATTCTTTTACCTTTACTTTCTTATCATACCATCGGGCAACCCTCTTCTTGTTCTCTTCAATATTAATTAACGCTCTCAACCGATGACCTGCCAAATCTTCTAACTCATCTTTCATCAGAGTAACGTAGTCATCGGTCGTCAACTGATCTTGAAAAGATAATCGCCTAGAACCAGTTTTAATTTCCCAAGGTAGGACAGCATCGTGTCCATAAACCAACTGATACGGCGAGACCTTGGTTGCACCATGACAAGCCATCCGACATGACCATAAAGCTTCGTTCAACACCACGTGCCACCTTCTAGGGTTTTCTTCAATCTTGCGCTTTATAAGCTTAATGACTCCCTTATTAGTCGCTTCGGCTTGACCGTTAGCTTGAGCGTAATAAGGAGAAGAATTCAACACTTTGAAACCCATGCTAGCAGCAAAGTCATCAAACTCTCCTGATGTGAACATGGTCCCTTGATCGGTGGTAATGGTCTGAGGAATACCAAATCGGTAAACAACATGCTCCTTAACGAAATCCACCATGTTTGCTGATGTCACCTTTTTCAACGGAACTGCCTCAACCCATTTAGTGAAGTAATCGGTAGCAACAAGTATGAACTTGTGCCCCTTGCTCGACGGCGGATAAATCTGGCCGATGAGATCAATAGCCCATCCTCTGAACGGCCAAGGTTTAATTATAGGATTCATTGCCGATGCAGGCGCCCTTTGCACATTACCGAACTTCTGACAATCTTGGCACCCTTTGAAATAATTGAAACAATCTTCCAGGATTGTTGGCCAATAATATCCATTCCGCCTAATCATCCACTTCATCTTGAATGCCGATTGATGCGCTCCACATACACCTTCATGGATCTCACCCATCAACTCCCTTGATTCCTCTTTGCCAAGACATCTGAGCAAAACTCCGTCAATTGTCCGATAATACAACTCATTATCAAGGAGCACATACTTAGTGGCTTGGAACCTTAGGCGCCTTTCAACTTTTCTGGATGGATCCCTCAAGTAATCGGCAATCCCCTTTCTCCAGTCATCGGCATTTGTTACCGATGTCGTGACTTCCTGAATCGGCTGATATCCTAAGGCATTCTGTGCCAGCCGATTAGCCTCTTCATTATGCAACCTTGGAATGTGCTCAAGGCGGTACTCTTTGAACTCCTTTAACAACCGCAGACACCGCTCATGGGCTGCAATTAACACTTCACTTCGGCACTCATATGTCCCGATCAGCTGATTAATCACCAACATGGAATCACTGAAGATTTCAACGGCATCGGCATGCACTTCCCTGAGTAGTTCTAACCCTTTAAGCAAAGCCTAGTACTCAGCCTGATTGTTTGTTGAAGTAGCAACAATCGGCAAAGAAATTTCGTACCTCTATCCTCGGGGTGAAATTAACAGAATACCGATACCTGCTCCATCCCTGCACGTAGACCCATCAAAGAACAGAGCCCAAGGGGCAATTTCAACAAAGCCCACTATATTGCAGTGCTGAGTGACAAAATCGGCCATCACCTGACCCTTAACAGCCTTTGCCGATTCATACCTTAGGTCAAATTCAGATAATGCTAGAATCCATTTACCGATTCACCCACTCAAAATCGGCATTGACAACATATACTTGACCACATCATCTTTGCAGACAACAGTGCATTCGGCCGACAGTAAGTAGTGTCTTAATTTAGTACAAGAGAAATATAAACATAAGCACATTCTCTCTGTGGCCGAATACCTGGTTTCAGCGTCCACCAACCTTCTGCTCAGGTAATATATTACACGCTCCTTCCCTTCAAACTCTTGAATTAAGGCTGACCCGATAACACCGTCATCGGCAGACAAATATAACCTGAAAGGCCTCCCGTGCTGAGGTGGAACTAAGATTGGGGGATTTACCAAGTACCTTTTAATCTCTTCTAAGGCTGACTGCTGCTCTTCTCGCCATATAAATTCCTGATCGGCTTTCAACTTTAACAGAGGACTAAAAGATTTAATCTTACCAGACAGATTGGATATAAATCTTCTAATGAAATTAATCTTGCCGATCAGAGACTGCAGCTCAGTCTTGCTTTTGGGAGCAACTACCCTGTTAATTGCATCAATAGATTTTCTGCCGATTTCAATGCCTCTTTGATGCACCATGAAGCCCAGAAACTGCCCTGCCGATACGCCAAACGCACACTTGTTAGGATTCATCTTTAGCCCATGCTTCCTTGTGCACTCCAATATCTTCTGCAAATCGGCAAGATGCTTCTTGAAGTCTCCAGACTTAACCACCACATCATCGATGTAGATCTCAACAATTGTGCCGATGTACTTATGAAAGATAAAATTCATCGCCCTCTGATAAGTGGCACCGGCATTCTTCAAGCCAAAAGTCATGACTACCCACTCAAACAAGCCGACGTGACCCAGACATCGGAAAGCAGTCTTGGGTATGTCTTCTTCAGCCATAAATATTTGATTGTACCCAGCATTACCATCCATGAAGCTAATAATTTGATGTCCGACAGCAGCATCGATCAGCAAATCGGCAACGGGCATCGGGTAGCCATCCATCGGCGTAGCCTTGTTCAAGTTCCTGAAATCAATACAAACACAAAGTTTTCCATTCTTTTTATACACAGGAACCACATTAGAAATCCAATCGGCATATCGGCATTGCCGAATGAATCCAGCCTCGATTAACTTGGTAATCTCAGCCTTAATGTCGGGTAAGATGGTAGGATTGCATCGGCGCGCCGGCTGCCGATGTGGCTGAAAACCAGACTTGATGGGTAACCAATGTTCAACTATCGATCGGTCTAAACCAGGCATCTCGGTGTAGTCCCAAGCAAAACAATCTTTATTCTCTTTTAATAAATCAATTAACTGCTGCTTACATTGGGAATCTAACTTAGCACTAATAAAAGTAGGCCTAGGTTTACTACCATCGCCGATGTCAACCTTGAGCAAGTCATCGGCGGACGTGAAGCCCTGCCCCAGCTTTCCGTCATCGGCGAACTGATCCATCAAAACTCCTCCTCAGGACCGACTGCTTGGATCGGTTTGATGCGGTAATCGGCGACTTTGAGGAACTCTTTCTCCCAGGCTTCGCCAGATATGCACCTGGTCTGCTCATAAGTGTCTAACTCCGCCGATGCAACAGTAGATGGGGCCTCACCGCGGACGACTTCAATCCTATCCCCAATCCACTGTACCAAGCTCTGATGCATAGTAGAGGGGATACAGCAATTAGCATGAATCCAGTCCCTCCCAAGGAGTAAGTTATAGGTGCCTTTGCCGCTGATTACGAGGAATGTTGTCGGCAAAGTCTTGCTGCCGATGGTTAGTTCAACACATACAGCTCCCATGGCGGTTGACACATTGCCTTCGAAGTCCTTGAGCTTCATATCGGTTTCGACCAAGTCCTGATCGCCTTTACCAAGCTTCCTGAACACGACATAGGGCATTATGTTGATCGACGCGCTGCCATCCACTAGCATTTTGGTCATCGGCTGACCATCCACCCTGCCCTTAACAAACAGAGCCCTCAGGTGCTGCCTCTCGTCTTTGGCCGGCTTTTCGAAGATAGCCGCCATCGGGTCCAGCACCAACTGTGCCATCTCGGCAACCTCTTCATCATCGCTGACGGGTGCCATAAACTTCATCGGCAACATAACAACCATGTTTATATCTGCCGATGGGCCTCTGTCCTTGCGCTTCGGCCTCCATTGCTTCTCCTCCGAGGGTTCTGCACTGTCATATAGGTCGTCGCGGCGCTGGCGCTGAATTCTCCTCTTCTGAGTCTTAGTCAAACCCTTAGGGCACCAGGGAGGAAGCTTGGTCTTCCAGACAGGTTGATGCTGCCTCTCACTGCTTACATCGGCACTTCTTCTGATGTTGGGCTCCCCGGAGAATATCTCCTCGTCGGGCACTCTAGCGTTGGCCATCTCCTCGAGCTCCCTCTGGTCAACGCGCCTGCCAAGCCGATCATGGGTACTGAGCTTGCCCCCCAGTCGGTCATGTGCCGATCTGTCTTCTCTGAGCGGCCGGGCGTACCTAGGTGCCTGATCATCACAACAAGGTCGCTTACCTGACCGATCGGCTGTGTAGTACCCATTGCATTCCGGACAGTTATCGGCAGTGGGCAGCTTGATGCCTTCTTCCCAGCAATGAACAAAGAAGGGACACCTCCAGTGGTCCTTATGTCGAAGCCATTCCCGATGCTCCTCTTCTTCTTGCCGATACCGTTCCTCACGTGATTGCCGATGATATCGCCTTGGCTGTTTGTGAGTAATCACCACTCCGGGACCCCTGTTGGCGCTGTTACCTTCATCGGCAACCTTCTTACCTTTTCTGTCATCGGCAAACTTTCCTGCGTCGCGCTTAGGCACTTGGTCGTCAGGATCTACCGATGAATTCCTTCTAGCGGCTTCCGATGTCAGCACTTTGGTCTTGTCATTGATTTCCACCATGTTGTTTGGGAACGGGTGCTGATCTATCTTCATCGGCTTCTGGGCTTTAGAGTTTTCAAACTTAATACGCCCAAACTCAATCTCCGACTGCAACTGCTGCCTGAATACTTTGCAGTCATTGGTACTGTGTGAAGTTGCATTATGCCACTTGCAGTACCTAATCTTCTTGAGCTCTTCGGCTGATGGAATCACATGATTGGGCGCCAACTTGATTCGCCCCTCTTGCAGCAATAGGTCAAACATCCTATCGGCCTTGGTGATATCAAAGGTGAACCTTTCTGTTTCCTTTTGGCCGAATGGACAAGACACAGGCTTCTTATCCTTCACCCATTCGGCCGCATCGACACTCAGATCTTCATCCGATCCAGAGTCTTCTTCTCTCCCGATGAAGGTCACCTTCTTGTTCCAAGTCTTCCTGGGCTCAAAGGCTTTGATATCCTGATCGGCAATCCTCTGCACCAGGTGACTTAGGCTCTCAAACTCCTGGGACGCGTATTTGTCCTTGATGTGCGGCAGTAACCTCTGGAAGGCCAAATCTGCTAGTTGCCGATCATCAAGCACCAGACTGTAGCACTTGTTCTTCACATCCCGCAGCCTCTGCACAAAACTTTCTACCGATTCGTCGTTGCGTTGTCTCATTTTAACCAAATCGGTAAGCTTCTTCTCATGTATGCCAGCAAAGAAGTATTTGTGAAATTGCCTCTCCAGATCGGCCCATGTAATTATAGAATTTGGAGGCAATGATATGAACCATGTGAAAGCCGATCCAGACAATGATGACGAGAATAGTCTCACCCTTAATTCCTCCCTGCTGGCAGCCTCCCCGCACTAGATAATGAAGCGGTTGATGTGCTCCATCGTCGACGTGTCGTCTTGGCCGGAGAACTTGGTAAAATCAGGCACCTTGTAACGATTTGGGAGAGGAATCAAGTCATATGCAGGCGGGTACGGGGTCCGATAGGAGTATGTATTGACCTTGGGTTTGATACCGAATTGCTCCTTCATGACTTCGGCAATCTTGCCGACCCAATACGCATCCTGCTCCTGCCGACTCATTGGGTGATTATCGACTGGTGGAGTCGGCTGACGCGCCTCTTGGAGATGTGCAGTAGTTGCGGGCGCAGCACCAGTCATCTGGACGCTATGCATCGGCTGATTTACCGATGGATAGATTTGCATGCTTGGCGGAGTCGGCTGACGTGCCCCTTGAAGATATGCAGTTGTCGCAGGCGCAGCATCAGTCATTTGCATGCTATACATCGGTTGGCGTACCGATGGATGATTTGACATACTTGGCGGAGTCGGCTGAACTGTTACGTTCATCGGTTGTTGTACCGATGATCCGCCTTGGATGTAAGCTGGGCCTCCATAATAACATGTTGGCGCGTCGGGCTGCTGAGCTGGTGACTGGTTGACCCATCCCATATTGTAAGGCATCGGCATGTGACTTGCCGATGATTGATAGCTGACCGGAGCATGCGGCTCTTGAATCTTGGAGCAATTGATCACCAGATTGCCTTGGGGATACGGAGCTCCGGCTTGAGCGTTTGCCGCCAGGGATTGACTACCGGTAGTTATAATGTGTTGCATCGGCACAGAGCTCGCCGATGGTGGCATCGGAGGTATGTTGGGGATCACTTGGAAATCATCTGATGGCAGTTGTATGGTTGGAGCAGGCGCGGAGTTGTGCATCACATGAGCCATCGTCTGTGGTTGTGCTGCCGATGCTATAGAGTTCTTCCAGGTTGAACCGTCTCCCTGCACCAGGTTAGAGCCAGCATATAGATTCGGAGGCATACCGTATCCCCACCAGTTAGCGGGGGCTGGTCCTGAAGTTGCCGACGCGGCTGGATCTGCGTTGAACTTGGTAGCATCGCCGGCGTTCGGTCTTGGTGACGTAGCCACATCGGCAGACGGTTCCACCGGGGTGGAAGACGCCATCTGAGCCGCCGATGGGCTTGCAGATGCCATCCCAGGTTGATGGTACGCTGGGCCGGCATATCGCGGTGCATGTCCTTCTTTGAATGTTTGTGCAACAGCATTGTAGACAGTATTGGACAACACGCTAGAGTGGTTAATCAAAGCTTGACTTACAGCGGCGTTAACCATCTCTTGTAGCTTGCCAGGGTTGGCGTCGTACGTGACCTGCCGTGGCAATGGCGGATCTTGCTTCTGAATTGCTTCGCCGCTCCTGCTGAGGCTGAAGGATTTGAGATACAACTGCCTGTATTCCTCCATAGCCCGCTCCATGGCCTGCTTCTGATCATCTTTCAGATCGGCCTCAGACACTTCAATGACATTCCTCTGATTAACATCGGCGTGATCAGCCATGCCGGATGTGTAGATTTGTATAATCAGGTCCCACCGGGTGTGCCAAAAGAGGTGTTGACACAAAAAGCGTCAGATCCGTGAACACCTCGGGCTATTACCCAAAGCTCGATGTCAAGGGCGTGCCAGTCGATTTGACCAATCAATCGACAAGGATGATAACTATGACAAACTGAACGAGACGACAGCGATGCGCCCGGACGTCAAGGCTCAGATTGATCACGGATAACTTAGACCAGAGCTAGACGAGGCAAACAGCGATGCGCCCGGATTGCCAAAGCCTAGAGGTACTCCCACACGGAACTAACAAGGACTTTGACGGAGATCAAGGTGATGCAGCCCGTCGAAAGCTTGAAGAACTCGTTGATAACTACAACTAATGCGTAAGAAGGTAAATTGCGATAAAAGTAGGATAAAAAGTAGAATTGGTTTGTTTTTTGGTTTATTGATATCTATTCCATAGCCCTCGGGCTCATATTTATACTCCCGCATGGAGAGTTGTACAAAGACACGACACATATCTTTCCTAAAAACAAACTCCTACTTTAAAGGAAACTGACTCGCGCAGGAGCCGGATAACAATATTTATTCCCTAAACAAACACACCTATTTTAAGGAAAAATAAATGACCCATGCAAGAGTCGGACGCAAACCACTATATTAATATTGGCACAGAACACCAGTTTCCTTATACTCTTCGATGGAAACTTTCCATCGGCAGATTCCTGCAACTTCCTTCTTTGGTCACCGGTAGTCTTCCGCTGCCACCAAGTGCTAAATCACGCCCATCGGCATCGGTAATACTTTTCCGATCGGCAATCGGCAGCATCTTCTTCATCGGCAATCGGCAACCATCTCCCATCGGCAATCGGCAACAAGCCTTTATCGGCAATCGGCAAGACCCCTTCATCGGCAATCGGCAAAGACTCCTCATCGGCAATCAATTCCAGCAAGACTTCACCGATTTGGTCGACAAGGCTCATCAGCTTCCATCGGCAAAACTCATAGCACCCTCCTATCGGCATTATCAACTCCTGATACCGATGGAGAACGGCCGCTAACCAGTCAAACCTCATCCCATTTGACACGTGTCAAAAACGGTGTCAACAACAGGAACATTGGGCCAACGTTCTCCTTCGGTTTTCACCGCGATCCGAGCGAAAACGAAGGCCCTGAACATTGTTTCTCTTCTTATTAACCCCCTCTCCTTCTTCTTCCTCCTTCCAACTTGTTTTCTTTCACAACCAGCAGCACCATCATCACCCCTTGCAATCCTTCACACCTCCTTGATCACAACCATGGCTCCACCACGCAACAATGGCAAGGCATCGCTCGTTCCATTCGGCGGAAGCCCTTCCAAGGCCCAAGAAGACATCAACATCAACGCCATGGCCGTCGAGGTCCTCGACGTCACTCCTCTGGCCACCTCCGCCGGCACAGCTGAACTCCCCTGGGTGGGGTCGGCCGATCGGGCAGTGGAGCTCGGAGCGGATGCGGAGCATCGCCCGATCAATGTCTCCGCGCCGCAACCTCAACAAGCCAGCGGCATGACCAGTGACGCCCAAAAGGCCGACCACCAGCCAGATAGGCGTGAAGAAGGCCATTGTCTCCTCCACCGACGGCGACACGAGCACCGGCTACACCCACTCCTACTCACCATCGACACCACCATGGATGCGCCTCCAGAGGGCTCATGGTTGACCGGGGAGAGGCAAGGTGCTCATCGCTCATCTCACCTCCGAGGAGCGGAGGGCGGTGCACAAATCTCTTGAGACGGAGGAGTCTCACAAGTCCATCCGGCAGACCAGCAACCCACCATCCATCTCCGGCCCTCCTGGCCAGTTCGAGGATGAAGATGAAGAAAGTGACATGGAGAAGCTGTTGTGCGTAGTCGCTAGGCTTAGGGAAAATAACACTATGTTATCAGAGCGGGCATCAGAGGAGAGAATGACCCGTTTGGATCTAGAGGACAACTTTAATGATCTTTGCATTAACACTAATGCGAAGATCAAGCATCTAGCCCAAGCAATCAAGAGAGAGGATCTCTTTGCCCCTCCATCTCCATAGATCACTAGTCCACAAATAAGATATGCACTTAGGTTTATTTTCCAATCATTTTGTTCATATCCTTTTCATCAATGTAATTTGTGCCTAAGAAATTTTGAATTGAATAGAAAAGTTTCAGTTCTGCTGGTATTTTGCCCAGCAGAACCCCTGCACTTGACTTGTTTCTATCACTGAATTCAGCATGCCTCGAAACAAGTATGGGGGAGGTCGGTCAACACCCAAACATATCAAAACACTAGAATGACCACCGAATCATTCTGTACACATCCATGACACGTACCAGAAAAAATTGGACCGAAATGGCCACTTTTGTGCATCGGCCGATGCACTTTGGAGGCTAACATTCAGAAAAGACAAAGCAGAGCAGTATTCAGAGGTAAGGGAACTGAATGCAGTGTTCAAACTGGCCAAACGGCCCCCGGGGGGTGGTCGGCCAACCGCACTTCTAGGGCCCGGGCCCACATGCCAGCATCCATTCAACTTCAAACATCTATCCTAACTGGTTTGCAACGTCTATCCCCTTTTCCTTTCTACTTTTTCATTTGTTTATTCACTTTCCTTTCAAAAATAAAAATGAAATAGAAATATTTTCTTCATGAAATTTATCACTTCGTTTAAATTCCTTTTAATATTGAATAAAACAAGAGATTGCATCCAAAATTAAAATTTTAAAAAAGTGACATGATCTATGACATTTAAATGGAAAAAGCGTCATAAAGACAAATTCTTGCTTTTTGCTTATGCTAGTGGGAAAAATACTTTGATATGAAGATCATATGGACTAAGTTGTTGATTAATGTGATATAGTCTCAGCTTATGATTCATACCCTCTCTATTTAAAGATCTTGGAGATTAATTTTTGAAAATGTCATAAAACCATAATGTCACTACTCCTCTATAGTGAGAAAAATCCTACCAATGCCATAAATGTTTATGCAAGTTCAAAACCTTCCTCATATGCTTCTTTAATTACTTTGACTTTTGTCAAACCTTGTGACCCTTGTTGAGAATTATGTCATAGTTCAAAGATCAAGATCACATACACGCCACATACTTTTTCGCTGCTTCTACACTGGAAGTACACAAAACATGCCTTTCATTCACATGATCCATGTTCATCCAATAAATACTCTAGAAATAAATGTTATGATCTCTCTAAATTCTCCAAAAAAGGGATATGGCTATCATAAATGAAAAATGATAATGAGCAAAGCTCTTTATTTCAAAGAAAAAAAAGAAAAAAAGAAAAGAAAGAATCAATGATGATATCCATGTCTCAAGTAATCCTAAAGTTAGAGAGATCATATACATAGTTAAGGAGTGCATGTTACCCATCTACCATTTCTCCACACACATGCACATCTTGATCTAGGATTATGACATTCTTCTCCTTGGATCCTTGTTTTCACTTTACAATATAAGTGATGCCAGTTTGCTACACTGTTTATCCCTACCTAAGCTCCAGATAAGCCTTTTAGAAATAGGGAGATACAAAGAAGGCAACCCCTTTTATGCCTTAGTAAGGAATCATACACTTTCAGTGACTTAGAGTGCTATAAGAGGAGTAGGTTGACTTATGAGATTTTCTTTTGAAAAATTTATCAAAAACTCCAAGTACTAAAATATGATTTGGGAAAGATGACTTTGCCTTGAGAACTGTTCCATTTCTCAACTTCTCAAGGATATATGTTAGCCAGTACCACATATCCCATTGGTATGACAAAATGTCTTGAGTGAATCTTTATGCTTCCTTTATACTTTGCATAACATAGTCTTGTTATCTTTTATCCTTTACTCGAGGACGAGCAAAGGGGTAAGTATGGGGGATCTTGTTGACGGTAATTACGAGCCATTTTATCACTATCAAAATACCATCAACATCCTCATATTTTAAGGAAAACAAGCATAGTCTGAACATATTGTGCGAAATAACTAGTTCCACATGTCCCTTGACTATTTGATGCAGGTAATGACAAATGGGGACTTTTGGGAGCTAGTGGGCCCACTTTGGTGGTCGGCCGACCACCTTGTGGGGCCACTAGGCATCCCAAGCTCCCATGATCCAAGAACCACCCTCTAGAGCACTCTCTACCCCTTGGATCAAAGTATGTTTCCTCTCAACGGTCCAGATTCACATCACGAGCATCCATGGGCCCACATCAATGAGATCAGCGTGACAAATCAACTCAGGACAAGTATCCAACACGTATGACAGGTGGGACCAGAAGCCAAGAGACACAGGTAGGCCAAAGACCCCATAAGGAGGATCAGCCGACCTATAGGTGGGCCCCACAGGCCCCCACTTGTTCCCTAACTAGTGGGCCACCATCTAGAATGTCCAAGACAGCCCACAGGGAAGCATGGGCGGTCGGTCGACCGTCCATTGGGCGGTTTCACCCCTCTCAACCACCTCACTCACTCCCCACATGATGGAAATCAACATCCTTGATCCTTAGGCGGTTCTGAAGTCGGTTGGATCCAATGGTGGTTGATGAAGGTGACGCGGATCGCTGACGTGGCACCAAAGTAACCCCTACTCCACCTCTAGCTATACATAGACCCCTAGAGCTCCCTTCTCATTCATGCCTCATTGGAGAAACACTACTGCTTAGTCTCTTGGAGGAGCTCTCTAGTAGTGCTATGCTAGTTGGATAAGAGTGAAGGAAGTCTTCTGGAGAAAGCCTCGGGCCTGTCGGGAATCTTCTCTGGAGTTCTTCCTCAGCGAATGTGAGTCTCTTGTAAGTTTAGCACTTGTAAGTGACTTCTTCTGAGTTGTTTAGAGTATTCAGTATTCTAAATCTGGTTTAACTGTTATACAACTTTGCCTACTTGATCATCGCTTTACTCTAATTAAGGTACTTTAATCTTAGGCCAAGGTTAGAGTAGTAAGATAAGTGTAGACGTGGTGTCTAAGCTAAATCTTACCTTTGTAAATCGCTTATCGCGCGAATTATTTGTGGTAGCTAGTAGAAGGTGACAACTCTATCTAGTCGTTGTAATCCACCACGCGTGTCAGATAAGTTCTTAAAAGGTAGGGCTTCAATACAACTTGACGGCGCGGTCCGGTTAGAGTTTTGTCCTCTTTCGGATCTATCCCGTCGCCCCCTGCAAGAGAAGGGCCGATAAGGCTAGTATAACCAGCTATACCTCGTTAGACATCTTAGCTATATCGAACCTCTCAACCCACTTATCATAGTATCCCTTGATCCATCATAGGAAAATACAATACCTGGAATACTCCCGGTGAAGTGCTATAACGGTATAATCTATGCGCTTACGGATTTATCCAATAGTCATAAGAAATACCAACAGTCATCCCAGGTCCAACAGTGCAACCTGTGGCAGGGCTGGCGTGCAAGAAGAACTCTAGCTCCGGTGCACGGAGTAGTCCACTCTCTTTCCCTTTGCCTCGTAGGGACAACGAAGGGCCAAGCAGTGTACAAGTCTACCGAATATGCCCTTAGGAGGAAACATCTTCCTCCTAAGGCCTCCGGGGCTACAACCGGCGGGTGCACTCGCGCGCACCCACCGGAATCCAAAAACTCATCCATAACACCATAAGCGCTCTCAGAAGCCTCCGGTGTAGTCCTTCACTACATCGCAGGATCGGGGGCTACTGTCGTATACCTGAAAATAGGGTACCCAATATACCGCACTTCGCAAAAACAAAATCACCCTTGGGGGCTCTCCGCCCCGTCCGAGCCATGGTGACATCATCACCCTCGGGGGCTCCTCGCCCCAAACCAACCAAAACAACAACACTCCCTCGGAGGATCTTCTGCCTCGTCCAAGCTAGGGTGACGTCATCCGTGACGACATCCACCCTCAGGGGCTCCTTAGCCTCGCCCGAGCTAAGGTGAAATCAGTGATGCCATCTACCCTCGGGGGCTCTTCTACACCGTCCAAACTAGGGAGACGTCACCCAGGACACTGCCAGCCCTCGGAGGCCTCGCCGTCACGAGTGGTTCGTGCCACCCTAGCCCACACAATCAAAAGGTCCACAGTGTCCCTCGTCCTTAGGGATGGGGCTTAAAGGCATGAACCTCCATGCCTACCCCTGTATTCTCCCTACGGTACAAGGTCCTATGCTGCCTAACTGATGACTTACGCGCACCATACCTGCGCCATACCTCCGACGAACACTTGTACAGGGGTTGGGGTGCCATCATCCCTGTACGACGGAATGCAGGGGCGCCTGGGCCTGTGCGGCCAACCCCCGCCCATGCCCAAATCAGGGAACAACAGTACTCCTGGTCATATGGCGCATGGCTACAGCTCCATCAAGGATGAACAGGACCTAGAGACATGTTTACTAGCGTAATCTTCCCCGAGAAGGAAGGAAGACAGAAGCCGAAGCACTCCCAAGACAGCAGCCCAAGCCGGGCCCACGTTCTCTCTCCGTCTTTCTATTGTACTCCTCCATCTCTCCCTACGTATAAAGGGGGAGAATGGACCTCCGATCTAGCTCTCTGAACCCTCTTGACTCATTTCACACACACACACTCATACTCGCATTTGCACGAGCTCCCACCGGAACCAAGAACCTCATACGCACAAGACTTGGGAACCCGCTTCCCTCTCTCACCATAGCTTGTAGCTCCCCTCTACGAGCTCTCTACGCTCAGTAACACGACTCCGCAACAAACTGGACGTAGGGTGTTCGTGCCTGAACCAGTATAATCCCTGTGTTCTCCGAGCGTAACCATCCAAACTCTGACACGCTTAGAAATTTACTCGTTGGCTGTCTAGACCCCGCCATTTTAGACACCGACAAATAACCCCGCAGAATGGTGGTGTAGCGAATTTATGCCAACCAAGAAAAGTGATCCGGGACAACCCGTCTTCCCGAGCTCCATTAGCACCACGAACTTTCCTGAAGCACTTTGCGACTTTGGTGCAAGCGTCAACATCATGCCCAGAGTAATCTATGAACAAATCTTTAATTATCCTTTTTAGATACAACCATATGTTTGCAGCTTGCAGATCGGACATTGTCCGACCCTAGTGGAATACTAAAAGATATCCGTGTCCGGATTGGTACCTCATATGTCCCAGCAGACTTCATGGTGATAGAGACCGGTGTTGATGAGAAGTCACCCATCATCCTAGGGAGGCCACTCTTGAACACTACTGGAGCTATCATCTATGCTAGCGCTACCAAGATCAATTTCTTCATCAAAGGGAAGAAGGAGAAATTTTCCTTCAAGAACAAAACCCTACAGTCTCCTGAACAACCCCAATATGAGCCAAGGAAGAAGACCAATAGGAGGAACAAGCAAAACAGGAACAAGAAGCAAGTACGGACAGAATCAGCAAAGATGATCACTGCACTCCACAATGATCAAGATCACCAAATCAAGTCGCCTCATTTGATCAAGAAAGACGACCCAAGTGTCCCAACCATTGAATGCACAATCAACAGATGCTCCTTTCAGAAAGCAATCTGCGACACTGGATCGGGCGTCAACATTATGGCCAAATTGACCTACGAGTTTCTATATGGCACAATGCCTCTACATCCAACATACACCCAACTCCAGATGGAAGATCAGACATGCCACGCTATTGAAGGCATAGCAAAAGATGTCCCCATCCAAATTGATAACCACTTCATCCCTACAGACTTCCTAGTCATTGATATGGGAGAAGATGATTATGATCCACCTATAATCCTTGGAAGACCGTTCCTAAGCACCACCAAAGCTATCATCTACATTGGGACAGGAGAAGTGCACCTACACTTCCCCTCTGATAAGGTATGTCATTACTTTAATGCTAACTATATTATTGAAGAATCTAAGCAGAATAGAACGAGAAGAAGACGTCGCTACCGCAACCAGAAGAAGCAGAACACCAAGGATAGATGGACAAACTATGAAGGAGAAGTGCTAAGATATGAAGAGAGATAACCTGAAGAAGAAGAGCCAATATACTCAACTCCACTCTCTAGGCCAAACACACCACCAACACCAAGGTTGGGAAATGAAAGATCACTTTATACTACCATAGGCACAAGAGCGGATAATCATGGGAAGAAATAAAGGTAAGTCCCCTCAATTTTAATAAGTATCTAGAACAGAGGGCTTGTCCTAAGGAGGACACAACACCGACACGAGTATGGAAAGAAAAATAAATCATAAAAGAAGAAGAAGCACAACCGGAGGCACCAGCTACGCTGTCCGACGAGCCTCAGGACAACTAAGGACGTAAGGAGTCCTGTTCGGAGGACTTAAACCACCGAACGCCATACCAAGAGGTAAAACTTGGTAGTTATCCCTTTTCCTTCAATTATTTACTTTCCCTAAATAGTTAATCATGTTCACACTATCTTAAAAAATAAATAAAAATGTTTAAAAAACGGTTAAGCCCCATGTGAATAGACTCGTGGAATAAAACCCATAAGTGTACTCGCTGTGGTGGCATAAAAATAAAATAAATATGTTTTTGTCTTATAAAATAAAAATATAAAAATAGTGAGTTTATGATCCTGCTAAATAATAACATCCATTAGTGGAAGCTCAACATGATCCAGACTAGAGATTTATGACTAACACTTAATCAGTTCCACAAGCTCTGTTGTCTATTTGTGCTCCACGGAATTCAAGGATCAAAGGAGAACAACAACCAAAGGAAATCTTACCCGCTGTCAAAGTACTCTGACAAGACAAGGACACCTCTGCTACCTGCCAGTTACATCAGAAGAAATTACGTCAAAATCTAGCTTAGGGGAGAGCACCCCATAATTAGTTAAGTGTTTCTACCTATCGATCTTTATTTATATCTATACTCTATTCAAAATAAAAAGATGCATAATCTTGAAAAACCTAATAAATAGTTTCCCATTTATATATGTTTTTGCTAAGTTTAGAAGTTTGCTAATAAATAATAGGAGAGAATAAAATAAAGTAGCTATGCTAAAATGAACCTGAATAATAAACTCTTAATATGGAAATGATGAATAGTTGCTTTGTCGTAATTCCTTTCAAGTACCTAATTTTCACATTTGAACTCTCTCTCAAGTTCAGACATAACTTTATGATTTGAAACTTGCTCTAAACCTAAACTCATGGGAAGAGTACCTGATCTAAAGTCTAAGTCATTGACGGATATGATATGGAAATATTTGAGCTACTATTTATCTGTTCCTAGAGATACTAGAACTTTGGAGAATTTTATCTTTTGAAAACTTTAAAAATGTTGTAGGATGAGTTCCTGTATGACAAGAGTATCAATTCCTACCACAACCATATATACATGCTTACTAGATTAGGTAACAACACATTTACATACTACTTATGAGCATTGAGTGTGGTCAAGCTGTGTAGACCCTCAGGAACTAGTCATACGGTCTGAATCAAGATTCACATACACTCCACCCATACATGCTGCTTCTATCCCAGAAGCACTCATCCACATACATCCACTCATTTCCATCTCTAGATCCACCCAAAAACATTCTGCTCCTAATCTGGGAGAGAATAGAATGAAATATATATTCTCCCATTCCTGTTTTTCCATATGAAATAAATACTCTAGTTACTTTTTCTTTATTGATCAACAAGGATGAGTGCTCATTATAAAAGAGAGAGAGAGAGAGACGAGGAAATAAAAAGGGCAAGTGTCCGCCAACCTCGGAAAATAAAAAGTGTGAAAAGAGAGGTAAAAATGGACAAGTGTCCGACAAGTAGAATTAGGGGTACAAGATACCCACCTAAATATATATATATATATATATAATAAATGTCGAGCATCTCATTCCTTCAAAAGGTTTCAAATACGAGAAAGGTATGTCCATCAAAATAAGAAAAAGTAGAATTAGACTTTCACCTCTGTTATCATCATCACTACCACCATCATCATCATATGCCTTTCATTCGCCAGACATGCACATCTTGATTTGACTTATTGACCTATTCCTCTGGATCCACAGTTTGACTATGCAATAAATGTCTTGTAAGTATGTATACTCTATCCCCCACATATAAGCTCTAGATATTAACAACCTTATTAGAAGTAGGGTGAGAGGAGAAGAGATGGCACTATGCCACATCTTAAAAGGCATACACCATCAATGCCTTGGTGAGGATCCAAAAATACCACAAAAGAGAGACTTGAGAGAGTCATACAAGGAATCTCTGAGTTTTATTTTAAAACCTGCAAAAACTCCGGAATTATAGTTGATCAAAGAGCACAAAACATGGTGCTTGACTTGACCGTTCTATCTTTCAACTACCCAAGACACAGGTGATGGTTACAAGCCCAATGGTGGAAGGTAAAATGAGTAAGTTTTAAGTTTTAATAGTTGATCGAACCCGGAGATGAGATCTTATTTGAAAGCATGTGTACCTTTAAGGCATGAGAAAGCATTGCAGCAACTCCTAATCCATTATTGAGTCTATATTTGCTCAGGGACGAGCAAAAGGTAAGCTTGGGGGAGTTTGTTGACGGTCCTTAAATAACAAATTCAACCATAAACTAAACAAGGAAACGGATCTATATGAAACCAATATCTAGAATTAAGGTTTACACTGATAGAATTCCACGAGTTTTGGTGAATGTTTGTTTCTGCAGGGGGTTATCAGGAAATATGGAGGAAAGACCCACATGTAAGGTCTACATAGAGATAATTATCATCCGCAAGAAAAAGAATAGTCTAGAAGGATCAAGAAGGCACGGGAAGAAATGAGTGGGCCAGCGGGCCCATGGGTAGGGCGCCCACCCTACCCCTTGGGGCGGCCGCCCTAGGGCAAGAGCCAATCAGGCTCTGCCTCACGGATCCCCCTCCACCACCTTTGAGGTTGCATCTAACCCCTCCATTAACGTCGGTTTGATCCGACGATCGACGTTCATTTGAGAAGGCTATATAAGGAAGGCCACCTGACCCGGAGGAGAGAGCCAAGAATTCATTATTCAATATCCATCTCAGGAGGAGAACCCTGATCAAGCCCTAGAGCCACCATATCAACTAGATCTCTAGTTTAGCATAGCTATATAGGATTAGAACTAGGTGGAGTCAATCTTCGATTGGTTTCCGGATATGTCAAGAGGATTATTGGTAATTCTCTCTCTAGCTCTTCATTGTTCATCATTTGTTCTTCAATATTATGAATATGACTTTGCTCTACTTCATTATATTGATTATGACTTTACTCTATTCGATTATGTTCTCAATTACATTGTTCTTAGTTTATTATGATTATATGCTTGGCTTAGTTAGATCTGAGTTATATCCATGTTTAGAATCGTATAGCGTTTATCCATCAATACTATGGGTAAATGATAGATATTGTGTAGGCGTGGTGCCTAGATCGTATTTATCTGTGATTGTACCCTATATTCTGAATCGAGAGGTAGATCGCGGGAGTGACAGTCCTGTTGAGTCCTTTGTAGTCCTCCTCCCGTTTATAGGGTAGGCGGAGCGGAACCATTATGGGGAAATGATTGCTATGTTTCTCATCTTCCTTAGTAATCTCACTATGCATGATTATAATCTTATCTCGCCATGATTGCCAAGTATAATTGCACTAATCATAATATGCTAGACTGTATATAGTTAGAATAACTTAGGAAATATTCTCATAGTTCGTCCTAATTCCATGCTAATGACTTGCTAGAGTATCTATTGAGGTGCTTATCATTATATTATGTGGCTATATATGTTTATCAGTATATTTATCTTTTGTCACTATTCATTCATTATCTATATCTTTTGTGACACCCTGTATTGAGAGAGATAAATGGAAACTCTCTATTACACATGCAGTGATACTCATTACTTATTTATTCGTTAGAATTCCCTTCCAAGTGGTAAAAATATAAATAACGATACCTGGAATACTCCTGGTTAAAATGCTACTTCGGTATAAGCGGTGCGCTTGCAGAAACACATTTATATATTTAGGAGCAATTGCATATTTCAATACCACATCTCTCTATCATGTTGGGGATGACAACTTAGCTTAAGTAGCATGAGAGGTGGTTAACCATTTTTGGCACCGTTATCAGGAATAGAAAATTAATCTACTTTTGGTAACGACGTTAAGAAATGTCAACAGTGATCCAAACCCAAAGAAGAGCAAAAGGTCTTAAAATGAGCATTCTTTAATTTTGTGCCATTGTCACTATGAATTGCTCTCATGGCATTCTTAGGTAGTTCATTTTGCAACCACAAAATCAGATCACGCACATTCACAAACGCCTCATCCTTACTCTCCAAAAAGAACACCCAAGAGTATCTCGAATAATCATCAACGACTACAACCACATACCACTTCCCTCCAACCGACCTAACCCATGCTGGACCAACTGTGTCCATGTGTAAGAGCTCACCGGGTTGTTTGGTCATAACCTCAGTCACCGGAGGATGGGAAGCGACAACCATATTGCCATGCTTGCAAGGATGGCAAATCAAGTCCTTCTCGAACTTCAGCTTTTGTAGTCATTGGATAAGGTCCATTGAGCTAAGCCTTGCAAGCAAGTCGAAGCTTGGATGTCCCAATCTCCAATGCGACTTCCAAAGATCAGAAGAAGAACCAACAATAAGACAACGAGAAGGTCCAGAAGAGATAGAAAAATCCACACGAAAGACTTTCCCATAAGGCATAATCCGACAAACAAGATCACCCCGAGAGTCAACAATCCGAGAAAATCCAACTTTGAAATTCACTTCAAAACCGTCATCAAGGAGTTGCGAAACCGAGAGAAGGTTAAAATGTAAATTTGCAAGCAAAGCAACATCTTTGAGAACAAAAGACGAGTTGACACGGATTGACCCTCAGGACACAACCTTACCTCTACTCTTATCCCCGAATGTGATATACTCAGTGTGTCACATGGGGTTGAGGCTGGAGAACCACTTGTCACTTCCGGTCATATGGTGTGAACATCTAAAATCCACAAGCCAAGTCTCCTCCAGTCCTCCTTCCTACGTCAATAGAAAGACATAGGGTGAGCAAAGGAAGCAACATTGGGGTTAGTATACTATGAAGGATACCAGTGTTGGTTCATTTGCCCAAAGAAATGGTTAGGAGGCATGCCAAACATCTCCCTTCCCATAGGGGGTAGCGATCACCACCACAATAAAAAGGTAGTCTGCTAAAGTTGTGGGGAATGAATCCACCGCCATGAGGCCCATATTCGTATGGGTCATGACCGGTACCCCGTCGGGCACGACCATCGTGTGGTCTCGCCTCCTGAGTCCTAGCACCTTGAGGCATTGCACCTCTAGTCCTATTAGTGCGCCTCTGAACTTCCGGTTCACGCACCCCAACCGGTGGGTGGTACATGTCCCGGTTATTCAACTCAAGCTGCCTCCGATCATCTCTCTTCCTCCTATAGCAAAACTCAGCCAAGTGCCCATCCCGCTCACAATACTTACAATGGTACCTCACCGCTCTCTTGGGAGGCACTCTCTTATTGGGTTGGGTGGATCTAGCTTTCTTAGGAAGGGGATCACTAGAGATGTCGGACATTGCATCAAGTGGGTTCCGAAGGTGGTTCGGTTTGGGGATCCACACTTGCTTCTATGGAGTGGTTTAGGGTGGTTCTTCAAACACACCATCTCTCACAGGCAGCTCGGAGGGGTTGGTAGGCTTACGTGGGGTGAATTTGGTGAACTTGGGGGTTGTGGTGGGTTTCTCACTCTTGCTCAACCCACTGCACTCACCGATCTTGCCAAACATGCTATCACGCTTCCCACCTACAGCAAAGCCTACTCCCGTGTTGCCAGCCACTTGAATTAGCTATACAACATCACAAGTTGTGGCTCTCTGCTAGACACCCAAGCTAAGACGGATCGGAGATGTGTGTTGTCCTCCTCGATATGCGTCTTGTCGTGTCAGCACATCGCGATTTCACTCTCCAAAGCCTCAATATGATCCGACTCTCTAGTGCTATCTAAGCTAGCCTTCTCTAGCACATCAATCCTAGTCTCCTTCTATGCCAGCTCAGAACGCAAGCCTATTGTTGACACCAGAAGTGGCAAACGGGAAAAGACCACAAGCGTACAACTGTCAAGTGTAGCTTTCACCAGGAGTATTCCAGGTATCGTATTTTCCATAGGGAACGAGAAGTGAGTTAACTAGGATTATTGATATGTCCTATGATTAATCAAGGGAGACTATGATAACTGGGTTGAGAGGTTCGATATAGCAAAGATATCTAACAAGGTATAACTGGTTATATTGGCTTTATCAGCCCTTCTCTTGCAGGAGGCGATGCGATAGATTAGAAAGAGGGCAAAACTCTAACCGGACTGCATCATCATGTTGTATTGAGGACCTACCTTTTAAGAACTTATCTTACACACAGGGTGGAATACAAAGACTAGATAGGGTTGTCTCCTCCCACTAGCATCCACTAACTATCCGTGCGATAAGCGGTTTACAAAGGCAAGATCTAGCCTAGACACCACGTCTACACTATTCTTACTACTTTAACCCAACGTTAAAGGCTAAAGCACTCTACTTAAAGTAAAGCGATGAACAAGCGTGAAAAGATGTATAACAGCTAAACCCGATTTAGAATATTGAATGCTATAAATAACTCGGAGGAATTGCTTACAAGTGCTGAACTTACAAGAGAATCGCATCCGCTGAGGTACAACTCGGAGAAGACGCCAGACAGGCCCGACTCTCCTCACTCTCTTCCAACTAGCATAGCACTACTGTAGAGCTACGCTAAGCTAAGTAGTTTCTCCAATGAGGCATGAATGAGAGTGAAGGCCTAGGGGGTATTTATAGCTAGAGGTTGTTGATACCAAAGGTGGCAAACGGAAAAAGACCGCAAGCGTACGGTTGTCAAATGTAGCTTTCACCGGGAGTATTCCAGGTATCGTATTTTCCATAGGGAACGAGAAGTGAGTTAACTAGGAATATAGATATGTCCTATGATTGATCAAGGGAGATTATGATAACTAGGGTGAGAGGTTCGATATAGCAAAGATATCTAACAAGGTATAGCTGGTTATACTGGCTTTATCAACCCTTCTCTTACTGGAGGCGATGGGATAGATCAGAAAGAGGACAAAACTCTAACCGGACCGCGCCATCATGTTGTATTGAGGCCCTACCTTTTAAGAACTTATCTTACACACATGGTGGAATACGAAGACTAGATAGGGCTGTCACTGCCTACTAGCTACCACAAACAATCCATTCGATAAGCGGTTTACAAAGGCAATATCTAGCCTAGACACCACGTCTACACTTATCTTACTACTTTAACCTTGGCCTAAGATTAAAGCACTTCACTTAGAGCAAAGCGATGAACAAGCGCGAAAAGTTGTATAACAGCTAAACCATATTTAGAATATTAATGCTATAAATAACTCAGAAGAAGTCACTTATAAGTGATGAACTTACAAGAGACTCGCATCCGCTGAGGAAGAACTCCGAAGAAGGTTCCCGACAGACCCGGGGCTTTCTCCAGAAGAATCCCCTCACTCTCCTCCAACTAGCATAACACTACTGAAGAGCTCTGCTAAGAGACTAGAGAGTAGTATTTCCCCAATGAGGTAGAAATGATAATGGAGCTCTAGGGGTCTATTTATAGCTAGAGGTGGAGTAGGGGCTACTCCGGTGCCACATTAGCGATCCACGTCACCTTCATCAACAACCGTAGGATCCAACCAACCTCAGAACCGCCTTAGGATGGATGGTGATGATTTCTAGCATGTGGGGAGTGAGTGAGGCAGTTGTGGGGGTTGGAACCGCCATAGGGGTTGTCAGCCGACCATACCCCTGGCCTGTGGGCCCTCTATGCTCCTTCTAGATGGTGTCCCACTGGTTAGGGACCAAGTGGGGGCCTTGTGGGCCCATCTATAAGTCGGGCGACCTCCTTATTGGGTCTCTAGCCCACTTCTGTCTTCTGTATGCTGGTCCCACTTGTCATATGTGTTGGGTGTTTGTTCTGAGATGTTTGTCATGCTGATATCCTTGATGTGGTCCCATGGATCCTCGTAATGTAAATCTGAGCCGTTGGAAGGAAACACACTTGGATCCAAGGGATAGAAAGTTCTTTGGAGAGTGTTACTTGGATCATGGGGGCTTGGGAGGCCTAGTGGCCCCACAGGGAGGTCAGCCGACCCCCTAAGAGGGCTCACTAGCTCCCAAAAGTCCCCATTTGGCATTACTTGTACTCAAATAGTCAAAGGACATGTGGAACTAGTTATTGGGTAAAATATGTTCATGTTATGCTTGTTTTTCTTCGAATATGAGGATGTTGACAGTATTTTGATGGTGACAAAATAGCTCATTTTTACCATCAACAAGATCCCCCATACTTACCACTTTGCTCGTCCTTGAGTAAAGGATAGAAGTTAACAGGACTATGCTATTCAAAGTATAAAGCAAGCATAAAGATTCACTCAAGACATTTTGTCATACCAATGGGATATGTGGTATTGGCTAACATATATCCTTGAGAAGTTGAGAAATGGAACAGCTCTCAAGGCAAAGTCATCTTCCCATATCATATTTTAGTACTTGGAGTTTTTGATGAAATTTTCAAAAGGAAGCTCATAAGTCAACTTACTCCTCATATAACACTCTAGATCACTCAAATTGTATGATTCCTTACCAAGGCATAAAGAGGTTGCCTTCTTTGTGTCTTCCTACTTCTAAATGGCTTATGTGGAGCTTAGGTAGGGATAAACAATGTAGCAAACTTGCATCACTTATATTGGAAAGCCAAAACAAGGATCCAAGGAGAAGAACATCATAATCCCAGATCAATATGTGCATGTGTGTGGAGAAATGGTAAATGACTAACATATACTCCTTAACTATGTATATGATCTCTCTATCTTAGGATAAACTTGAGACATGGCTATCTCTCTCTTTTTTTTATGATAGCCATATATCTTTTTGAAGAATTTAGAGAGAGATCATAACATTTATTTCAAGAGTATTTATTGGATGAACATGGATCTTGTAAATGAAAGGCATGTTTTTGCGTACTTAAAGTGTAGAAGCAGCGAAAAGTATGTGGCGTGTACGTGATCTTGATCTTTGAACTATGACATAATTCTCAACAAGGGTCACAAGGTTTGACTAAACTCAAAGTAATTACAAGAAGCATATGAGGAATGTTTTGAACATGCATAAGCATCTATGGCTTTGGTAGGAATTTTCTCACTATAGAGGAGTATTGACATTATGGTTTTATGACATTTTCAAAATTAATCTCCAAGAACTTTAAATAGAAAGGGTATGAATCATGAGCCAAGACTACATCACATTAATCAACAACTTAGTCCATATGATCTTCCTATCAAAGTATTTTCCCACTAGCATAAACAAAAAGCAAGAATTTGTCTTTATGACGCTTTTGCCCTTTAAATGTCATAAATCATGTCACTTTTAAAATTTTAACTTTGCATGCGATTCTTCTTGTTTTATTCAATGTTAAAAAGGGAACTAAACTAAGTTATTAATTTCATGAAAAAATTATTTTGATTTCATTTTTATTAAAGGAGAAAATGAGTAAACAAATTAAAAAGCATAAAGGTAAAGGGGAGAGACGTGGCAAACTAGTCAGGATTGATGTTGAGGCTGATTAGAGGATGGCTGGTGGGCCCGAGGCCTATAGGTGCGGTCATCCGACCGCCCCCCTGGGCCCGTTGGCCACTTCGGTCTCTGCATTAGGATTACTTACCTCTGAATGTTGACCTCCTCTGTCAGTTCTGAATTTTGGCTGTCAATGTGCATCGGCCGATGCACAAAAGTGGTTGTTTCGGTCCAACTTTTTTGTGGAACGTGTCATGGATGTGTACAGCATGATTCAGTGGCCGAACTGGTGTTTTGACATGATGGAGTGTCGACCAACCTCCCACATACTTGTTTCGGAACATGCTGAAAGCAGTGACAGAAGTAGATCAAATGCAGGGGTTCTGCTGGGGTAAAATACCAGCAGAACCAAAACTTTTTATTCAATTCAAATCTTTTAGGCACAAGTTACATTGATGAAGGGAAAATGATTGAAAATAAATCTAAGTGCCTAATTTATTAGAGAACTAGTGATCTATGGAGATGGAGGGGCAAAGAGATCCTCTCTCTTGATTGCCTAGGCTAAACGTTTGATCTTCACGCTAGTGCTAATGCGAAGATCATTGAAGCTATCTTCTAAATCCAAATGCGCCATTCTCTCCTTTGCTGCTCGCTCTGCTAGCTTAGTGTTACTCTCCCTAAGCCTAGAGACTATGCACAACAGCTTCTCCATGTCGCTTTCTTCATCCTCCTCCTGGAATTGGCCTGTAGGGCCAAAGATGGATGACGGGTTGCTAGTCCGCCGGACCGACTTGCGAGACTCCTCTGTCTCAAGGGAGTTGCGTGTCTCCCTCCGCTCCTCGGAGGTGAGAGAAGCGATGAGAACCTTTCATATCCCTGGTCCACCATGTGCCCTATAAGGCACATCCATGTCGACGAGTATGAGCTGGTGTTGCCCGCACTTGTGTCTCCTTTGGTGGTGGATACGATGGCCTTCTTCACCCCCAATTGGCCGGTGGTCGGTCTTTTGGGAGTCACTGGACACGCCGCTGGCTTGTTTAGGTTGCGGCGAGGGGACATCTATCGGGCGATGCCCCGCATCCTCTCTAAGCTCCAGGTGTCGGTCGGGCGACCCCCACTAGGGGTGGTTGACCGGGGAGGCGGTGGCGCCATGGAGAGTGGAGCGACGTCGAGCACCTCGACAGCCATGGTATTGGTGTTGATGGGGTTTTGGACCTTGGAAGGGCTTCCATCAAAGGGGATGAGTGGCATCTTGCCATTATTTCTTGGTGGAGCCATGGATGTGATCAAGGTGGGTGTGAAGGAGTGCAAGGAGTGGTGCTGGTGCTGCTGGTTGTGAAGAAGAGCTAGATAAGAGGAGGAAGAAGAAGGAAAGGGGTTAAGAAGGAGAATTCCAATGTTCAAGGCCTTCGTTCTCGCTTGGATTGCGATGAAACCGAAGGGGAACGTTGGCCCAACGTTCACGTGCAACGGGAACTTTGAATGGGTTCGAACCACGGTCGACCGCTTTTTGAAAGGTCTGGTCCGACCGAGCCAGGTTTCAAACTCCCTCGGGTCAGGTGAGTTGAGCCGTGAAGCCTCGGGCTGAACGGCCCAAGTACACGGTCGGCTGACCGCCTTTAGAGGACAAATGGGCCAAACTTTTTCGAGCGGGGAGTCAAGGCTAAATCTAGGCTAAGTCTAGGGTCAAACTTGAAATTTGAAAAAAAAAGTTAAAACATGTAGGTTTTAGTTCTAATTTGGATTAAGAACAAAATCTATCATATCAATTTCTTGTTTAGGAGTTTCATGCTCATGAAAAACTTTAAGACGTTGGCCATTTACCTTAAAGATTTTGTCGTCGTCGTCCTGGAGTGTGATTGCTCCATGAGTCGCGGCATTGACGACGAGGTATGGCCCTTCCCATTTTCTTTTCAGTTTCCCGTGACCAAAGAGCTTGAACCTTGAGTTTAATAACATGACATTGTCTCCTGGCTTGAATTCCTTGACCTTGATTCTCTTGTCATGCCATTTTTGGTTCTTTCCTTGTATATTCTGACATTGTGATATGCTTTCTCCCTCCACTCTTCTAATTCAGAGATTTGCATTCTTCTGAATTTTCCAGCAGTCGGTAGATCCATATTCCATTTCTTGATTGCCCAATGCGCCTTGAACTCCAATTCAACGGGCAAATGGCATGTCTTCCCGTATACAAGTTGGTATGGTGTCATACCAATTGGTGTCTTGTATGCGGTCCTATATGCCCATAGTGCCTCTGGTAGCTTGTGCTTCCAAGCCGTACCCATCTCATCCACGGTCTTCTACAAAATGTTCTTGATTTGTTTGTTGGATGTTTCTACATGACCACTTGTTTGAGGCTGGTATGGAGTTGCAACATTGTGTCGGATCCCTTGATCAGTGAGGAACTGGTGGAAGCCTTTATCAATGAAGTGAGATCCCCCGTCACTTATGACTAACTTTGGGGTTCCAAATCTGGGGAATATCACTTCATGAAACATTCTCTTTGAGTTGGCTGGATCTGCTTTGCGGCAGGTTAATGCTTCTACTCATTTGGACACATAGTCCACCACTACTAAGATGTACTCACACCCTTTTGACGGAGGAAAGGGCCCCATATAGTCAATGCCCCATACATCAAAGAGCTCGACTTGTAGGTTGTTGGTGAGTGGCATAGCATCTCGGGCATTGATGTTCCCGTGCTTCTGGCATCTTGCACATTTTCTGACATAATCTTGGGTATCCTTGTACATGGTTGGCCAGAAGAACCCACTCTGCCAAATCTTAGCATGAGTTCTAAATGCTCCATAGTGACCTCCGTATTTTGCTCCATGGCATCTTTCCATGATCTTGGTCGCCTCCTCCATAGGTACGCATCTTCTTAGCAATCATCATTGCATACTCTATAGAGGTATGACTCATCCCAGAGATGTACTCGACTCTCCTGAACTAATTTCTTCATATCTGCCCCTGGCGGGACATGGCCTGCAACCATAAAGTTGACTATATTTGCATACTAGGGGTTGGAGTCTGTTACCTTGAGGAGTGTGTCATCTCTAAGGAAATCGTCGATGGGCAAATTCTGTGCTTCTTTGAATTGTATTCTAGACAAATGATCGGCAACAGAATTTTCTACTCCCTTTTTATCTTTTATTTCAACATCAAATTCTTGGAGTAGCAAGATCCATATTATTAAGCGGGGTTTAGCATCTTTCTTAGTGAGCAAGTATTTTAATGGAGCATGATCGGTGTAGACAATAACTTTTGCTCCAACTAAGTAATATCTAAACTTGTCTATAGCAAAAACCACGACCAACAACTCTTTTTCAGTTGTTGCATAGTTTAATTGTGGCCCTGTTAAGGTTTTGCTAGCATATGAAATAGCGTGATGCTTCTTATCTTTGGTTTGGCCTAGCACCGCACCGACAACATAATCACTAACATCACACATTATTTCAAAGGGAAGCTTCCAATCACGGGGTTGTATGATTGGAGCTGAGATGAGCGCTTTCTTGAGAACGTAGAAAGCATCTAAGCACTCATCATTGAAATCAAAGGGTGCATCTTTGGCTAGCAGGCTTGTTAACAGACGGGCAATTTGAGAGAAGTCTTGTATGAACCGTCTATAAAAGCCAGTGTGACCAAGGAAGCTACGGATTCCCTTGACATTCGTGGGAGGTGGAAGCTGTTCTATGACTTCAATTTTAGCTCTATCCACTTCTATCCCACGTTCGGGCACTCTATGTCCTAGCACTATGCCTTCGCGAACCATGAAGTGGCATTTCTCCCAGTTTAGGACTAAGTTCTCTTCTTCACATCTCTGTAAGACTCTATCCAAATTCTCAAGGCAATCATCAAAAGTCTTTCCATAGACGGAGAAGTCGTTCATGAAAACTTCCATGTTTTCTTCGATCATATCGGAGAAGATGGACATCATGCAGCTTTGGAAAGAAGAAGGAGCATTGCATAGGCCGAATGACATTTGCCTATATGCATATGTTCCATAGGGTCATGTGCAGGTAGTCTTACTTTGATCAACGAGATGGATGGGTATTTGATGATATCCCGAATAACCATCACGGAAACAAAAGAAAGAATGATTTGCAAGCCGCTCCAACATCTAATCGATGAAAGGTAACGAGAAGTGATCTTTCTTTGTAGCTTTATTAAGTTTTCGGTAATCTATACACATTCTCCAACCTGTGATGGTTCGTTGAGGAATCAACTCGTTCTTGTCATTTCGAACGACCGTCATACCTCCCTTCTTAGGCACAACTTGCACAGGGCTAACCCATTCACTGTGAGGAACGGGGTAGATGATCCCCATGTGCAAGAGTTTCAAGACATCCTTCTTTACTACTTCTCTCATTGCATTATTCAGTCTACACTGAGGTTTTCTAGAAGGAAGAGCCTCAGGTTAGATAGGAATGCGATGTGTGCAAAGAGCGGGACTAATGCCCTTAAAATCTTGAAGAGAATAGCCTAGGACTGACTAATGCTTTTCTAAAACGGTGAGGAGTTTGAAAGACTCTTCAGGAGAGAGTTTATCACTGATGATCACAGGGTCCTCACGATCGTTATTTAGGAAGGCATACTTTAAACCAGCTAGAAGGGGTTTAAGTTCTATAGAGGGTTTAGATGGGGGTTCGGATTTCTCCAGATCTATGGGTTCTTCTAAATCGTCCTCTTCCTGGATGAAATCTTCAGCTTCTTCTTCTAGATCAAGATGAGATGATTCTAGAAGAGATCGAACCATCACTTCCTCTATGGGGTCATATTCTGGGAGTGATTCTGTTATGGTGTTTATGGAATTGGTAAGCGGAATCGAGAGTTTGATATTACTCCCAAGATGACCCTTAAGAATTCCATCAAGAGATCCATCAAGAAATCTTATGAGTGGATGTCCAATTAACAAGTCAAATTCCTTTATATTAAATATGAAGAAATTCAAGAGAATATTGACTTTGTTAATTAGCGTAGGAATGGTCTGTGCAATACTACAACTCTCAATCAATTGTCCCGAAGAAAGCTTCAAGAATTTATTGGTTGGAGTCAGATTTATATTGCCTAGGAGAGCATTAGCTAATGGCTTAGACATAATGCTAACTCCTATGGCAGGATCGTAAAGAGAGTCTAACTTTGCTCTATTGATTTGACAAGAAATGGTTGTGGAGGAAGAAAGATTTCAAATTGGCTCGAATGAAGATTCGGGCTCTTCTAACCACTCATTGCTCATGAAAGAGGCTAGCTCTTGAACCGTCTCCTGGAGATAGGCATCCTCTATGCGGCTAAGAATGTGAAGGTTCGGAGCTTTTCGAGCAGAAGACTTCTTTTGCACAAATTGATTCAAGGCATTTCTAAAATCGGAAAACAAATCAGCCTCGATATCAAGGGGGAATTCCAAGGGATGAATTTCTTCTTCCCTTGGTGGTTCAGGTTTGATAGCAGGATCTTGAGATGTAGAGGGAAGAGTTTCGGCTATCAATGTTATTTCTATTCTGGGGGCTGGTTTTGTTCTTCCACGGGTTCTTCATAATATACGTTAGTATAAGGGGTGTTATCAAGAATCTTCGTGAGAAGAGTCTTCCCTACACTAACGGGTAAACACAAGAAGGCTCCCCCGGAAGATATGTCAAGAATTTGCGCAGACTCTCTGCTAAGACCGCCATAAAAATGTTGTAACATTGTAGGCTTGGTTATAGCAAGATCAGGGCCTAAAGACACTAAATCTACAAGACGGGCCCATGCTGCACCTAGAGGTTCTTCTCTTTTTGCGAGAAGTTGATGACCTATTTTCGAAGATGAATAACACAAGGGATAGGAAAGAAGGCTAAACAAAATTTTGATTGCAATTTTTACCATTCTCCCTTCACATCATCTACATGGCGAGCGTACCATCGTTTGGTTATTCCCGTTAAAGAGAACATAAATAGCTTCCACTTAAGGGTACCTAGCCTCATCCCTTGGATGTGAACACATGAACACAGTTGTTCAAAGTAACGTAGATGAGTGTAAGGATTCTAATCTTCGTCCCCGGAAAATGGTTTTTCCTGAACCATCGCTATGAGACTTGGGCGAAGTTCATAACGAACGGCCAATACGGCCTGAGATGATTTAGGTGGCTCCAAGCTAGCGCCCGTTGGAGCACCAAATTTGAAAAGGAGTGTTTGATCCATATGTGTATGTGGAAAGGAAGGATGAAATCAAACAAAGATAAAATAGGACCAAAGGGTACTAGTTAAAACAGCTACCATTCCCCCGCAACGGCGCCAGAAAGCTTGTTAACACCAAAGGTGGCAAACGGAAAAAGACAGCAAGCGTACGGTTGTCAAATGTAGCTTTCACCAGGAGTATTCCAGGTATCGTATTTTCCACACGGAACGAGAAGTGAGTTAACTAGGAATATGGATATGTCCTATGATGGATCAAGGGAGATTATGATAACTGGGTTAAGAGGTTCGATATAGCAAAGATATCTAACAAGGTATAGCTGGTTATACTGGCTTTATTAGCCCTTCTTTTGTAGGAGGCGATGGGATATATCAGAAATAGGACAAAACTCTAACCGGACCGCACCATCATGTTGTATTGAGGCCCTACCTTTTAAGAACTTATCTTACACACGTGCTGGAATACGAAGACTAGATAGGGCTATCACTTCCTACTAGCTACCACAAAGAATCCATGCGATAAGCGGATTACAAAGGCAAGATCTAGCCTATACACCACGTCTACACTTATATTACTACTTTAACCTTGTCATAAGATTAAAGCACTTCACTTAGAGAAAAGCGATGAACAAGCGCGAAAAGTTGTATAGCATCTAAACCAGATTTAGAATATTAATGCTATAAAGAACTGAGAAGAAGTCACTTACAAGTGATGAAATTACAAGAGACTTGCATCCGCTGAGGAAGAACTCTGAAGAAGATTCCCAACAGACCCGGGGCTTTCTCTAGAAGAACTCCCTCACTCTCTTCCAACTAGCATAACACTACTGAAGAGCTCTGCTAAGAGACTAGAGAGTAGTATTGCTCCAATGAAGCACGAATGATAAGGGAGCTCTAGGGGTCTATTTATAGCTAGAGGTGGAGTAGGGGCTACTCCGGTGCCACATTAGCGATCCACGTCACCTTCTTCAACCACCGTAGGATCCAACCGACCTCAGAACCGCCTTAGGATGGATGTTGATGATTTCCTGCATGTGGGGAGTGAGTGAGGCTGTTGTGGGGGTTGGAACCACCATAGGGGTGGTCGGCCGACCATACCCTTGACATGTGGGCCCTCTCTGCTCCTTCTAGATGGTGTCCCACTGGTCAGGGACCATGTGGGGGCCTGGTGGGCCCATCTATATGTCAGCCGACCCTCTTATTGGGTCTCTGGCCCTCCTCTGTCTTTTGTATGCTGGTCCCACTTTTCATATGCGTTGGGTG